>JAQPPZ010005611.1:3600000-4200000 GCA_028583015.1 Wollemia nobilis
ATATCAGGTGCAAGGGCACCTTTGTTTGGCAGCTTTATTGCTTTTTTTGGTGCATTTTTTGGATGCAGTTTTGGTTGCTTTATTTCTTGCTCTGTAATCGTCCCAAGGTGGGACGAATACCAATTTTGTAATCGTCCCAGGGTGGGATGAGCGCTAACTAGAGTGCTCATCCTAGGGTGGAACGATTACAGGCCTAAGAGCCTTTATAAGGGCCAAAACTAGGTTTTGGGCTCATTTGCAATTTTTTTTTTTGGCGATTTGGAGCTGTGAGGAGGAGTGCGAGTTTGCATAGCGGAGCGCTACCAAAATTTCATGGACACCATGAGTGCAAGGACCAGATATTCAAGTGGTGGAGCCGAGGTGAGACCGATAGGTGCTCCTTCTCTCTGCTTTATTTGTTTTTCTTTTGTCTAAGTACAGTTAAAACCATAATTAATTTTTTGTATTTTGTTTTTGCATTTTAGACTAAGATTAAAACCCTAGTTAATGTTTTTTTTGTATTTTGTTTTTTGTTTAGACTAAGGTTAAAACCCTAGTGATTTTTTTGTTTTTTTGTTTTTTTTTTAGACTAAGGTTAAAACCCTAGTTATGGTTTGTTGTTTTTTTTTTGTTTGTATACACTATTGTACATTTGTTTTGTTGTCATGTTTTAATGTTTTTGTGTTGTTTTTGTTTTTTAGGTTGTGAAGAGTCGGTATCGCCAACCGACTGTGTTCTCAGATGCTCGGGATGCACTGACTATTGCGGATTGGGAGTGGCTTGATGCCCTTGGGCTCAAGCAGGTGATACGGTTGGAGCTTGTGGTGGGGGATCGAGCATATCTGACTACCTTGATCAATTTGTGGGATCCCCGCACCAACACCTTTCATCTCCCAATAGGGGAGATGATGGTTACTTTGGAGGACGTGTATCAGATTCTATGGATTTTGATAGATGGACTGCCCATTCGGATGACTCCCCGTGATCAGCGAATGATGGTGCTGACATGGTGCTTTGGGTAGGTGGCAGAGATGGGGGTGGATAGGGCTATGGAGAGGGCAGAGGTGGACTGCCTGATTGGTGAGATTCTAGTGTGGTGGTGGTTGGAGAAGGGCATTTTGGGGGTGAGGCATGCGTTGCTCATGACCCTCATCTCCAACATGCTGCTTCCCGACTCCTCAGGTGCGAGGTTCCCTTGGAACCTGCTTGAGGTGGTGTTCAGACTAGTGGAGTGTCCGACAGCAGTGCCACTTATTATGAGGTGGGGTCAGACACTATTGGCATAGCTTTACGATGAGTTGTACGAGGTCCGCTGCCGGAGGTGGAAGGGGATCGGGTGCAGCTATCTTTTGTAGTGTTGGGGGTGGCAGCACATAGCTGTGGAGCGGCCGTAGGGGTTGCCTTGGACCACTCGGGGTGAGATGGTGGATAGGGAGATTGGGTATGCTGCTCTATGGTGGAGGTCGGAGGAGCATGGGTAGAGTCGATGGTGGGTAGGTGACGTAAGTCACTATACTGATGCCTTCTCGCATCTTGCTCCAGGGGAGGTGTTCTGGCGGCCATACCGAGATTGTCCAGCCTGGCCTGAGGCTGGAGAGTGGCTTCGATGGGTGTGCAAGGGGAGATGGTTGATCGAGCGACATGGGATAGAGTAGGAGTACTTCCCGTACGTCCGGGTGACTCGATAGTTTGGGGTGCGCCAGGGATTTCCTGGTGAGCCCTTGATCTATCGGCGTCGGGGCGACGAGAGGACTCTAGCCTGGTCGATTATTGAGCCATTGGGTGAGGAGTCTGATGTAGTGATTGATGTCCCCAACGTGGACAATGTCGGGGTGACTGTAGAGTATGACCAGTGGTGGACGATGCGGCGATGGTGGGGTGAGGGGCCTCTAGGAGGTCCGGATGTGGCAAGCAGGCGGTGGGGGTGCGGAGGCACCGATGGAGGGTTGGGGGCTCCGCTCGATGATGCGGATATGGTGGAGGTAGATGACTTCACTAGGGATGATTTAGGGGTTCCAGAGTAGCCGGATACATAGGACATCCCAGAGTAGTGGGTGTCGGAGCAGCATGCCATCCCGGAGATGCCCATGCCTCAGGCAGTCCCAGGGGATATGGAGGCTAGGTTTCATGCTGAGATAGCATGATTGGAGGATCTACTATGGAGATGGGATGAGGAGCACAGAGTCGAGAGGGATCTCCTATAGGCTCAGTTGGCATAGTGGGATGACGCATTGGCTACGTACCATCGATGGGATGTGGAGTGGGGTCGATGCCGGGTGGAGTTGGAGGCCGAGATTATCCACCTCGATGGACAGTTACCTGAGCTCACTGGAGGTGGATCATCACATCGTACGAGAGGTAGTGAGACTGAGCAGTCTGCATCCTCTCATCGTAGGTGGGTGGGTGAGGGTAGCATTAGTGGGCATGATGCGAGGGCTGGCAGCAACCACCTGAGAGGTCCCATAGGACCCACACCACTGGGGGTAGTTCCAGTCGCACCGATCCTACGTGATCATGGTGGCCGACTCCCTAGGCTTTGGGGATTTTGAGTTTTTGATTTTTTTGTGAGGTCAGAGGACCATTTTATTGTAGCCTGAGGGCATTTTTGACTTAATATATACATGACTCTCTTTTTGGATTATTTACTTGTTATGGTTTATTGCTCTTTTATGCACATTTATTTATGTTGATGTATGCATATGTTATTATGAATGCGGATGTTTCTGACTATATGGATGTATGCATATGGAATGGATGAAATGATTTGTTGATATATTGGCGGTGGCACCATAGACTGTATAGGATTTACTGGCTTTCTGTACTATGTGATTGCTTTGTGAGATGACTTTTCATGTGTAATTTTTTTTTTGTTTTGTATTTTTTGATGGTGATGTAAGTAATGAAATGTACCACAGTTGTTTTAGAATGTAGTTAAGGTTTTCTGAGACTCAGATGTTTTAACTAACTAGCCAAGACTGTACGTTTATCTTACAAGACTTTTGAACAAGGTACGAATCAGACTTGAGTTTGACCAAGTTATTTCACATCCCTGTGTGTGCGATTGAATTCGTTTATGTGGTATTTGTCAGGATACCGCCAGTGCCAGATAGGCTGTCAACCAAACCTGTACCGAGGATCACCTAATTAGCTCCACTAACTCCTTTGTTGTATTTAGTAAGATTAATCTATGGTGCAATCTAGGATACCATAAGCTAGCTCATCCACATGCAAACATTGATCTGTACACAATTTAATGCGATAGATATATCGTCATGCGGGAGGTTTTGCCACCAGTGACCAGTAGGCTATCCACCAAACCGGTACTGAGGATCACCTCATGACCTTTCGAATGCTGAGAGTTCCAGGGATTCAAGTTCGACTCCCTTCTTTTCTTCAATTTTATTGGGATACTTGCTCTCGTATGTAGTGATAAAAATCACTATTTTTTTTTTTTTTTTTTTTGAGCAAGGGATTTGAATTTTGAGTGATGAGAATCACTATTTCTTGTGCTTTTTGATGTGTGCACTTTGAGGATTTTGATGTCAAACTTTGGAGTTTGTACTTTGACTTTTGCAATTTTTTTTTTGGTGTTTTGCAACTTCTTGAGAATTTGGGATTTTTGACAGTGGTAAAAGCCACTATTTATTTTGGGGAATTGGGTAGGGAAGATGCTTGTCCTTTTGCCAACTCTCAGCATTCTTGGGGTCATTTGCATAGGGGGAGGAGCGAGATAACATTTTCACTGTATGGTATCCTAGATTGCTTTGTAGGTTTCATCTTTCGTTCACACAACTTGGGAATTTTTATGTGTTTTAACTTGTGTTGGGATGCTACGTAACAAGGTGTGATCCAAGTAAAACTCTACCTTTGTAAAATATGTCTGACTTTGTACAATTTTTGGCTAGAAATCTAAAGACAACTGAATGACGAAAAACCCTAAATACATTAGAAGACAACTGACTATGATATGGTGAAAAATGTGGATGGCGTTATTCTTGTTGGATCATTTACAAAGTGGAAAAATGTGGGAAATGATGGAATTGTCGAGTAATTATAGTCTATGGTGCATTTGACATGTATGGTCAACAAATATGCAATGTATGTATGTGATGCCTAATGCAACTTTTTTTTTTTGTGTTTTGATTTTTTAAGAGTATGCATGGAAGTGAGATGCAATTTTTTTTGTTATTTTTGATTATTTTGTTGTTTTTGAATATTCGTTATGGTTGGTTTATCCCGAATGGGTGCGGACCAAGTGATTCTTATGGATCCTTGGAGGTTTTGACCAAAGGGATTATAGATACCTTTGGGGCATTTTGTTGACCAAGCGATTGTGGGAATCCTTGGAGCTTTTGGTTTGACCAAAGGGATTATGGATACCTTTGGGGCATTTTGGGTTGACCAAGCGATTGAGGGAATCCTTGGAGCTTTTGGTTTGACCAAAGGGATTATGGGTACCTTTGGGGCATTTTGGGTTGACCAAGCGATTATGGGAATCCTTGGAGCTTTTGGTTTGACCAAAGGGATTATAGATACCTTTGGGGCATTTTGGGTTGACCAAGCGATTATGGGAATCCTTGGAGCATTTGGGGTGGGCCATGGCTCTTTTAAATGTGGAATGGCCTCAAATGACTGATGTTCAAGGGTTCTAGTTCCTTGATTCCATCAAGAGAGGCGAGCCGGTATGTTCCAGGTCCTATTTTACTATTGATTACATAAGGACCTAACCAGTTTGCCATGAACTTGTCCCTTAAATGGGGCGGCAAGTTAGAATTTTGTTGGTTCTCTTTTAAGACCAAGTCACCAACCTGAAAGTCCCTCAGGTGAACTTTCATGTTGTATGCTTTCTTAAGTCGCTCTTGATAGATACGTAAATGCTCGAGAGCATTGATGCATCATTCATCGAGCAACGTAAGCTGGTCTAACTGGGCCTACCACATAGTGTCATCATCGATGAACTCTTGCATTGATATGCACAGGGAAGGTATTTCCAACTCGAGAGGCATGACTACCTCGGAGCCATACACCAACAAAAATGGAGTTGCCCTAGTGGGCGTCCGAATGCTAGTGCGATAAGCCCAAAGAGCAAGTGGTATTTGAATGTGCCAATCCTTATGATTATCTATGACTATATTTTTAAGGATGGCAACTAGCATTTTGTTTGATGCCTCTGCTTGCCCATTTGCCTGCGGATAATAAGGTGTCAAAAAACTATGCTGAATTTTGTACTTTGTTGTCAAAGCACGCACATCTTTGTTCTTAAATGACGTCCCATTATCCGAGATGATCTTGGATGGAATACCAAAATGACATATGATGTTATGTAAAATAAACTCCGCAATGCGGGTCCCAGTCATAGAGGTAAGCGGAATTGCTTCCACCCACTTGGTGAAGTACTCTATGGCCATTATGATGAATGTGTGATGGCCTGACGATGTAAGGGAGATCTTTTCGATTAGATCTAAGCCCCACTATGAGAATGGCCAAGCCGATTGGATCGACTGCAAGGCCTGAGAAGGTACGTGTGTCAAATTAGCATGGTGTTGACACTTCATGCACTTTCGCACATACGCGCAACAATCTCGCTCTAAATATGGCCAATAATAGCCCATGCAAAGAATGCGCTTGGCGATGGCCATACCGCTAAAGTGGCCACCGCATGTACCATCGTGCGCTTGGGTGATCACCCAAGTGGACTCCTGTTGGTCCAAGCAATGGAGGAGGATTCCTTCATAGCTTCGACGGTACAAAATGTCTCCTAGCAAGACATGTTTTGCCGCTTTCTGTTTGAATGATATTTTCATGATGTGTGACAATCCAAGTGGGAGGCTACCCAACTTGAGGTAGTCTCTTATGGGTGTGTACCAATCTTGCTGATCAGAAACCTCGATGGTATGAATGGCCAATCCCTCTTGAAGTTCATCCCTAGCAAAAGTTGAGCGGGAAAGAACTTGTAAGAATAGTGTTGTGTTGCTATTAAGAGGGGTCGGGGAGAACAAGGACCCCCAGTTGGCATGATTCAGACTATCATGGATTCGAGAGAACCTATCCTGAGATGGTTCAATCTGGATCAGGTGGATTCTTGGCATTAGGTCAGAGCTTGCATGCTCCATCATGGATTGTGATAATGTTTTGACTTGAATGGTTGTCATATCACCAGAAATGTCTTGCAGGATTAGTGACCCCAAGGAGGCCATAGTGTCCACAAAATGATTCGATGATCGAGGGAGTGCCTCGATGTCGTACCATTCAAGATTTGCCAAGAATTTATCCACAAGGGCTTTGTAGGCCTACAGAACTGGGCATTTGCATTGGAATACCCCTTTCACTTGGTTGACAATTAACAATGAATCACCAAAGATATTCAAGCATTTGATGTTCATGGTGATGGTTGTCTGAAGACCTATGAGCAAGGCTTCATATTCAGCATTGTTATTGGTGCATGAGAAATCAAGTTTAAATGATAAAGGCATTGGAGCCCCTTGCGGTGTGAAGAATATGATTCCCATGCCACCCCCTTGCTCACATTTAGAACCATCAAAAAATAGGGTTATGTCGGCCTATGACTCAGGCTCATCAGAATCTGGTGATTCTGAGACATGGAAGACCCCATCATCGGGTAGCTCTATGGTCAGAGGTTGATCATCTTCGAGAGGAGCCTCTGCTAGTTGATCGGTGATGACTTGACCTTTGATGGACTTCTGTCCAATGAATTCGATGTCAAACTCCATCAACAACATGATCCATTTTGTCATGCGGCTACTATGATAAGTATGACTCATCATGTACCGTAATGGATTCTCCTTAGACACAACATACGTCGTATTGCTCAGCATGTAATGGCATAGCTTTTTGGTGGCAAATACCATTGCTAAGCATAGCTTCTCGACGTATGCATAGTTAAGTTCATAACTGACCAGGGTGCGGCTAAGATAATAATTAGCCTGTTCTTTATGTAGTTCATTTTTCTGGGCTAGCATGGCGCCCAGTGCCACCTCAGTAGCTGAGATGTATAAATAGAATGACACTCCTGGTCTAGGTGGTGCCAATACTGGTGGTGAAGCCAAGTATTGTCTAATGTCATCGAAGGCGGACTGGCACTCGTCATCCCAATGAAATGCTACCCCCTTGTGTAATAATTTATTCATGGGTCGGCACTTGTCAGATAGCTGCGCTATGAAGCGCTTGATTGACGTGACCTTACCCTGCAAGCTTTTGAGCTGCTTGATGGTGGTTGGGGGAAGCATTTCAAGGATTGCCTTGACTTTATTTGGATCCACCTCGATGCCTCATTTTGAGACTATGAAACCCAAGAGTTTTCCAGATGTGATGCCAAATACGCACTTCTTGGGGTTTAGCCTAACTTTGTGTTCGATGAGGCGATCAAGGATCTTGCGTAAGTCATCGAGATGATCTGGGCACAAAAGAGATTTGGCCAACAAATCATCCATATAATCTTCCAAAGTTTTATGCATGTGATCATGGAAGATGTATGTCATAGCGCGTTGGTAGGTGGCGCCAGCATTTTTAAGGCCAAAGGGCATGACCTTATAACAAAATGTCCCCCAAGGCATTGTGAACGCCATCTTTAGTTGATCATCGAGATTGATACGAATCTGGTTGTATCCCGAGAAACCATCCATGAGGGAAAGCATTTCATGGCCTACTGTAGCATCTACCAATGCATCGATGCTAGGCAAGGGGAAATCATCCTTGGGACTCGCTTTGTTTAGATCTCAAAAATTAGTGCATATGCGAATCCTCCCATCAGGATTTTTGATGGGTACCATGTTGGACAACCATGGTGGGTAATCTATGCAGATGACAAACTGTGCATCCAACAACTTTTGTAGCTCATATTTGACCATTAAGGCCACTATTGGGTGCATCTTACGTAGCTTTTGCTTGACTGGCTTGACTGTCGGATCAAGCGTTAGATTATGCATGACTAGCTATGGGTCTAGCCCCGACATGTCTTTGTAGGACCATGCAAAAACCTCCTTCTTCTCTTTGAGAAGGGCAATGTAATCGGCTTGCTCTTCGGGGGATAGACTTACCCCTAGCTTGATGATCTATGGATTCATTGGATCAGAGCCGATGTCTACGTCAGTCATCTCTTCGATTGACATGTGGGACCCATCCTCCAACTGGTGTGGAGTTGGGATCAGGTGGATATCATTTGCTGAATTTAGATCTACATTGGGAACGTCGGGTTCCTCTTCAGCATGGAAGATATCCTGAGTTGGTCCTGGGGTGAAATGAAGCATCTCACCACAAGGCCAATACTCTGATGGGGATGGTGGTGAGTTAGCATGATCCCAGTCTATGGCATCTAGGTCTAGATACAATGGTCATGTTGGATCGGTTGGATTGTGGATGGGGGTGGTTAAGTCAATGGAGATCATGTTGATGAAATGAATTTGGTCTCCATTACCATGGGGGCATTGACTCGGACTTCCTTGGTGATCCTTATACCCTGGATCTAGCTCTGTGGGTATTGGCATGAATGGATCGGCCCTATGTGTGGATAGAAGGATAGGGTCTACCCTTGGAACTAATGGCTCTATAGGGTCTCTGGGTGGAAGGTGCTCTCTGTATGCCTGAAGTGGTGGATGCAGCACTTGGTCCAACTATGCTTGGTTCAAATTCCACCTATGCCTTGGCCCCATGTTTAGCTATTCAAACATATCATCAATGTCCATGGGGTGTTGTTGTTGCCGCATATGGTTGAGATATGCCATCTCAGTCTCATCCTCATAATCGCTATCGGAGATCCATAGGCCTTCATTGGCTCTGACAACTATGTGTGGTATGTGAGGCTCATTCTATTTGAGCAAGTTGATTTGGTCCCATCTGGGTTGTTCTGCTCTCTACGGGAGGACCGAATTCTCTTGAGGTGGCAATTGCTCGATTGGAGCATTCAAGGGGAACATTGTCATGAAGTTCTCCTGATAGTCGTCTATGGGTGTCACTTGTGAGTGATTGCTATCGGATTCGAAAGGGTCCCAAGGTGCTACCTCATACTCTGACTCATCTTCAGAAGATCCTCCTTGACCTTGTCTATATCCCTCTTGGAGGTAAGTTCTTGAACTTTCCCCTTTCTCGATCGAAGGGAAGGAGTTGTTGAGGTCAACAAGGTTTGTTGTTAACAATGGGAGATAATCCCCCAATGTATATGTTGTGTTGGGATTGGCATATGGATCTTGTGCCAACCCATCCTTGTTGCCTAGCCCTAGGCCTTGCATGTTTTCTACCAAGATGTCAAGGGGCAAAGGGTGGTTGAACCCTACTCCTGATTTATCGTATGGCATCTGATATCTTGGTTGACAAAGAACATGCATTCCTTGTTCATATCTGCCCAATCCATATCCATGCCAATTACATTGGCCAAGGTATTTCAAGGTGAAGTCTAGGTTGGACAGATAGTCGACGTTCTCAGAAAATGGCTCTTCGTCCTCTTCCTCTTGTAGGTAAGGTTCGATGTCGTTGTCGAGGCCCCCATATACAAAGTTTGTCTGATTTGGTGGGTAGCCTAAAGGGATGATAGTGTCGATGGGGAGGCGAGGTCTCCCCATGTCTTGCATGGATTCGAGCATGGGTGTTGCCACAATGTTCCACACTAGGTACTCCCCTAGGCCCGTATTGGCCATCTCAATGGTAATCATCGATGGTTGAAGGGGAGGGAATGGGAGTTCTTCCTGAGTCCACTCCATGTTGGGTGAACCAGGTGTCTCGACTTCCATTCGGCTGGGCACCTCTTCGATAGAGATGGTTGAGACTAATGGTGGTATCTCTTCTAGGGGCTTCTTCCCATTGTCCTTCGGTGTGGCCACCATAGGTGGCATCATTGGTGAAGGAACAGACGATGAAGATGGGCCCGGTTGGTGAGTTGAGGGACTTAACAATGGGGATGTAGGCAGAATCAGACCCTATTTGGATGGATTCAATTGAAAGTCCAAATGTGTCGATGGAAGGGTCGATTGTGGCATCAGCTGCACCGCATTGCAATACTTAAAGGGCTCTAAGTCTACTGGGACTACATGTACTTGCCCTTCGTATGTATATTTTAGGCATTGGTGGGCTATCGAAGGGACACACTTCATGTCCCTGATCCAAGGCCGGCCTAGCAAGATATTGTAGGCCATCTCACCCTCGAGGATGTGACACAACGTAGGAATAGTCTTTTGTCCCACTTGGATGGGTAGGACAATTGTGCCAACCGTCGAGCATAACGCATCATTGAATGCCCGAAGAGTATAGGTGGAGGCCACAATATGAGATGCTGGCAGCTTAAGGTGTTTTAATGCCACCATTGTGATTATATTGTTGGATGAGCCAGTGTCCACCAACACCCTCTTGAATGGAATCCCATTGACCCATGCAATGACGTGCAAGGGTGGATCCACCATATCACCAGTCACCGATTTTAGTTCATCTTCTCTAAAGGTTATGACTGGTTCTGTGCATCATTTTACATGTCCCACAAAGTTGTTGAAAGAATTTGCTTCATGGGGCTGTAGCTCGATGGCTTTGAGTATCTCCATCAGAGCCTCCCGATGGGGCGGTGATTGTTGGATGAGCTCATAAATGGAGAGCCTAGCCGACGTGGTCCTTAAACTTTGAGTAAGTTTAGTCCGAATCATGGCCATTGGTCTAGGCGGGGGAGGTTGTGTAGGGTGTTGTGGGAGTTGTGACATTGATGGAACATCTCCTGTAGCTATAGCGGGGGTAGTTGTGCTTGGGTATCTCTTGTTCCATGTCACTATGCTTATCATCCCTACGTACCCTTGCATGGGGCATTTTTGTGTCACCTCATTTACTTGTAAAGTATTTTCTTGCACATCATGGGTAGGCAGGGGGTCTTTGAAGACCTCCATCTATTGGTTGCTCAGTGCTACGAGATTATCCACCACTAGCATTTTGTTGTCTATCAGGTCCTGCACTAAGCTTTTGAATTTCCAACATGCGTAGATGTCGTGTCCTTTCTATCGATGAAATCTACAATATAAGTCTTCCCTATAGCCCTTGGGTTTTGGCACGTTGGGGTCTACGGGTCGACTTTTCAGCAAGTTTATCAAGTTTACCATGAACAAGCGGTCAAACAAGGAGTCTTTAGACTCTGTGAAGTGTGTGAATTGTCGCCTAGGATGACGTTGTTGATTCTGCTCTTGCTTATGATTTTCCTTTTCATAGCTATCAAGAGGAACTGCTTGATAATTAGCCTTTGGGGGCTATGTCATTTGTGTAGGCTTTGGTATGTTTATGGCAACCTGATTGACCACGATGGGTTTCGGTTGCATGGGCCTAGTTTTGGCATTTTTGGGCCACTCTTTCTTGCATGGCTTGGCAATCTCACCATCTTGTATCTTGATCTCCTCAATTATCCTGGCTTGCACCAGGGCTTCCTCGAGAGTGGCATATTGCTGCAGCTGCAATAGCATGGAGATCGACCTTAGGCAACTCTTCGAGAACATTTGGGTCAGGTCGGCCATGGGAGGGAGGTAAGGTAGCTTTGAAAGCAATGTCCTCCATCGATTTCCATAAGCAGCCATGGTTTCCTCCTCATACTGCCTGAGGCTAGCTAGGTCACTTAATGATGCCTTCTTCTTGGTGTTGAAGGTGAAACATTCGAGGAACGCGTCCACTAGCTGGTCCAGGTTACTGATGCTATGCTTCGACAACTGGGTAAACCAATCCGAGGTAGGGCCTACGAACATGGTTATAAACATTCTTAGAAGCAATGCATCATTGTCCTGAATGCCAAAGCATTGACTTAGGAATCTTGTCACGTGCTCTTGGGCATCCTCATCCCCTCTAAAAATTGCCAATTGAGGCATTTTGAAGTGTTCAGGGTATGGGGGTGCCGACACTGAAGGATGCATAGGGTGACTGTAGAGCTGGCGTAATGTGGGCTTTTGGGGCCCAGAAGTCTTGGTCTCCATAGACTCTAAGCGCTCTAGCAGTGCTTTGTATGCATCGAAGGATTTGATCTCTTCCTCCTTGGTTTGTTCCCATTGTGAATTGCGGGGAACTTGAGGCCTATGGAGGGGTAGCCGGATAGCACCCCCTGCCTTGGTAGGGCATTTCAGCCCGCTCTTCTTCCCACTCAAATTCCTCATAGGCTTCTTGAGGAGTTCTTGGGCATGACCTATAAACATGGGTGGGTGCCCGAGGAAGGCGCCCATCATTGGTTCTAGGAGTGGCCTCCCGCTCAGGTCTAGGAGGTCTTGGAGGCAACGCTTGATAAGGTCATGGAGACCTGTCTCGCACCAAGGGGTTGTGCCTCTCATAAAGTTCTATCTTATGCATGTGAGGGGTTGGAATCCTCTCATGCATAGTGTTCTGGAGCAACTCATCTATCTGACACCGAATGCGCTCTTTGCTAAGATGATACAGGTGCTCTAACTATTGTTGATCTTGCTCAAGCTGCGTGATTTGCGCTTGGTGGGTGGCATGTTTGGCAAATGCCAAGTCGATTTGTTCCATCGTCTTAGGTCTAGGAGGCCTAGATGCCTCCCCTACATATCTATCTCGGTCATGGTGATCCGAGATCTCTATAGGTCGCTTCCCTCTATCGAGGTTAGCAACATTCACCCGAGGCTCTGGCCTCAGTAGGTGATCCTGATAATTAGTAGGTGCGGAGGTGCATTGCTCCCATGTTGTGTATTGCTCTTGAGGAATATAGTGGTTTTCCTCATGCTCCCTTTCATACATGTGAAAGGGGTAGAGAGTTGGCCCACCCTGTCTGAAGAGCCTTGCACTCTGGATTTGGCCTATTAGTTCTGATAGTAATGAGGGGTAGAGGAGGGATGATATAATCATGTGGGCCCTCCTTATGAACCCTATGTTGTTCCAATGCTTCATCGCATGGTGGCCACTCATAATGAGTGTCTAAGGGGGTCTTCCCATGTCTGTACTCCTCCTGAGAGGGTCCATGTTGAATGGGAGTGCCCCTCGAAGGGGTGCCTCTATAGTCCTGTTCCGTAATGGTATGATGTGGACTATTTTGTGGGTCAGGCCACCAAGGTGGTATGACCAAGTCCTTGGGGCTATAACGGAGGTGACTTGTGCCTCCTTGTACACTTTTTGTAGCTTCTGCCCATGATTGGGCTTGGCTATGGGTATACACCATGGTGGTGGTTCTCTACAAGATATGTATGTTTTTATCTCCTTTACGATTTTTTATGCTACACCAAACAAAAGGGACCACACAAACAAAGAAATGATTATCTCGTTTACAGATTAAATGTGTGTCCTAAATCTGGTTCGAGTGTGTTTTGATTTTTGTTGTGCAAACCGTGTAAAGAAAATTTTGTTATTCATGCATGATGAGGGCTCTTATATCTCCAAAATGGTCACCCCTTCAATATACCACTGCCAGGCCATTATACCGAACCTCTCAATATACCCGCCCTTACGTGAGGGAAACTATTGGTACGCGAGAGTAGAACAATACGTGGAACATAGGCGGTACGGAAGGGGGATCACTCTATTTTTGACACCTACCATAGAAGACTTATCCTCATGCATGAGGAATCACCCCCACTACACTTGGTCAGCTTTCATCAGGATTTACGTCTAGCAACAATCGTGATCAGGGTTATGTATGCAAAATCCAAGCCAAGGTGGTGATGAAATCCACCGTTGGTCTTGATCAAGTGTTGGGGTTTTAAGACCAACTCCTTGATGTTAATATTATTACGTGGTGTGTGTGGTTCCTTTTACTTGTGCAAAGAAAGAAAACATGCAGCAAACTTCCCTATGCAAGCAAAGAAAATAGAAAAATTGCAGAGACAAAAACAGAAAAACACAGAGGATGTCCAGAAAACCTACCTCTTCTCTGCCCAAACCAGATGCCTCTAAGTTTCTACTCAAAAAATGTATAGAGAGCTAATCATCCTAGGGTGGGATGAATAGCAGGTCTATATTCATCATAGGGTGGGATGAATGCCTATTCATCTCAGGGTGAAATGAATTCCAGTCTGTATTCGTCATAGGGTGGCACGAGCAGCAGTCCAACGCCCTAAGGATTAACACACCTACAAGAAAAACACAAAATTTTGATCAAAAAATTGATCCCAATAGTAGGGGATAGAGTCCCACCATGATCGCCACTGAAATCATGTCTACGGAAGCACGGCGTACCAGGTGCGATGCAAACAAAAGCAGATGTATAATGAAATGCTAAGTCCTACAAAAATGCGAAGAACAAGTGCATGAAAAGGGAAAACGATGCAATGAAATGAGATGTAAAGCAAAACTAAAGTGCAGCATATTTTATTAATGTTTCTTGTGATCTAGTTACAATACGTTCCCCCCATTTCAGGGGCTCGGAGCGTTCGATACAATTTTGTTACACCAACGGATGGTACGCTTCCCTTCGGGATCTTCCGCATGCCCACATTCAAAATGGGTGGGCCAAACGTCATCGCCACTTGCGTGAGTGCATCCATCATTCCTTGCTTCCCCTTCAGTGTTGAGATCCTATGTACAGAGAAATAGCAAATGGTTAATAGCATATGCGGATGGAAGGAAACATGCAATCCCCAAGACCTCCGGCTAGTGAATACATGAAATAATAAAACAGAGATCAAAACATGTCAGAATGAGATGAAACTTGAACAAGAGCATCCAGACATCATTAGGGACACATTGCAAAAATAATAGTCAGGAAATCATGCATGGATTTCTAATCGCTCTGGGGTGGGACGTTGGCGACTATCACAAAATGTGTGAAAGTGACCTCCCAAATGTCCTATCCAGAGGCCTCCAAAATACCTGCAAACTTGGGGTTAGGCAAAATGGGGCATTTTGAGATGACCCAGAAGGTCGGATTTGGCAGATTCTACCCATATTTCCCTATATCCGAAGGCACTCCCTGTAGGTTAGTGAACGCGTAAAACGATAAAAACATAGTCAAAATAGGTCAGAATGTAGTGAAAATTGAACAACAACATAAAAAAATCACATACAACATGATGCAAAATAAATAGTAAAGAAATATAATGTAGATTTCTAATCGCTCTGGGGTGGGGCGATTAGGACTGCAATAGTGCGGGGGCGCCCGGGGGCAGGACGCCCACCGTTTGGGGCTTGGTTTTGACACCAATCCACTTGGGATGGGTCCAAAACCTCCTAGGGGGTTGTGTCAGAAAATTTGGTGTGGGATTGTGGCTGATTGTTCAGGTTTTGGGTCCGGATTGCGCTCCTAGTATTCACCCGATAACCTCCCTTCCAAAAGAGAGATCAAGGATGTAGGAAGCACAATGAGGGGTGAGGGTATAATTTGGCAGCACTCCATTGCTCCAAATGCTCCTACTCTATTTTTTTGGGGTGAGAAGGCTCACCATTTTATAGACCTGAGGGTCTCCTTTGAATGCGCATGCAGGGGCGCCACTTGGCCATCATGCCTTGTCAGGGGAGAGAAGATTCCTCCCTGATTAAGGGCTCCTTGATTTAGGCCTCCATGACTGCCTCTTTGAGCTCTGAAATGCTCACTCGCACTCCCATGCCTTGGAGGTGGAGTTGAGTGGTGGATCTGGGCTGCCATTTGTCAAGGTTTGACTTTTTGCCCGTCAAACCTGCTATTCGTCCCACCCTGGAGCGATTGCTGCTAATCATCCCGGGGTGGGGCGAATAGCATTCTAATCATCCCAGGGTGGAACGAATAGGGAGCAGAGTGCTTGAAAGGTGCCAAATTGACCTCTGACCTTCCAAAACTACTTTGGGAGTGGTTAGGACCACTGTTTAACCTCTGGGGGCTGCCCTAGGGGCTATGTATGCCAATTCGGTCAGTGCTTGTAGCCACATAATCGGATTGGTGTTGTTTTGGTGTCTACACTTGCTCTCAGACATGGACCAACATGTAGTTTCCTATATACCTCATCGATATCTATGGGTTGATGATGGTGACACAAATAAGGAGGACCAAGGTAGGCCCTCTCTACATCATCTTCTTCATCACTGTCATAATAGAATCCTTCATTCACCCCCACTCTTGGAGGATGCTCCTCTAAATGAGCCCCCATGAATCTTACTTCTTGCATGTTGTCATTGCTATCCTAAAAAACTAGATAATTATACCTCATGTACGTTGCTATCGAGAAAATTGGCTTGGTCTCTTCCCCTGAATGATCAATGTTGGGAAGGATCTCCTTGATATCCTGTACTGATTCCATAGGCAGTAGATGATACACATACAAAGGCCTTACATAAGTGCCTTCGAATTCATCCTCAAATTCATCATCATTTGATGATTCCTTGTCTAAATCATAGTCTGGTCCACTCATATTGGAGGTCGACTCTACTCCATCTTCATTACAAAGATCTCCTAGCTCGAGATCACTTTTAGTAATGGGTTTGCACCTTTGCATGTTAGTGTCATTGATTACATCATGAGTTTGGTGTCCCAGTTGATCTTTGGGATTCATTTCTACCTCATTCTGCTCAAGGAGCCCTTCATGATGATCTTTGAGTGGCTCAATGGTGATGATAGATATCATAGGGTGATTCTTCCCAAAATTTGGAAGGATCTGGATGATATGGGTTAAAATCCACATCGTCCACCATACTGAAGTACAAACGATCTAGGCATGCTATGATAAAATCATCCTACCCACGTATTTGTAACCCTAGACTGAATCTATCAGTGACTAACTGATAATGAGGTTCTAGTGGAGTCCTTCGTCCTTGTTCAAAGAGACCAAGGCCGTATCCATGCCAATGATATAGCTCAAAAATACACATGGCATACTTTGGATTAGAAAAATAATGAACATTTACCATGAAAGGTTCCTGATCATCTTAATCCATGGGCTCTCATGTTGGAATATGATCTAGTCCTACATAGATGAAGTTAGTTTTATTAGATGACTCTCCCAATGGAACCACCAATCCAATCAGATAATGATGAGTGGATGGTCAGCCCATATCTTGCGTAGTCTTTAGAATTGGTCAGAAGGTCACATTTTACACAAGGTACTCACCTAATATAGTATTAGTGATATGTACCATCACCCATGGTGTGTATTACCCTACTTTAGATGCAGCCGAGGCAGGATGAGGTGCCTCCTTGGCTTTGTCTTGGGGTTCCTCAACTTCCATGGAAATAGGAACATCCTCAAATATTGGCTTGAGCTCATGCTCTTTCTCTTTCTCGCTCATATTCACCTTAAACTTCCTGTCATCCCAAAGCATGACTGATGTTGATGGCTTCAAGGAAGTGGTAGTGGTGTGCTCCGATTTGTGTGACACATATGGCATTGGTTGAGCATGCACTACCATTTTATCTCCTGGTTTCTTCATTAGTGATGATGACCAAACATCCAGGTGCATTTATGGGAGTATGAAACCCCCAAGAAAATATGCTAGGTTCACAAACTTAAATGGCTCCTCATCTAAATGCACTACGTGAACCAGTACCTTGTGAATATATTTCATGTACTGATGCAGTATCAAGGGGACACAATGCATTTCATGAATCCAAGGCCTACTGAGTAAAATGTTGTACTGCATGGCCCATTCTATCATGTGACACATTACTAAAATGGTCTTTAGATCTACCTGCAATGGTAGGATAATTTTATCGATAGTTGAATATAGTACATCATTAAATGCTCTCAATGTAAATGTAGTTGGTACAATATGTGATTTAGGTAGCTTCAAATGACTCAGCACCTTGGTCGTTATTATTTTGATCAATGAGCTAGTATCGATCAAGACCATTTTAAATGGCATGTGATTCACACACGTGATTATGTGCAATGGTGGGTCAACCATAGTTGTAGAAACCATACTTATCTCATGATCATAAAATTGGATCATCAGTTCCTGACACTATTGTACATGTCCCACAAAATTGGTAAATTCCTACGCATCCTGGACCTATACTTCAATGGACCTAAAAATGTCCATAAGAGTCTCCTTGTGCCTCAGGGACTACTGTATTAATTCATATATTGACAACTTCATAGGAGTTGTCTACAGGTTTTGGACCAACCTGCTCCTTAGGGTCACCACCGGTCTTGTTGGTGGGCCTGGAATATTCTATGTTGATCATTAATTCAATGTGGCTTGTATTTGAATGGGAGCATGAGGTTGATTTTGTTGTTCATATCTCCCATGCCTAGTGACAACATTGACCATACCTATGAACCCCTAGGTAGGTGGTTCAACTCGTACCTGGTTAACTTGACCAATGTTGTTCTAAGGTGCCTCATAATTTTGTAAGGGGTTCTTGTAAATCCCCATATTTGATTGTTGGGTGCCTGTGGGTTATGAGGCACTACAATATCACCCTTTTCGATCATATTTTGTACTGGGTGTTTTAAAGACCAACACACCTCGATGTCATGACCTTTCATTTTATGAAATATGTAAAATAGATCATCTTGGAACCCCTTTGGTTTGGGTTTATTGGGTTATATTATCTTGACTTTGAGAAATATAATTGCCTTGGCCTCTCATAACTGATGGAAAATAAACCATCAGTTATTCTATCAATGGTGTGAATTGGTGATGCAGGCGTTGATCTTTGTTCTTGCATTTCTAATTGTTGTTGCACTTGTCATACTGCATAGGGGGAGGTTGAGCCTAATAGTTCTATTTTTGTTGCCTCTTGTCTTCCCGTTGGAGATTCAATACCACTTTATTTACATGGGCTTGCTTGCCTTATTGTTTTGTGGTACTCTTTTGTTGTCCCTCTCTCCTATTTTTGAGCTTCAAGTTGCCTTTCTACAACTTGATTTCCTCAATCACCTTGGCTTGCACCAAAGCCTCTTTGAATGTAGGATACTATTGTAGTTGCAGTAGTAACGAGATGTTCTTGGCACAACTCTTCATGAACATTTGGGTTAACTCTATGGTAGGAATAGGGAATGGCAACTTCACCATTAATCTCATCCATATCTTTCTATATTGCTCTATTGGCTCATCATCACACTGAGCTAACGCAACCATATCAAAAATATTGGCCTATTTATTTATGCGAAAGGAATAGCATTCAATAAATGCATCAACTAATTGCTTGAAACTTGTTATACTATGTTTCTTTAGCTGATTAAACCACTCTTGGGTTGGACCTTAAAGTGTTGTGATGAACGTGTACAACAATAATGCATCATTGCTTGCTATATAAAAACAAGCATCCAAAAATCTCGTTACATGTTCCTGTGCATCTTCATCACCCTTAAACTTATCTAACCTAGGCATATCAAAATGCTTAGGGTAAGCTAGAGTAGTCACCAAAGGACCCAAATGCTCATTATGGATTTTTATTAGAGTCAAATTTTGAATAGCCACGCCTTGTCTCTCAATGGCTTTAATCTTCTTGGCTAAGGCCTTATAGGCCTCTAAAGATAGAAATTCCTCCTCCCTAAGTTGATGTGTAGGTGGTTTAGGAGGTAATGTCTTCCTTGCATGATATGGAGGTCTTTGCTTTTCCTCCTCTTTAGCTCAGGATCTCTCAGGATATTCTTGCTCGTATCCATCTCTTGTTGCTACTTCATGTTGTCTCTACCTTTGATTATTGAGTGGTAGTGGCTGCTCCTCCATTTATTTAGCACTAGCATGAGGGCAAGCATCCCTATGCTCTTGATGCATATCAGCTTGTGAGAAAGCCTGCCTATACATATGCTCTTAATGCTCATCTTGAGGATATAGGCCAGCCCTAGCTAACTGATACTCCTACTCCATGCATTCCTTTTGGGCAAGGATACACTCTTCACGCATGCACTACTCATATAACCTCTGTCTTATGAGCATTTACACTTGAATTTTTTCATCTTCGATATGCTACCTCTCTAGGCGAGCATCCTCCAAATGGTCTTGGAGGAGTTGGCATTTTTGATCTGATGCCAGTCGATGTGATCTATCGATCTGGTCAACCGTGGGAGGCCTTTGCTATCCTTGCTCTGTATGATTGACCTTGTGGGTTTTATACCCATCAGAATGATGTACTATGCCTTTTTCTCTATCTGTGAAGATAGCATTGGCCTCCTACTATGTCCTATATCATGACCCACCATGCATAGATAGCGGGTGTGTGACATGAGGGAAATTAGAAGCCTCCCCATGTTCTCTAGTAGTGCAGACAACACTCATGCTATGCTCACTCAAGGCTCGAGTGGGTGGAGCAGAAGGCTTGCATCCTAGCTGCTCTAGAACACTACCAAGACCATCTAGCTGACTAGACCACCATCTCTCATGTGGTGGTGTACCATTATCTCTCATATTTGATATATCAATGGTTATATTGCATGGTGGACCACACATGGGAGTATGGTTAGTTCTATGCTTGGTAGCGAGCCTGCCTGCATGTCCCTAAATTGGAGGGTATCTAGTACTTCTATGCATAGAAGGTGGAGCCATAGATCCGCTAGTGTACTTAGTACTTAGGGGCACCAACCTGGTCCCCTACATAATAAAATCTTCGACCAATCTCGTGGATGTGCATGCATTACGATCTTGGTAATGGCTCTCAAGTAGAACACCCTTGTGCTAGAAGGTTTCTTATTCTACTGTATTCCTAGAGGAGTGTATTGAAGCTCCTCTATTTGGGTTTTTCTCTTTTGTCTCCCCTTGTGTCGAGTTATCTCCTCGAATGCTAGGTGAATGACATTAGGTTCACTCAAGTGGTTGAGGAATTGACACATACTATTGTGAATTAGTTAGGAGTTGGTCATCAACATTGGCTTTGGACCTTTGTCGACCACCTCGTGTATCCATGATTGTGTACCTAGAGTCTAAATGTATTATTATTAAGCAAAAAAGGTATACAATAATTATTATCTTGTTTTAAGTTTTAAAAGTGAGTCCTAAACTATTTGATGTGTTTTCAATATTTGTTGTATTAGTTGTAGAAACTCTTATCATGTTTTGCAAAAGTTGATGTTATACTCAAATTGTTCAAAGGTTTTCACCTATATACTTACACAAGAAGAATATGGGAGTGAATTCCATACTCAACGAGGTAGCATAGGTACTACCAATCCTCACCCAGCACACTATTCATAGCAATACACTCTTCTGAAGATGAGTGCATGCTATTTTGCATGAATAGGATAGTTATTTGGTTGGCCTTGGCCACAAGCGGGTCTCAATAATACAATTTTAAATGAGACAACCAAGTGGTAATGATATCCATTGTTGGTCTCAATCAAATGGGTTGGATGTGAGAGCCCAACACCATTGATGTTTAACTAAAATGTGGTGTGTGTGGTTCCTTTTAATGTACATAAAATAAATGCATCATATAGCACACATGCTCATTTTCTAAATGTTATGCAAATGAAAGATGTTTCAAATTCAAAAAATGCAAACTACTCTAGATGTTCTTTAAGACTATGCATGTTACGATGCTAAATGGCCACTAATTGGGCATCACACATGCAAACCATCAACATATTTCTATCAAGCATGTTGTAGCCTAGGGTAGACTGCAATCAGAGGTCTGATGTTCCCAAAAATGCCTTTCTATTGAAATAAAAGTACAAAAGCAAACTAGAACAATTGATTTACCATTTTTTTTAGTTCTTTTCCTAATTTGCATTCAAATTAGACCTACTATAAAAACATAGAGAGCAAAAAAGTGACAGAGGTCTGAAAATAGGACCTACCTCAAGTCCTACACTATCTGACATTATGAACTTGGTTTTCTGTGTTGTCAGTAGAAAATGGTAGGTCTGACCTGTAGTTCTGACTATAAACCTCACCTTGTACCTATGGTTCAGTTGTTGGGCCATAGCTGATAGCTACAGTTTATACCCGTAGGTGCAAAAACCAAAAAAGAATAGTCAGATGCTAAAAATACAGGGTGCCACTGTGATCGCCTCTATAACTACCAGAAATGGTCACACCCAATGGCGTATCCTATTGCGATAAATGATAAAATATAACATGCATACAATAAAATGAAATTGACAACAAATGAAATAAGAAGATAAACACTTTATTCCATTGTATTCAAAGTCAAAATCCAATTACAAATACGTCCCTATTAAGGATATTCATTTTGTTACAATATTACAATAGGAGTGCATAATTTTTTTCCTCTTAAGGGTAGGTGTGATTTCCAAATGCCTTTTAGAATGGCATGAACTACTCTAGGGTGGAGGTGCCCTCTTCTTCACGATGGGGAAGGAACTTGATGGTTGGTTCTCCTTTGACACTATTCCCTATGGTCAAGAAACAACACAAGAGTGTTAAAAATATAGGCAACCTCTCATGATGAGGCCCTTTTAGGTAAATTGCATAATGACACCATTAACATGCATAATCAATAAAATGTATAAAGTGCTTCTAAGTTATGCAAATTGAATCAATATTTATATAATAGCATAAAGGAAAGTAATAGCTATACTATGCATGGATCAAATGTGTAAAACAAGGAATGAAGGTGCATAAAGAACCATTAATATCCTAATTGTAGCATAAACATGAAGATGTAAATCTAACCTAATTCTATGGTCAAAAATCTATTAAACTACCATTAAAATATGAAAACAACTAATCTAACCTAATTAGCCGGATAGAAATGAAAATAGGAAGGTGGTTATACCTCTGCTGCAAATCGTAGCCCTGGTGCATGGTCTGCACTGTAAACCATGCTTGACAACAATAGTTAGCACTCTTATAGGCTTACCCTCAATTCCAAGGGTAGTGGGCTTGACCTACTTGTCCAATTGATGTTCAAGGGTCACCTTCGGTGTCCTTCTGATAGGTTTTGTGGTTGAATAACTATGATGGGTCTTTGTTTTCTCAGATTTGCATTTCTTGATCCTCCTAGGCTCCTAAAAATTCCATGGCAAACTAATCATCAAATTAATAAAAAAGTGGCCTTCGAATGCAAAAATTTAGTATGAAATCCGATAGCGCTTCGCTGCTCTCTTGATAAATTCACACTCACTCGATAATTCATCAACACTTCACTATACAAATCATCTCTCTCTTCTCCCCATTTGGAGGGGGTATTTATAGGATTCCCTAGGACTAGGGATGGCTTCCTAGAGAAGCCAAGATCAAGAAGATGTGGTTAGGACAGTTGGAATGGAAGACTCTGGAATATTCCATCCATTAACTGCCTTCTTCTAGATCCAATAGTCATTCCAACCAATTTGTCTCGGATTGAAGTCCAACTAAACTTTAGTTAAGACTGCAGGTCATAGTTGTGGTATAGAATGCAAATCATAGGTCTGGGCTACGGTTTAGACTAATTAGGCCAATGAGCCCAAATTGATTGGTTAGAACCACTAATCTATCTTGGAGTCTATCCAAGATCTTCCATATGGTCTTGTAGCATTCCAATATGAGTAGTCGCCCTCGACATGATGCGTTTTAGGTGTTTACAGACTGTGATCGGGGTTCACTCTATGGATTTCGAATGGTGAACAATCCAGGGATTCAATTTCTCACCCCATTTTTTGATACTTGCTCATATGTAGTGATTTTTTTCACTATTTTTTATGTTTCATTTACGATTTACTTTGAGCAAGGGATTTGTATAGTGCTTTTGATTCACTATATTACTTTGAGATTTGAGCTTTGAACTATAAAATTTAAACTTTGAATTTTGATTTGAGATTTAAACTTTGTATCTATGTATGAGTATGGGAAATTCTTGTCCTTTTGCCAAGGTTCACCACTCTAGACCGAACTATTTGTAAGACAAGCAGGTAATAAAACCCATATCTCTAGAAAACCTAGGACCACTTTCACAACTTTAACCCTACCTTAACTTAGCAGGTTTTATATGTTTTGCTTAGTGACAGGATCCTGATATTTCAAGTACTATCCCAACTACTAACCTCATATACAAAAGCAAATCAAACTTTCTATGACATCTGAGAAACCCACTAGGTATGGCTGAGTGACTAGAAAATTTTTGGTATACTTACGTATTTTATAGCAACAAGTGTTGTGTATGAATGCAACAAATTATGATAAATGCAGAGGTGCATGATTTAGACACAAATGTGGTGTCATTTGTAATACTGAAAAACATGATCCATTCTACTATAGAATTAAACAGATGAAGAATACCTATATGCAAGGTAATGCTGTGAAATGCATCTATGAATGCAAATGCGAATGTTTTTGGATTTTATGCTTTACCATTTTTTTTGGTTTTTATTGATTTTTAAATTTTTATGGATTTTTGAGCCTTTATATTTGACCAAATGGCTAGTACATGCCTCTGGAGCCTTTAGGAGTGACCAAACAGTGAGGAAATTCCATTGGATCCTTTAACTTGACCAAGCAATTTTTCAAAAAATCCTTGGAGCTTTTTAGGATGACTGAGTAGTTTTAAGAAAACCCTCAGAGCCTTTTGGGGTTGACCAAAGGTTTGAAATACCTTTGGAGCTTTTTTATTGACCAAAATACTCATAAGAGAGCTTGGAGTATTTTACGATGACTGAGTGGTTTTAAGAAAACCCTCAAAGCCTTTTGGGATGACCAAGCAATTTTTGGAAAATACTTGGTGCCTTTTTGGGATGACCAAGCGGTTATAAGCAAACCCTCGGGGCATTTTACTGACATGACCAAGCAATTTTAGGAACCCTTGGAGCATTTTGGGAAGGGTATGCTACCCTATGTACCCCCAGTGTGTGTGCCTCTCAATGAAAATGAAGGAGGTGCACTTTCTCTAGGATCCTCACTTTGCCTCATTGAATTTGGCATGGATGGTGGGGAAGGTATGCGACCTTGAAGACTCCCAATGTGAATGTTATATACTGAAATTTAATCAACTTGCTTAGGAAGAGTGATAGAAATTGACTCTCCAAATTAAGGCATGAACATCAATGGGGTGCCTATGTCTTGAAGGGGTAGCAATAATTATCCATCTATGGATATGATATTTCCATCGATAAGATACTGAACTACATGTTTAAATACATAACAATCATTAATATAATGATACCTCATTTGATGATACAGGCAAGCCTATTCTCTTCTATAAGTTTTATATCTAGCCCTATATGGGTTGTACAAGGGTACATCTGGCAATGTGATTGTATTCGTTTCTTGTAGCTTATGAATGATGGTTGACATTAATTCAGCTAAAGGTGTCCAAACATGTTGGTCATGCTCTTGGTGAGAAATAGGATGTTAAGGCTTACGAGGCATCAAATGACCTTGGGATGACACATGAGAAGATGAGGTCTCTACTTTAGTGGGTTGAAACACTGTGGGTGAACCATATATGGGATAAACCCCACTATCTATGAGTTTTTGAACCACATGCTTAAATCCATAACAATCCCAAATGCTATGGCCCTCTTTTCTATGATAGAGACAGTAATAATCCTCCCTATAACCCTTATTTTTAACTCTTTTTGGATATACTAGTTTGATATCAGGTAAGGTGATGACCTTAGCCTCTTACAAATTTTGAAAAATATCTGACATGGGCTCATTTTAAAAAGTCCAAATGCACTACTATTTTTTTGGGTGATTTACTCGCATTGGTTTGTCATAAGGACCCAATGGTTGAGCTGACTGAATTGGCTCTTGCTCTTGTTGAGGTTTTTCCTAGGCTTGCACAGGAGATAAGTCATCCTCAGATATGGGTTGCTTTTGTAATCCTAGGTTTTCAAGTTGGTTCATGATAACATGTAATGCCTTATCTTGCTCGTCCATTTGATGTTCCATTTTATCTAAATGAATGAGAATGGCTCGCAATATCGATAAGGAATTCATGTGTATTTTCACTAATTGAATCGAAATACCTTTGTCTATTGAATGATCAAAAAAAGTGGATGCCAAAGATCCATTAGATAATTGTAAATCACTTATTTCCTTTGTTTGGGTTGATTTGGATGCTTCTTGATGGTCCAATTTGATAGTGGCAACCACATTCTCATGTTTTTGACTCAGTTCATATTTTTGTTTCACTTTGTACTGTTGAACTGTGTAAGCCTGAGTACCCCCAGTTTGATGTGGGGAAGACACCCATTATTTCTCTTGAAGAGGCACCATGAGCAATAAGTCAAGAGTGACTAATTTCAAAGGTTCTGGACCTTTCAATGTGGAAGCAACATATGATTTCCCCCTCTTGTTCTATGTGCTTTAGAATCCCTTGATCCTCTGGCTTAATTTCAACCATTCCCACAAACTCTTAAGAAGGGGATTTATATTTTAGACTAGCTATAATTAAATCATCAACTAGCTGAAATGATTATATATCAGTTATGCTAACTGATGTTTTCTTCTCCTCAGCAGGTAATATGATACCATGATTTTTGGTGATGGGATAGAATAGCAATTCCTTGATGCAAGCCCTAGTCGAATGTTTGATGATTTTATTCGAATGAATATTTTGAGGCTCGCATGTCACTAGAGTTTCTTATGGCTCATCGACTTTCTTACAATATTTGAACAACTCAGGATCATGGGGGACCACATACACTTGTCCTTGGTGTATGAATTTTATATTTTGGTGCACTATGGAAGGCACACATTCCATATCTCTCATCCATGTTCTCCCTAGTAATATGTTATACTACCTCTCACTCCCTAAGATATGGCACAATGTAGGAATTGTCTTTATCCCAAACTTTATAGGTAGGACTATTGTACTAATTATTGGGGATGTGGTATCATTGAAGGCTATTAATGTGGATGTTGAGTCCTTAATGTGTAAATATGGTAGATTTAAATGCTTCAAATTTGTAGCTATGATGATGTTGATAGATGACCCAGTATCAATCAAGACTCTCTTGTACAAAATTTGATTGATGCTCACTGTGATGTATAGTGGAGGATCAAGTTCATCCTTAGAGATTAGCTTAATATCTTGCCTAAGAAATGCAATCATAGGGTCCTTTTGTAAGTGAACTAAATTCATTTTTGATGTGGACCATGATAGGTTATTAGATTTAGTTGAAATTTTTAGTATTTTGGCTTGATAAAGGCATTTCTTACTTTGTGCTACAATATTGATCATACCGATAAAACCCTCATTAGGTGGAGCCATGTGCATCTCACTAACATGCTCAACTTGATTGTTCTCATCCTCATGGTTGTGTTGAGGGTTTTTGGATATGTCGATGTATTGATTATCAATAGCCGAGGGGCTATCTATTTGTAATTTGTTCTTATTTAAAATATTATGCACTACATTCTTGAATGCAACACAATCCTGGATATCATGGCCATTTTGCCGATTATAAACACAATAGAGATCTTCTCTATACCCATTATTTTTGTGGTTATTAGCATCCAAGGCATGCACTTCAGGTTCCTGAGGGCCTTAGCCTCGCAAAGGTATTTGAAAATTGATGCCAAAGATTCTTGCAATGGTGTATATTTACGAGGTGGACATCTCTATTTGTCCTTGCCTTGATTCATGTTGTACTTGTTGTGATGTGTAGGAGGAGGTTGAGCCTGATAGTTCTCTTTTTTTTGGCTTTGTGCTTCTTTTGGAATGTTTAACATGATATGATTGAAATACGTAGGCTTAGCCTGCTATGGTTGATATTATGTGCTCTTGTTCCATTCTTTCTCGCTATGAAGCTCTAGATCTCCTTCTTCCAACTTGATATCTTCAATGACCTTGGCTTGTGCTAAAGCCTCTTCGATTGTTGTATATTGTTGTAACTGGAGCAACAATGATATTTTATTGGCACAAATTTTGGTAAATATTTGGGTAAGTTCAGTAGTGGGAATAGAGAATGGTAACTCTGCTATTAATTTTTATCATCTATTCCCATAATCCATGACTGGCTCGTCATCATTTTGACATAGGTTGGCCAAGTAAGATAGATTAGCTTTATTTTTTGTGCTAAATGAGAAGTACTTAAGGAAAGCATCTGCCAACTATTCGAATTTGGTGATGGTGTGCCTAGGTAATTGATTAAACCATTCATAAGTTGCCCCATGGCGTATCCTATTGCAATGAATGATAAAAATATAGCAACTTAGACACAATAGGAGTTATTGATGTCATAATATTTTACCTTTGCTTGGGATCAATTATAGTCATTACTCTTGTTGGGTTGGTTTCTAATTATGTCCATTGTTTCTTCTTGCTAAGCCAAGCTTGTGTAATAGCTTGTGCTTATTGGAATTGGATTTGTATTGTTACCACCAGAAGGCTACACATGGTGAAGAAATATTGAAAAATAGAGAAGGAAAGTGTAGGATTCATTGCAAGTATGAAGGAAATAGAATGTTATGGGTTTAGAACTTTAAGAAGCGATAGCTACTTTGGGATAAGATACAAGGAGTGTTTCTTTTGGTGGTTATAGATAGGGAGAAGAATGAGGTGATGGAGTTAATTAAGTAGGGTATGAAAGTGGATAAGTCAAATGGGGAGGATAAGGGAAAAAAATAATATTGTAGATAAGCCAAATAAGGAGGAGAAGAAGGTAAATATGACACACTTGATCCTTGCATTGTTACTTTGGAATGCTCTTCAATAGGTGGAGGTGTCAACTAGATATTTAATTTATTTGCTTTCAAACTCTTTTGAGCCCCTTAGGTGTTTTTATTTTATGGTTAGAAATGGGTAAAAAAAATCTCCCAAGTAGTCTCTAAAATTCTTGGTCTCCTTAGATTCCATAGCTATTTTCACCAAGGTTTTGTAACTATGAACTATGCAACAATTTTTAGCTTCCAAAAATAGATAGATTATTAAATGCTTTTAACAATATTTATAGAGATATTAAGTTATTTTTATAATAATTGGTCATTAACAAACTCTACAATGTCATTAATGCATGCATGCTTTGAGTCATAATTCAAATGTTTTTTTCTTAAGTCAATTACTTTTCTCAAAGCTTTAGTATGTTTGATCATATCGATCTATTTTCTACTTTATTATCACCACCCATTTTAGAAAATAGACTTTTAATAGCCTAGATTTTATTTAAATTCCACTTATTTACAATAAAATTTTGGCATGATTTCCATGTCAGTTGTTTTACATATTACCTATTCATTGAATTGGCAATGTCCAAACAAAAGTGACCCAAGCATTTGTCACTCTCGTATGCCTTTTTTTTGGAACATATAATTTTTGTAGCTAGAAGGTTATGGATCCTTGGATTTGGTATACAACAAGTCCTCTAGTCTATATAAATTATTGCATTAAAATGGAGCATTGAGAACTCATATTCTATCTATGACTCTCTTATCATATAATTTAGGTATTCTAGATGCTCTTCAATCTTACCTTCAAGGTACTGTATGTCATATTTATCCAAATGGATGCTTTGATCCTCAAGCCTTTATATGTGGGAGGGACTAGGATTTTTCTCATAGATTTTGAGTTTCCTTCCCTTATAGGGAATCACAATGTGTGGTCTAGAGATAGATACATCTCAAGATATGTTATGAAATCCCTTGAAAAGCATAATCTAAATAGGGATGGGAGATAATTTACTAGTACCCCCTAGATTATTGAGATATATGGAATTTTTTGCAATACCATCATAATATATTTTACTGCTTCCACCATCTAAACTAGGGTCTCATTTAGTTATAGTACACCAAAACTAGTCTGTGTTGGAGATGTTATATTATTTGGTATATTGAAGTAACTTTGAGTACTATTGTAAATATCATATTAGAAAATGTATTTTTCTAAAGTATGTGTTAAAGTGTGAAGAGTGTTATGTGTTATATACTAAAGTATGAAAGGTATCAAGAGTACAAGTGTGAGGTGTGCAAGGTATCAAGTGAGAAAGTGAAGAGTCATAGGTGATAGGTGTCAAGTCCAAAACTAAATAGTCATAAATATGTATCAAGATGTAAAGTGGTAGGTTATGTAATAATGAGAATTTTATCATAATGTGAGGTATGTAAAGAGTTGCATCTCGTAGGAGTTAGAGGAGAGAAAAATATTGGAGATAAATATCCATGCAATGTAACTTTATATGTAATGTTTTATGATTTATAAATGTAATAGTGAAGTTTCTTATTATGCAATACTTGTGTTACTTGTGGATGTGGTTTTATGTGTGATATGTTTTTGGGTGAACTTTACCTATGATATAATTTGGCATAATTACCAATAGTGGTATCAGATAATTCTTGGTTTAGCGAGCCACATTGAGTGAAGAGGAGAGAATATTGATCTTATGAGAGATTGTAGAGAAGAAGAATATTGGAGAAGGGTATTGTAAAGAAGAATAAATTGAAAGAGAATATTGTTAAATAATAATAATATTGGAGAATAGAAGATTGCTAAAGAAGAATAGAAAAAATGATTGGAGAAGAGAAGAAGAATAGAAATAAGAATTATTGGAGAAGAAGAGAATATTAAAATAAGAGAAAGGATTGAAGATTGTTGGATGATGATAGTAGAATTTGGATTGTAGATAAATAAGAAGAGATACATGTAGAGGCTGGAACAACATGAAAAATAATGTGAGGGGTGATTTTTTTTAAGATGTAGAAAAAAACATTGAGAGAAGAATGAAGACAAATTAATACATTGGAATAAAATAGAGAAGAAGACACAACCTAGAGGAGTGAGGAGTGGTGATTCTAGAAGATGTGTATTTGAAGCCTACGAATGTGGCTTGGTGCATATATGTTGATCCTATGAATATTGAGAATGAGGATTGATGTTGTAGTAGAGAGCCTTGAGTGCAAAAAGAATTTGGAGGATCCTAGAAGTTAGTAGAATAATGGAAGCAAGCAAAGTCATGAAAAAAGCTAGTAGAGTACATAACCAAAGTAATAAAAGTGTATAACAAATGTGAGCAGAGCACATAATAAAATTAGATCACATAAAGAATACCCGAAATTCTATTTTAGAAATGGCAAATATTTAGGTAAAGTCTCATAATATTTAAAGGACATGTTTACCTTATAAATTTATTTCTAAGAACTTTGTTGCTTTTATTTGGAGTTATATAGTTGTTTAGGATAAAATTTAACATATTGATAATTTACTTAAACCTTGGGAGATAAAAGGAAATTATTAATGATTGGGAGGCCAAAGGAAACTAAACATTTAAAATTTTAATTGAAATTTGAATTAATTAGAATTTGGGTGAAGTTGAAATTTAAAGGTGAAATTGTGAAAGTGAATTGAATATGGGAGATACAAGAAGATTAAAGAATTAAATTTGATTAAATGGAATGAAATGATCGGTGAATTAAAAATTTGAAGAAATGATTGATTATTTAATTTGAATAAATGAGGGTTGAATCTTAAAATTTGGGATTCATAAGGAGTCAACATCAAAAAAATTGAAATAAAATTTTGACATCAAAGTTAAAATTGAAAAAAAGAATACAAGTAAATTTAAAGGAAAGACATCAAAATATCATTTGAAAATTTTTATTGAAGTTGAAAAAATAGATCACCAAATTTTAATTGGATACCTACAACTCATTTATGATAAAATAAAGAGAGAATGTCTTTAATACTTAAATGTTGTATACATTGTTTTCTAAATAATAATAATAACCGTGTATATAAATATTTTATTATTGATATAGAAATACAAGGATTAAAAATAAATCCTTAATGAAGGATGTATGCTATAATGATCTTCATCAAAGGAAGGATAAAAAATATGTTTCAAAAGCATGTGCAATAAATGGAAATAATATAAAGAAATGTAATCATTGCAATAGACTTAGACATCAAGAAGTGTTGAGGTATGATTTTGTCCAATTACAAAATCACCCTACAGTTAGGATTGAAATCCTCTCTTGCAAAGAAAATGTATTTCTCCAAGGTTCTTTCACTTAACAAGTTATGTCTTTTATAGTAATATGTCAACTAAGTGCATAGAATATCTCAGGGATTAACAATCAACTATTAACAAGGGGCCTAGCATAACAAATATTTTTATTTTGAAATCATTACTTGCATGTTTATTTTGAAATCATAACAAATATTTTTATTTTGAAATCATTACTTGAATGTTTTAAAGTATGCTAATTCAAAAACTTACATTTATTTCATGAATGAAACTTAAAATCAGATCTTATAAATGATGAATAAAATAAAAACCCTAATTATAAAATGTGAAACACTTTATAATCCCTATGTTTGGGCCTTTAGAATATTCTAAGGTTTATAATCCTTGCTTATTTTCATAGAATATGAATAATTAATGTGTATGAATTCTAATTATAAATTTTTGTACTTTATAATATGAAAATTAGAACTCACATAATCTTCCTTAATGTAATGTTTATTTATTCAAATATTTATTAAATTAAATATTTGAAATAAATAAATTTGATCTTTTCAATAGTAAATTTTAGACTTTATGATTTGAGATTTAAAATTTTAATAAATCAAACTTTCATAAACATAAATAATCTCAATTATGGATTTTAAAACTTTATGACATTAAAATCAATAATCCATATAATCTTTCTCTTTCTCTGAAATTTATTTTTCAAATATTTATTAAATTAAATATTTGACCTAAATAAATTTTGCAACCCTTTCTGTAAATCTGAATCTTTAAAATTCAAATTAGGGCTTTAATAAATAAATTCAATGAACTTATAAATTTTATGAAATTTAAAATCAAAAGTTCATATGATTTCCTCCACTGTGCAATTTATTCACCCGAAATATCTATGGGATTAAATATTTGGGTGATAAATTCAACTTCAACCTAGTTATAAGACTGAAAACCTTTATCAAATAAACTAGGTTTAATTTTAAATATTAATGCCTGAAATAAATTAAAAAGGACTTAGGTAAAGGAATAAATTTAAATAAAACTTTTGGACAACTTGCTACAGTATAAAAGAATAGAAATTTTGAAAACCAAACTTAGGCAAACCAACATTCACACAGTCCTACCATAAATTTGATGCTATCTTCTATGGAAATTTTGATTTAAGATTATATCAAACAATTTACAAATCAAAACACCACAATAGTGCTTGTTTTAACAAAAATTGAATTTGATATAATTGGCAGATCTTACAAAATAATGCTCAAAGTCTTTATATCCTTCAACAATAGTAGCTCTCTCTACAACTTGGTCTTCTATTTGGCTCATTTTAATATTCTCTTATTTTTTTGCAACCTATTCAACCTCTTTCCTATCTTTGCATCCACCTTTTATAAATCATGAAATTCTATTCTTATGGTTTCAATAACCATTGGCGAATTCGTTCTTCAACAAAATTTTAAAGGTATTTTCCTTCATTCTTTGTATTCCATACGAAGGAATAAGGAAGAAAAATGAGGGAAAAGAATGGGAATAAAGAGAAGGACGACAAGGGTAGGAGGCATTCAAAGGAGGGAGGAGGGAGGAATAAAGAGCAAGTGTTTGGTAGGAAGGTCAAATAGAGGAATATTATGTTAGGCTCATTGGATCAATTTGGAAAAAAATTAAAATATTTTAAACAATTAATTATAGCTCATACATGTATATAAATATTTATTTTAGTCATGCGCTTTACTTTTTACGTAAAATATATACATTGTCTATTGTGAACATATTTATACTTGGGACTACCAAAGTCCATTGTAAAATATTTCATTATTTTCCACTGTTATTTTCACAATACCTAATCTTGGCATCCAATAACATGGAGCTATACCATATACCATTATTCTAGTCCAAGGAGGACTTGTTCAATCATCAAACTTGATCCATTTCGATGATGGTATTTCATTACACCAACATTCCATATCGTATTATGTAATATAATATCCTAGATATCATCTTCAACAAATGCACAACAACACATTGAAATCTGCATGAACAATATTACTAAACAATTATCCATAATGAGATTATTATAACTTTAATTTATTCCACTATACCTTTCAAACCTGTGACTTATTAAACACCACATCATCGTGAGTCCTCCCAAATACATTCAATACAAATGTCACTGGATATGTTTACTTTAAAATTATCTTGTAACATAATGTCCACTCCAAATAGCATCGTCATTATATTACAAATACCTTCAACGTATCCGCTAGCATATAATTATCCATCTCCATTGTTACTACACATACATGAACTCTATGATGAAACAATTTTCTATTGATAATATGACCCACCTTAAATGTATATGCAGTTATGTGAAAAATCCAATCAACCTCCATTTCTATCGCTGTGACAAACTATCTCTAGGTTTTTGTCAAAAAATGAGCCATTCTGGATTTTCATTGATGTTCAATAATTTCCTACACTCCTCCATGATTTACCTATTGTTTGATAAAAAAAATGATGTTTAGGAGACAATGCCACTGTTTTACGTGTTGATGCCCAATATTTTCATCTATCGTTTGAGACTATTCAATTTTGGTGAAACATTTATCCTTCTATGATATTACTGATATTATTACCATCCACTATTCAAAACATTCCCGCTATTTGAAAAACTCCTTGCAATTTTCCCATTCACCATATTATTTTGGTGATAGCTATTGCCTAACCTTCATTTGCCATATGCATGACCTTTTCATTCACACTATCATTGGTCTAGTACCCATTTGAAAATACATTTTGTAAAATGACTCACATCCATCACTACTGCTTGTTAAGAAAATGATTCCTATCACGTAGTGGCGTTCCTCTATGCAAAGAAATCATCCATGCAAACTACACTCTTTGAAATATTATGAAGCCTCTGGTTTTAACATATAAATTTCTCAATATTTTAACATGCATGTCGTATCATTTCAATCAACCAACAGTGCACCCACTATAAACTACAACTACTTGAATTCACCATCTAGCTTCCATGCATGAATTCTATGATCCCATTATGTTGCATGCCATTCGGTTCTTAAATTTGATCGATGAACTCACTCTTCTACTTTGATGGCCAAATTTATTTTAAATTTGGTTTACCATCGTTGGAAACCTACGAAAAGAAGCTTTAGTAAAACTTTATCCTAAGAAAAAGAAAATACTTTATTAAACTAAGTTTTATTTTAAAAGAAGGCATTAAGTATATATGAACTTTAATATCATCTTTATTTTAAAATAAAACTCATAATGAAAATATATTATTTATATTTTCCTAACTAAACATAAAATTAACACACACATAATAAAGTAAAATAACTCAAAATAAAAATAAAACAACCATGAAAAATTAAAACCATGACATACAACGTCATTATATTAAATGAATATTCTATTCAACACCAAATGACAAGAATTCCAATGATCATAAAAACAAAATTTTAGATAAAAATTTCAATTTTTCAAGTGGGTCCCCAATTTTGGGTCGTTGTGAAGGAGTCACAACAAATGGCGACTCTACTGGTAAATGTCCCTAGACATTTTGGACTTAAGAACCCAACTTTTAAAAATAATAAAACCCAAATATTAGAACCATGAGCATCAATAATATCCATAGAATGTGAACATACCAATTCAACATGAAATAGTAGAATCATTAGCATTTTTTTGGTGTGTGTAAATTGATTCATTCAATATCCCTAAAACCATTCAAATTTCCATTGTCAGTTTTGTATTTGGGTTATGAACATTTTATCTTTGAAGTATACCTCTACCTTGCTCTATTCAAACATTTATCTACTTTCAGACAGACGTTTATAGGCCCGTTAGATATTATCTGAATCTCCCATATATTAGGTGAATTTTATATTTTGCATTCCCCCTTTTTTATATTCTAGACATAGCTTCACTACTAGATGAGCTTCTATAGCTCCGGTGAAGGTTATCTAGTTCATGGTGATAAATTTAACTTTACTTTTATTTGAATTCATTTTTTATTTTTTTTCTTTTATCTAGTAATATGTTACTTTGCAAAAAATTCACATGCCATTTGGGTTAGAGATCAGGTAAGCCTGAAAGAGTATATTAGATTTTTTACCTCAATTTGCAAAACTGACAACTTCGTACTTCCAAAATTTTAAAAGATATTCTTTATTTATTTTTAGTACTTGTGAATCCTTTACAATATGATTCTAAATTTTCAAATTTTATTATCTTAGTCAAAATTCATGAAGATATACATTAACATCTTATTTTCCCTTTTCTTTGGGTTTTGCATGTTTTCAAAAATAGGTTATTTTATCCTATATGACCCAAGAAAAAATATCAGATAAAATCATCAAATGATTAGTGTCCTAGTAAAAACTACCTCAATCAATGAAAACCTCGCTAAAATATTTATCAAAATCAACAACAAACATCAATCACAATAACAAAATGCCAACATTTTGCAAAGCCAATTTATTGCTATATTAACAAAATAAAACACGACCAAAATCTGAGAAATGCTAAAAAAACAAAAATAAACATCAAAAACATCAACAACTAACAAAATCAACAAAATAACTAACTATATACAACACATAAGACAACGATTATATACAAATATATAAGTGAAAACTGATTTTCCTATGTTCAAGGTTGGAAATAATGCTTGAGAAACCGCATGTTCACAGGAAGTGATAAATTTTCACCACTTAAGGTTTTCAATATGAATGTATTTTCCCCTAATATTTTTGAGATTTGGTAAGGCCCTAACCACAAATTATCAAACTTGTTATGATCACCTTTCTTCTCATGAGCCTTATCCCATAATAAAACAAGATCAAAAATTCTAAATGCTTTTATTGTTGCTCATTTATCAAACCATCGTTTAACTACCTCTTGGTGCTTACTAAAATGTAACAATGCATCCTGTCATTTTTCATCAAGTTTCATGAGATTTACCAAATGAGCTTCAACTTTATCATCTGTTTCTAGGTGACTTTTCATGAATTGCAAAGTTTGCAGTTTTAAATTTGTAGGAAATATAGGATCTTGTCCATACACTAGGTGATATGGAGATGTCCCAATAGATTCCTTAGCTCTAATTCTATCTTCCCACAATGCAAATTTTAACTTGGAATGCCATTCACGAGGATTTAATTCTAACAACTTTTTAACTACTAACAACAAATTTTTATTTGTAGATTCGGCTAGACCATTACCTTGCGGATAGTAGTTAGACAAAAATTTTAAGCTCACCTTGTTGTCATATGCTCAATATGCAAAATGAAGTGATGAGAAAGTTGAACCATTATCACTAACTATAGAGTTAGGCATACCAAATCTTGTGATAATGTATTCTTCTAAAAATTTAATTACTACTTCAGTTGTGCAATTCTTTGTGGGTATTGCTTCAGACCACCTCGTACAATAATTTGTAGTTGTCAAGATGTATTTGTGACCTACAAAATAATTTGGATTAATTTCTCCTATAAAATCCAATCCCCATTGGGTGGATGACCTTAATTCAATCATTGGTTCCAATGGCATTGAAGTGTGTTTCTCCCTATTCGTTGCAACTGACAAACATGACAATTTCGAACATGAGCATGTGCATTTTTAAATATATGAGGTCAATAATAACCTACTCTTAAAATTTGATGAGTTGTAGTGTTAGCAGAGCCATGCCCTGTTCCATATTTTCCATGAAAATCATTTAAAACTTGAGATGCTTCATTTTGATTAAGACACCTAAGATAAATCCCCTCATGATTTCTCTTGTATAGAATTTTTTCTTTTATAATAAAATTAGCACATTTCAATATCAATGCTATTCTTTATGTAGCATTAAGATTAGAATGACTTTTACCATTAAGAAGGAAATATGATATGTCTTTATACCATTCATCATCTGTAATTTCTTACACTGAGTATTGTTGACAACTGATCTACGAATCAATTTGAGAAAGAGTTTTAGACAAACCTTGAACTCAAACAAGCTTCATGGGTCGAATTTCAAGATCAAACTCTTTTAAGGTAGAAATTCATTTTCCTATTCTCTCTCCTAATTCATTCTGCAAATACATGGTTTTAACCGTACGATCAGGTACAATTGTAAATACTTGACTATGCAACAAATAATGCCTAAACTTCTTAACTATTTTAAACAAAGCATACATCTATTTTTCAAGAATAGAAAATATTACTTGTGCATATTTAAATGGTGAACTTGCAAACACAATAGGATTTTAAATATTACCTTCACTTTCTTGTGTTAATACACTCACAAACAAGTGTTCAAAAGTGAATGAAAAAATTTAAAATAGCTTCGTGTAATCAAGGCTTACAAAAAAAATGAACCTTCGATATAACATATTTTACATTTTGAAATGCAATTTTGGATTCATTAATCCAAGTCATGTTAGCATCCTTTTTCATCATATCATTCAAAGGTTTAACTATTTCAGCAAAACCAAAAATAAATTTTCTCACAAAATTAATATTTCCAAAGAAATATCTTAATTCTTTTTTACTTCTTGGTAACTGAATTTTCTGGATAGCACTAATCCTTTCAGGATCAATGGAAATACCATCCTTTGAAATTACATGACCTAACAATTTGCCATCAATTAAGACAAAAATACACTTTTTGAGATATAAGGAAATTCCATGTTCTCTACATTTTTGCAACACTTTCCTTAAATATTTAACATGATCATTTCTATTCTTTGAAAATACAGGTATGTCATCTACGTATACAACAATACACTTACCAATCAAGTCATGAAAAGCATAATCCATAGCTTGTTGAAATGTAGCTCCTGTGTTCAACAAACCAAATGGAATTCTCCTGTAGGCAAATGTTCCCTATTTGGTTGTAAATGTTGTCTTCATTCGGTATTTAGGATCAATAAGTATTTGATTATAACCTGAATATCCATCCAAAAATGACATCATTTCTAACCCATTAACCATTTGTAAGATATGATCTATAGAAGGTAATGAATATGGTAGGAACCTAGGGTTCCTAGCACATAAAATGATAAATAAATAATAAATAACCTAAATCTAAAAGAATCACCTTTTGATATTGTCGGGAAGTCCCTTCAATAAATTATATTATATTTTATATTCATGGATATCCCAAAAGGTATGATTGTATAATATCTTATACCCCTTTTAGGTTATGAGTGAAGAGTCACAACCCTAATGTTAAAATAATATAATAATTAATATATAATTAATTATTATATTATTTTATATTTTAACCATAAGATATACAATTTATATTATTATTATTATTATTATTAATTAATGTTAGGATAGGATCCTAACATTCCACCCCTCTTGAAAAATGGCTTTGTCCTCAAAGCGACCAATTTCGTCTCATAATCGTTGCGAGTGGGTTATCTTTGAATGGAGCGTTTGCCTGTTTCATTTAAGCAACTGACATGCCTGCAATATCTAGATTTTTCCAATTGTAGGAGGCTCAATTTTACGTTAGAGAATTTAGATATTTTGGAAAACATCACAATGCTTGAGTATTTGAGCTTTTCATACTACGAGGAACTGCAAGCGTTGCCTCATTATATCACAAACCAACCATTCTTGAGAGAGTTCAATTGTTCTTGTACTAGCATAAGGAATGTGCCTCCTAACATATATAAACTCTACAATTTGGGAGTGAGGAATATAGAGAGCATGGTGTTGAGAAGCTTGCCAATTAATTTTGGTAATTTGTCTAACTTGACTAAATTGGATGTTACGGATTGGAATGTTTGCCACCGTCTTTTTAGTTAATTTGTCCAGCTTGATTTCACTGTATATTTGTTTCTGTGTAAGTTTGGAGTTTTTTCCCGACTCTCTGGGTGTCTCAATATTTTAAATAATTGTCATACCATCGAGTATCGTGAACTGCAGTCTTCTTGTTGTTCTCAACCTAAGTTCCAATAATATTTTTTGTGGTATTCTTCCAGAGCTAGGTCATATCTCGAGTTGTCTTCTCTTCTACTATATTGATAAAAATCTATCTGGTGAGGTGTTGCTTCAATTGGTAAGCTTACAAATCTTCAGCAGTTGAGAACTTGGAAGAACCATTTTAGAGGCTCGTTACCACCTGAAATGTGGACTGTACGAAGCTCAGAGTTTTGGGTTTGGCCTCTCCAATTTGAATGGCAAAATCCCAATGGAAATTGACGATGTTTGAATGGCAGAATCCCAATGGAAATTTACGAAGACTTGAACGTCTAGTACTTTCCAATAGCCAACTGAATGGTTTTATACTTTGTGGTCAAAATGTGAAAATGACAGATCAAATATTGAGTTTACGATGAGCAAGGTTGCTCATAGAAATGCTGCTCATATCCACGAGGCTTCCAATTATCAGGAACTTTGGTTGGAAAGTTTTGCCACTGGAATTTTCTAACTCTATTGCAAACTGTGATGGAATCCACTTCTGCTGCTGCATTTGGGAGGGCCTGATGCCATCACCGCCTTTTCCATATTTGAAAACAAGCTCTGGTTATGCCATGCATTCACCCTGGTTTATCAGATTTTAGTAGCAGTGTAAATCATGTATTATTCTTCATTGGCAGGGTATCTATTGGTTGTTGTTATCCGTTTGCTAATCGTGTGTATCACCAAATATTCTCAACATTGGCCGAGATCATTGAATCTATACATGATTCTTTTTATAGGATTGGAAGGCTAACATACAAAGTATATACTTCATTTCATGCAGGAAAGAGATTCCACGTTGGAACAATCGCTAACCAAAAAGTGATTGTGGTTATGACTGGACTAGCAATGGTAATTACTGACATCTGGTACCGACACCTCTTGCAAATTTAATACACTTTAGAAACTACTGAACTATTTTTTTGAGTTTTATGTAATTCTCACCAATGTTGTTGTATGTTGATGTAGATGAATGCAGGGTAACCACCCAACTGCTGCTCAATTTTTTTTTTTTTAAGGTAAATGGAGTTGTTCACTATGGAATTGCTGGGAATGGAAACCTAGATTACCACGTTGATGATGTTACAATTTCCCATTAGTGGGCTCATACTGTCTGCTTTTCCATATCAGTTTTACATAGTTTTAATTAGTCTTCGTCCCTAAATATAGATAGATATAACCATTGCATTTGTATTTTATCTTTCTCATTGAGGTGTATTTATGATTAAACATAGATATGGACAAGGACAGAATGATGAACTACCCTTAGAATCCAATGGAGATTACACTCGTAAAATTAGGTACATTCATTTCACCAACTACTGCTATCCATCGATAGAAAGTTGTGATAATCTGCTTAACAATGTGTGGTATAACCCAGACTAGATTTTTTCCATTGATGGTACTCCAGAGGTGAGGCAGCATGCATTCTGGTTTAATGTATCTGAGAATTACTACGAACTTGCCAAACAACTTGCGGTAAAAAAAAATGCCAGGACACCACATTATTCTTATTAATCCTTGAAGAAATGTCAATGGACTTCTAATTAAGGTTGTATTTAATTTTGCAAATGGTGGAAAAACAAAATGTAAGTTTGGAGTCCTGCGTTAATGATACTATCTGTTTGTCCACCAAACCAAGGATTGTGAGGGTGGAAAAGAGGATGCAGTGCCAGCACTTACGTGGATAATGTTGCTTACAAATATTTTCTCCCTGAAAAATTCAATTGCACTCCAATTGAAATGGAGAGTGCAGTCGTATCATTCTAAAACCCAAGGAGATAACGCCATCATTTGAGGTAACCATTTTGTCTACCAAAATATAGAGGATCACTGCCACTAGTTGTGCACTCAGTAGACGTTCTTTGGAAATTTTCAACCAATTTCAGAGTATCCTCAAAAAAAAAACAAGGTTACCGCTTCCTCCGCAAAATGAGGATTGCTTTTATCCTGCAGCTTCTCAGGCTGAGTAAATTGCTCATCCATAAATCCCTCTTGATAAAGAAAGTTGATGAGACTATTGTGTCGTTGATGCAATTCAACGATCCCCATTATTAATACTGAGATATAAGTAACCATTCTTGGACTTTATAGCATTTTGCAAACCATATCCTTTCTGTCAATCACCTTATATTAAATTCTTCCACCTTAAACAACCATTTGAGCTTCTTGTATTTTAAAAATCTAAGGGAATTATTCACCAAGTTTCTTAAAAGACAAGCTTAGTCATTTATTCTCGGTACGATGTAGTTTTTGTTTTCATTAGTATATGACGCAGTTGTACTGGTTGGATATGTCCATGAATTCTTTCTTAGGAAAAATTCTCAATATTTTTAGTACAGTATTTGTATAATTTAGTTTTAGTTATGGTGGCGGCCATGGAGGCGGACGTGCATCAGAGAACAACCTTGCAGTGTAATCCTTCAAGTTGAGAAAATACGCCTTCTGCAATATCATTTTTCTATTGATGTCATAATCGACAGGCTGTTTCATGGAAGTTTCTATTTGAGAGATGGTTATTTTTAAAGCAAAATTTCTATTTTTTTCCCTTGATTTTAGTAGAGAGGTTTGTCCCACCTGTCTCAATGAAATTAATGAAAATTTATGGTTTAATAAATGGAGAGGGCGGTGGTCAACTTGCTTTGGTCTGTCACCCCCCAAGGAATAAACTGGATTGGGGGCAAGGTTCTTGCTCTCTTGATGGTTTAAAATATTTTCTTTATTTTCCAGAAGTGCAATAGGTACCAATTGGGATTTCATGACTACGGGCTCCTCCGAATGAAAAGAAATTTCACTTGCAATTTCCTTCCTATTTTTTTCCTCTTCTTCTTCACGTGCAATTTCTTTTAAAAATATATTTTCATTATTAGGGTTTTGATTAATTTCTTCCGAAAGTGCAATAGGTATTTCTGAAAGTTCTTTGGTTATGGGCTCATCCAGAGAAACAATTAATTTAGGGTTTGGAGCAATATGTTCAGTTGCATTTTTTTCTTTCTTGGGAAGAGCAATGGTTACCACCTGGGATTCATCGGATATGGGTTCTTCCTCCACCTGGGATTCCATGGCTATGGGTTCTTCCTCCTCTACCTGAGATTTCATGGCTAGGGTCTCCTCTTGCATTTCCATTAAATATTGTATAATACGATCAGAACGTTCCATTTGTTTTTTTTGTTTTTGTTCAATCATTCTTCTAATTTTTGCAATGTCATTTTTCATTTCCTTGACCAATATGGTTGGATCCATAAGGCTATGATACTAGATGGTAGGAACCTAGGGTTCCTAGCACATAAAATGATAAATAAATAATAAATAACCTAAATCTAAAAGAATCGCCTTTTGATATTGTTGGGAAGTCCCTTCAATAAATTATATTATATTTTATATTCATGGATATCCCAAAAGGTATGATTGTATAATATCTTATACCCCTTTTAGGTTATGAGTGAAGAGTCACAACCCTAATGTTAAAATAATATAATAATTAATATATAATTAATTATTATATTATTTTATATTTTAACCATAAGATATACAATTTATATTATTATTATTATTATTATTAATTAATGTTAGGATAGGATCCTAATAGAATAATTGTCTTTTTGTGATGCTTTATTCAAATTTTTAAAATCAATGCACAATCTGATCTCTCCAGTTTTCTTTTGAACTGGCACTATATTTGCGACCCATGTGGAATGCCTAATAGGAAAAATAATTTTGGCATCTAATAATTTCTTAACCTCTTTTTCAATCAATGGTTCTAAAAGAGGGTTTACTGGTCTTTGTTTTTGCCTAAATGGTTTGACATCTGGCTTTAATGGAATAGTGTGAGTTATAATATTTTGATTATATGTTTTAAGATCTTTATAACTCCATGCCACTACATCCTTATAATCTCTTAATGCATGTATGATATCTTCTTTTTCCTTAGATGTGCTAGATTTACCTATAAGTATGTTTTGTGAATCATCAGAATCACTAATGTTATATGCATCATAGGCATCCTTAGGTAATGAAATCTTATCACATTGTTTTGTTTTGTAACCAATATAAAAAATTTCTCAAGAGAAAGCATACCTTGAGGAATATTATTTACTTTGGTTACCTCATCATTTTCATCAATATCCTCTTGTAACCTTTCATCCTTGTCAATCACCTAATTTTCAAACACACCAGAATTAGTTACAAAACTATAAATATGTCTATCACTCTCAAATACTTGTAAATTATTGACATTATCAGGTATTGAGGGATAGGGAATCAACTCAATCAAAAATTTCTTTAACTTCCTATTATCAATTGGATTGAGTGTACCTGTAGCAACTGCTAATGAATCTGCAATGTGATTGCCTTTTCTAGAAATTAAAGAAATGTTAAAGGCCATGAATTCATCAATCAAACTTCTAAATCTATTCTTATAGTGTATTAATCTTCTATCATTATAGGAATATTGACCTTTAACATGTTTAACAACTAGCTGTGAGTCTCCTAGAACTTTCAAACATTTAATTCCTTTGTTTAGAGCTAATTGTAAACCATAAACTAGTGCCTCATATTCTATTGTATTACAAGTACAAGGAAATTGTAATCTGTAAGCAAAAAATGAGGATTTACCTTTGGGGTTTATGAGTTCAACCCCTGTACCACTACCTTGTCTAGATTTTAATCCATCAAAATTTAATGTCCAAAAAATATTATCTTTCGCAAATGATTCATAAGATGTATATTTTATTTCTAATTCACTTGTACTTACCATTGTGTCTAAAGCATAGACACCTAACTTCATGTCATTGTAAATAAATTAATTTATTTCCTTATTATAATATGTGATCAATTCTTTGATTTGAGGTTATCTTTCCACTCTTATCTAATTAGCAACACCTTTCCACAATAATCACATGTACAAAAAGTCTATTGAAAAATAACCATTTAAAGTTTTTCTCCAGTCATTGCTCAATAACAATCCATATTTAGCATAAATATCCACCACATAAATATCTATATATTGTTGTACCCTAGGATCTGATGATATTTGAATAAGAACATTTTTTAGCATGCCTACCATGTTTACTTTTATTTTATCTAGTTGAACAACAATTTGATTTGTCTTTGATGGTTTAAGTCCTAACATTTGACAAACAGAATAGGGCATGACATTACATGATGCTCCAGAATAAGCCATACAATTATGAAAATTTCTACCTACAATTCTAACTATTAAGATAAAAGGAAGAGCTTCATATTTCTCCTTATTTACAATAAATTTAACCTCTGTGACATCTTTAATTTCCTTACCTTCTTGAAAACCAAAAAAATTCATTAACAATTTCCTTTGTTTAGGTAAATGACAAGCTTCATACAAATTAATGTTAGATTTAGTTTTCTTAAGGTCTTCAACAATATTATAAGTCACATTCTCATCATTTTGCATTTTTGGTATAACTTTGGATACATCAAGAAAATATGGAGGAACTGGATTATTACTTGAACTGACATCAGGTGGAATAACAAGATTATTAGGAGTAGAAGTAGTGTTATAAGAATTACTTTAGATGGCTTATGAAATACCACATCACCACGAGTCCTCCCAAATACGTTCAATATAAATATCACTAGATATGTATACTTTATAATTATCTTGTAACATAATGCCCACTCCAACTAGCATTGTCATTATATTAAAAATTCCTTCAATGTATCTGCTAGTATATAATTATCCACCTCCATTGTTACTGCACATACACAAACTTTGTGATGAAACACTTTGTTATTGATAATATGACCTACCTTAAATGTATATGCAGTTTTGTGACAAATCCAAACAACCTCCATTCCTATCGTTGTTACAAACTATCTCCAGGTTGCCATCTAAAAATGAGCCATTCTAGGTTTTCATTGATGTTAAAATAATTTCATACACTCCTCCATGATTTACCTATCATTTGAAAAATAGACGATGTTCAGGAGACAATGCCACTATTTCATGCGTTGATGCCTGATATTTTCATCTATCATCCAAGACTATTCAATTTTGGTGCAACATTTATCCTTCTATGATATTACTAATATTATTGCTATCCATTGTTTGAAACATTCCCATTGTTCAAGACACTCCATGCAATTTCCCCATTCATCATATTCTTTTGGTGATAGCCACTTCCCAACCTTCATTTGTGATATGCATGATCTTTTCATTCACACTATCACTGGTACGATACCCATTTGAAATTATCTACCATAAACTGACTCACACCCATCATTGTTGCTTGTCAGTAAAATGTATCATGTCACGTAGTGGTTTTCCTCTATACAAAGCAATCATCCATGCTTGTTGTGCTCTTTGAAAAATTATGAAGCCTCTATATTTAACATAGAATTTACCCAATATTTTAACATACATGTCGTATCATTTCAATAAACCAACAGTGCACCCACTACAAACTAGAACTACTTGAATTTACCATCTAGCTTCCATGTATGATTGCTATGATCCCATTATATTGCATGCTATTTAGTTCTAAAATCTGAGCGATGAACTCGCCCTTGTGTTTTGGTGGCCGACTTTGTTTTAAATTTGGTTTACCATAATTGAAAACCTACGAAACAAAGCTTTATTAAAACTTCATCCTAAGAAAAATAAAAGACTTTATTAAACTAAGTTTTATTTTAAAATAATACATTAAGTATATATGAACTTTAATATCATCTTTATTTTAAAAGAAAACTCATAATCAAAATATATTATTTATATTTTCCTAACTAAACATAAAATTAACACGCACATAATAAAGTAAAATAACTCAAAATAAAAATAAAACAAACATGAAACATTAAAAACATGACATACAACATCATTATATTAAAATGAATATTCTATTCAACACCAAATGATAAGAATGCCAATGATCATAAAAAAAAAATTTCAGACAAAAAATTTAATTTTTCAAGTGGGTCCCCAATTTTGGGATCATTGTGAAGGAGTCACAACAAGAAGCAAAATATTGGACTCTTTATCCATGTAAAGTCTATGGAAGGAATAATCATCCTCAAGAATATTTTTGACACAAGGAGAAAAATTATAATGATAAATTGAACAAAATGTTGATGATGATTTTGGATAAACTTATTGAGAAACTTATTTTTAAAATAATTCTAGAAGCTACTTGAGAAGAAGTAGAATGGTCTAGTTCAAGATTCATAGAGGTGGATGGAAACAAGTCAAATAGAGAAGATAAAAATTGAATACTAAAAGCCTTCACAAAAAATAATGTAACATAGGGGGCATTGGAAATATTACATTATTTGGTATATTTAAGTACCTTTGAGTACTATTGTAAATATTAGATTAGAAAGTGTGTTTGTCTAAAGTATGTGTCAAAGTATGAAGAGTGTTATGTGTTATGTAATAAAGTGTGAAAAGTGTCAAGAATACAAGTATGAGGTGTGTAAGTGTGAGTGTGCAAGGTGTCAAGTGAGCATGTGAAGAGTCATAGGTGATACGTATCAAGTGTGAAAGTAAATATTCATAAAGATATGTCAAGATGTAAAGTGGGAGGTTATGTAATCATGAGAGTTTTATCATAATGTGAGGTATTTGAAGAGTTACATCTTCCCATAGTTAGAAATTTAGAAGTATTATTATATATTGGAGATAATGTTCCATGCAATGTAAATTTATATGTAAATTTTTATGATTTATGAATGTAATAGTGAAGTTTATTATTTTTCAATACTTGTGTTACTTGTGGATGTGATTTTATGTGAGTGATATTTGATCCTAGTTAAATTTACCTATAAGATAATATGACACAATTTCCAATAGTCTAGGTGTATTCCATACCCATTGCATCACAAATAACATTAGGCATGACTATTATGATAACTCGGGAGTCCACCATGTAGTTTTGGACAATCCATCCTTCCATGCATAAGGACATATAAAATGGTGGAGTTTTATGCTTACCCATCCTAGGAGTTTTTTGATATTACACTAGATTCAAGTTTAGACATCTGGATCTACTTGGAAATGCATTATTTAGGGCATCCCTAAGTTGTCTAGGGATTAATAAAGCATCATAAATGCTAATCCTTGAATGAGTCCTCTTTATTTATTCAATAATGTTATATTTGGAGGCTTTTGAAAACCTTTATTCCTTTTGGAGTGGCTCCTGATACCTCGTTTGGTACTCTTGAGTTAATTTTATCTATTTTTTCCTGGTGATAAAAGGATACCACAATGTTTTCAACTTAGAAGGGCTTTCATAATCTATACTAGGTATTACCACCATCACCTAATCACCTTTGTTAGCCTTATGTAGAAAAATGATTTTGAGTAGACCCTAGTGTGGTGGGATAGAGGAAATTTATTTCTAGACCTACTTCATAGTCTTGTCTATTGACTTAAAAAGGAAGGTCAGAATCTTCATCCTCTTCCTCTACCTAATGTGGTTTAATAATACCACATGAAATCTTATAACTATAGATAAATTCCCATCAATTATGAAGTACTACATAATGATGAGGACCACCCTATCCCAAGAATTAGGTAGGAATTCACAAAGAATACCATTTTGGAATTTGTCCAGATTCTTGTATTTACTTCAAAAAAAATCATTTCATTTGCTAAATAGTGCTTCTCCTTGTTGATAAAATATCCTAAAACTATCAAACCAAAGACTTATCCAATGATCACAATTCTAATGATGAATTCAACTTCTTTGGATTTGATTTTTTCCTCATTCCCATGAGTGTGCAAGATCCATAGATAGCTCCTTATCTGGACCACTAAATTTCTTTATGAATTTTAAGAAGCCCCCTTAATGAAAATGTCCTAGATGTCCTTATACATTGTTAAAACCATTGATCCAATACTCCACTCTTCCTCCCTAATCGTATGCCTTAGATATTTTGTAAACAATTTGCAACACTAGTGAGTAGGAAAAATATTGAATGCAGAACGAAAAATAAAACATAGGATATGGAAAAATACCTTACTCCACATGAAATTAGAATTTAGATCATGCATGCCCATAAATAATTCATTACCAATCAAATTGATAGTTGGGTCCTTGAACGTGTAAAGAGACACATCCCAAGTCACATTTTGTCCCAACTTCTCTTCCAAATCTATATTAGGGAACGTGCAAATTTGTTGCACCAAAAAAATATTAACATATTTCCAAAGGTGAAACATAAAATTAGGGTTAATAGGTATCAATTTCCATTATATTTGATAACAATATGGGTGGGGTCCATCCCATGCCAGCTCATCACAACAAATATCCTTTATCTCATTTTACAAAAATAAGCAATAATGAAAGGAAAGTTTAAACTAAAAAATGCCCAGATGGTGAGAGCATCATAATTAAGATAGGGAAGAACATCGACCACCCTAAATTCATTCCTTTGGAGAACCAAAGGGGGATTACAAATTATAACATCAAGAGGAGGTATCATTGGATTCCTCAGATATAATATGAGTAAATTCCTAGGGGAACCTCTTCGTCTATACCATGAGGGATTCTTGATGGAGATTGAGATTAGCCATGGAATATACAACCCTATTTCCTTATTTATACACATGGTTAAACTGAAAGTTCTCTAAATTTTAAATATTTCATTTTGCTTCCTCCATAAAATATTCAATACTCCAACTAGGATGTTGATATCCCTTAATGATATTGATAATATTCAAAGAATATCCTATAATTACCTTATTTTTATTTATCCTTTCCAGAAAATTAACACCCTAGAAAATGAATTTGGATTCAACAAAGTGACTCGTTTGAATACCTAGGTTTTTCATAGAAGCAATAATTTCATCTTTGTTGTTTTTTATCACCCCACCCACCCTTAATATTCTAGGATTCCCTTTAGAATCCCTATAAAAATTTATATTTATCTAGCCTAGGGGTGGGGTTCCCATATGACATAGGAATGATCAGTATTTCCCAACTTCAACATGTGAATATTTATCTTAAGTAGGCATAAATTATCTGCAATTTGGATCTCAAACTCACTTTCCCACTCATTATTGAAATGGAGGATAAATACATTTTCTAAGATAGCATCCATGATTATGATTCCAACTAACTCAAGGTCCCTTTTTAAATTCCTAAAATATTTGTTATTATATTCCTTCTAAACCCCCCATAGGTAATGTAGATAACTCAACTTCCACAATGTACTTATCTGATTGTCTTTCAAGGGAGGTTTCCATTGGATGCACATATTAGCAATATTGTTAGAAGTCACCTAGGAAACTTCAAAGTTGCTTAGTAGAATATTAAACACCTTTTGGAAGAAGGTACAATCCAAGAAAATATTATTTGTATCCTCACAATTGGATTTGAAAACGTAGCACCTATTTGGAATGGCCAAGCTTCTTTTCTAAAGGTTTTCAATTGTAAGGATATTTTTTCTAAAAAACCAACCAGAAGAAGAAATTAATTTTGGGAGTGAGATTTTGAACTAAACCTAGTTCACTAGGATACAACCCCCACAATCATCCTCCACTAAGTAATATTCCAATTTTATAGAGAATAAACCACTTTTGTCAGCCTTCCAAATAAAATAACCTTGAGCATCATAGTACTTTATATATTAGGTTCTTAGAAATTTGGAGAGCTCTCTAATGCCCTACTCCCCTCTAAGATCTAAGCCTAGAATGTGGATAGGATTCCAATATTTTTTACTTTCTATCCATTCGATAAATTTTAAGACTCTATTCCTAAATATCTAGGTAGTGAATGGCTCTAGGATTCCTAGTTGTGGGATAAATATTAGGGGGGAATATTAGATCCAAGGGTCTCTCCAAAAATCATTTTTTGTCCCAGAGCCTATTTTCCATACAATCCCTTATTGGATAAGACTTTTGGTCTTAAGGAGTCTATTCTAGAAATTCAACCCATTAGAGGGGTTGGGTTCCTCAAGGAAATTCCTTTCCTAATGAAGGTATTTAGAAATGAGAATATGCACCCAACTTGTATCCTCTTGTCTCAAGATTTTCAAACCTACTTTTGACATTAAAGCTTGATTCATCAGTCTCAACTTCATGAACCCTAAACCACCAAATTATTTCCTAGAATAGACATATTTACAAGAAACTAGGGGAAATATCATTTTGTCTTCTAATCCAGACCACAAGAAAGTCTTATGACTTTGTTCAATATTCTAATAGATTTTTACTGGCACTTTAAATAAAGACATGAAATGTTATCTTTTGAGGATGTATATTAAAGGAAATACAATCACAAGATGTAAAATAAGTAAGCTATGATAACTATATGATAATGGCACTATAATATGTAGGAAAACTAGATGATAGATTTTTGTAATAGCTTAGTAATATGCCATTAATAAAATCTCACAAAAATAGTACAATGCAATATAATGGAGGAATTGAACACTCTAGAATTTTTAATAAAACTACATTGTACCTACTCACTATTATCTATCTTGACATAATTCCTCTCACCGACTATATCATACTCTCAAAGGCCTATATATAGGAATATATGTTCCTTGGCCTTTACTCTACCCATGACTCTTCATCTACCTATCCTATGAATTATGTACATGTGGAATACATGCTAAAGAACACAAGATTATAATGAGAGGGGGGTGAACAATATAAAGCCACTTTTTACTTTTCTTTCCCAAACAATATTATGTAATGTATAGATAGCAATATTAACAATAGTAATCAAAGCAATACATAAATCACCACATAAAATAGAGACACCATAATTTATGTGGTTCACCTAATGTGGGCTACTCCACGAAGAAAATATTTCACTAAAATATTCTCAATCAATCTCTTGGGAATCCTTTACCTATTAAAATGTTTATGGACCTCTTTTCAAATGAGACACCAATCCCCTGAATCAAGTTCATGGATATCTATCCGTAGGAGAACTCCTTCTCCTCTGCTCTGGTTGGTGATCCTCTAGAATACTACTACCTCCACTGCACTGGCTTATGGATCTCTCTCCACTAAATAATATTGTCCCCACTTAGAAGACCTATCCTCACTGCCCTGGCTAATGGATCTCTATCCACTGGAGACTAATGTCCTCTATGCTCTATCACCTCCAAAGCTCTATGTCAAATATATACTAAACACGGTCCTTCGATCTAGCACAAATCTTCTATACAATGCCCAATTACTTTCTCAACTCAATTTAGAATATAGAATATTTTGTTTTATGGAAATTGAAAAATCACTTCACATACCCACTTGACTAGGTTCAACCAACTTTACAAAACCAAACACTCAATGAAACAACCCTTGCTTACAAACCCTAGTCCAAGCTTATGATTACTCAACTCTAAATATTTCCAACAATGCTGAACATCAAATCTCACATAATAATGATACTCATATTATTTTCAAACTCTAGTTCAAGTTCTTTGTGTAGACACCTAAAACACGTCATGTCGAGGGTGACTACTCATATGGACATGCTACAAGACCATATCAAATATATTGGATAGACTCCAAGATAGAGCAGTGGTTCTAACCACTTAATTTGTGCTCCTTGGCGTAATCAGTCTAAACCATAGCCCAAACCTATGGTTTACAACTAAACTATAGCTGAGATCTATGATTTGTATTCTAGACTATAGCTATGACTTGCGATATTAACTGAAGTTCAGTTGGACTTAAATCTGAGCCAAACCAGTTGGAATGACCATTGGATCTAGAAGAATGAGGTTAATGAATGAAAGATTCCAAAGGCTTCCATTCCAACTGTCCTAACCACATCTTCTTGATCTTGGCTTCTCCAGGAAGCCACCTCCAGTCCTAGGTCATCCTATAAATATCCCCTCCAAATGGGGAGAAAGATATAGATGATTTGTATAGCAAAGTGCTAACAAATTATTGAGTGAGTATAAATTGATCAAGCGAGCAGCAAAGCCCTGTAGGATTGCATACTAAATTTGTGCATTCGAAGGCTACTTTGCTATTCATCCAATGATCAGTTTGCCATGGAAGTTCTAGGAGCCTAGGAGGATCAAGAAATACAAATCTAAGCAAATGAAGGCCCATCACAGTGATTCAACCGCTAAACCTATCAAAAGGACACCGAAGGCAACCCTTGAACATCAATTGGATAAGGAGGTCAAGCCCACTGTCCTTGGAATTGAGGGTAAGCCTATTCGAGTGCTAACCATGGCTGTTAGCCATAGTTTACAGTGTAGACCACACACTAGAGCTATGATTTTTAGCAGAGGTATAACCGCATTCATATTTTCATTTTTTTCTAGCTAATTATATTAGATTAGTTGTTTTCATAGTTTAATGGTAGTTTAGCAAACTTTTGATCGTAGAATTGGGTTAATTTAGCTTCATTGTTTTTATGCTTTGATTAGGACTTAAATGCTTTCTTTATGCATGTTTTTGCTTCATTTTTCATATCTAATCCATGCATAATATAGTTGTTGCATTCATTTATGCTATTATATAAATATTGATTCAATTTGTATAGCTTAGAAGCACTTTATATGTTTTCTTGATTATGCATGTTAATGGTGTCATTATGCAATTTATCTAAAAGGGCCTCATCATGAGAGGTTGTCTATATTTTTGATATTCTTGTGTTGTTTCTTGATCGTCGGGAACAATTTCAAAGGAGAGCAAACTATCAAGTTCCTTCCCCATCACAAAGAAGAGGGCACCTCCACCCTAGAGCAATTCATGCCATTCTGAAAGGCATTTGAAAATAACACCTACCCTTAAGAGGGAAAAAAATTGTGCACTCCTATTGTAATATTGTATCAAAATGAATATCCCTAATAGGGAAATACTTGTAATTGGATTTTGGTTTTGAATACAATGAAATAAAGTATTTTCTTTCTTGTTTAATTTGTGGTCAATTTTATTTCTTATATGCATGCTATATTTTATCATTCATTTCAATAGGATACGCCATCGAGTGTGACTCTTTTTGGTGGTTACAAAGGTGATCAAGGTGGCACCCTGCATTTTTAGGATATGACTGTGCAATATTTGTTTTTGTACTTGTAGGTATAGACCGTAGCTATCAACTATGGCCCAACAACTAAACCATAGGTACAAGGCACGGTTTACAGTCAGAACCGTAGGTCAGACCTATGATTTCCTACTAATAACATAGATAGACAAATTCAAAATTTTAGACAGTGCAGGACATGAGGTAGGTCCTATTTCTATACCTCTATCACTTTTATATTATCTGTGTTCTTACAGTAGGTCTATTTCAAACACAAATTAGGAAAAGAACTAAAAAAAATGGTAAATCAATTGTCCTAGTTTGCTTTCATACTTTGCTTTCAATAGAAAGGCACTACTGGGAACATCAGACCCCTGATTGCAGTCTGCCCTAGGCTACAACATGCTTGATAGAGATGTGTTGATGGTTTGCATGTGTTAGGCCTGATTAGTGGCCATTTAGCATCATAATGTGCATAGTCTTAAAGAGCATCTAAAGTAGCTTGCATTTTATAAATTTGAAATGTCTTTCATTTGCATAGCATTTAGAAAATGAGCATGTGTGATATATGATGTATTTATTTTATGTACATTAAAAGAAACCACACACACCATGAAGCACTTAAATGTTAGTGAGTTAGGCTTGACATCCAACCACTAGTAGGGTTCAATGACGGTGGGTGTAATTTCCATCCGTTGGCTCAAATCCTATGAACCCTTGATAAATAGACCAATATCAGATCCAAGAATCTTTTGTACCCTAGAAAATTTGCATGCATTCTCTTTGGAGGGTATAACGCTGACTAGGGGAAATGGGTGAGTATATAGGAGGACTTGTGCTCCTTGTCTGAGTGTGGGCTTCATTACCAGACATGGGAGATTTACGTGACTTGGAGTTCATAGCCAAGTTGTCGAGCTACGAGTGTACAGGTGAAATACATTAAACCAAGAATAAAATCCAATAAGTTTTGCAAAACATGATAAGAGTTTCTACAACTGATATAACAAATATTGAAAACACATGAAACAGTTTAGGACTCACTTTTAAAACTTAAAATGAGATAATCATTATTGTATACCTTATTTGCTTAATAATAATACATTTTAGAATCTAGGTACACAATGGTGGATACACAAGATGGTCGTAAAAGGTCCAAATCCAATTTTGATGACCAACCCCTAACTAATTCACAACAATACGTGTCAAATCCTCAACCACATGAGCAAAATGAACATCGTTCAACTAGCATTCTAGGAGATAACTCGACATGAGGGAAGCTAGTAGAGAAAACCCTAGATAGAGGAGCTTCAGTACACTCCTCTAGGCATAGAGTATAACAAGAAACGTTTTAGCATGAGGGTGTTCCACTTGAGAGCCATTACTGAGATTGTAATGCACATGCATCCACGGGATCAGCCAAATATTTTATTGTGCAGGGGACCAGGTTGGTGCCCCTACATACTAATTCCACTAGAGGATCTATGGCTCACCTTTTGAGTATAGAAGGACTAGAGACCCACCCATTTAGGGGTAGGCAGATAGGCTCGCTACCGATCATAGAACTAAGCATACTCCCGTGTGTGGTACACCATGCAAGATCACCATTGATATATCAAAGGTGGGATATAATGGCACATCGCTGCATGAGCGATGGTGATCTAGGTATCTAGAGGTTCTAGGTAGTGTTCTAGAGTAGCTAGGCTAAAATCCTTCTACTCCATCCACTCGAACCCTGATTGATCATAGCATGAGTGTCATCCATACTACTAGAGAACATGGGGAGGCTTCTAAGTACCCTCATGTCACACACTTGCTATCTACAAATGACGGTTCACAATACAAGACACAACAGGAGGCCAATGTTGTCTTTATAGATAGAGGCAAAGGCACAACACATTATTCCAATGGGTATAGAACCCACAAAGTCACTTGTATAGAGCAAGGATACCAAAGGCATCCCATGGCTGACCAGATCGATAGATCACATCAATTGGCATCAGAGCAAAAATGCCAACTCCTCCAAGACCAATTAGAGGACACTCACCTAGAGAGGTAGCGTATTGAAGATGAGAATATTTAAGTGTAGAGGCTCATAAGATAGAGGTTATATGAGTAGCGCATGCATGAAGAGTGTATCCTTACCCAAAATGAATGCATGGATTAGGAGGATTGGTTAGCTAGGGTTGGCCTATATCCTCAAGATGAGCATTGAGAGCATAGACATAGGAAGGATTTATCACAAGTCGATATGCATCAAGAGCATAGAGATGCTTGTACTCATGATAGTGCCAAACAAAGGGAGTGGCCTCTACTGCTCAACAATCAAAGGCAAAGATAGCATGAAGCAACAACAAAAAATGGATACGAGTAAGAATATCCTAAAAGCTCCCAAGCTGAGGAGGAGGAAGAGCAAAGACCTACATCTTACACAAGGAATACAATACCTCCTAAGCCACCTACACGTTAATTTAGGTAGGAGGAATTTCTATCTTCAAATGCCTATAAGGCCTTAGCCAAAAAGATAAAAGCCATTGAGAGACAAGGCGCGGCTATTCAGAAGCTGAATCTAAGGAAAATTCATAACAAGCCTTTGGATACTTCGGTGCCTACTCTAGCTTACCCTGAGCATTTTGATATGCCTAGGTTAGATAAGTTCAAGGGTGATGAATATGCACAAGAACATGTAACGAGCTTTATGGACGCTTGTTTTCAGATAACAACCAACAATGCATTATTATTGCGCACATTCATCACAACACTTTTAGGGCTGGCCCGAGAGTGGTTTAATTATATAAAGAAACATAGTATAACAAGTTTCAAGCAATTATCTAATGCCTTTCTTGAATGCTATTCCTTTGGCATCAAGAAATAGGCCAATCTTTCTGATGTTAGGAAAAAGGTTAGAGTGCTAACAAAAATATATTAACCAAATAATAACCTTAACCATTAACCTTAGCATAGGAATAAGCTAGGTATTTATAGGTTACAATATGTAGGATAGATATTAAAATAATATCTAATCTAAGTTATTGCTAACCTATGCACTTAGAGAAATAAGCGCCAACAACTAACAACTAACCTATAATATTTAGAAAGTTATCTAGGTTAACCATTATATATTTTTAACAATAAATATCTACATGGTAAATAGTCAAAGTAGATGTAATAATCTAACTAATGTAGTATAATGCAATATACTACCTCATTTTACCCTAATGGAGTAAATGGTAACTATCCCAAGTAATGGAATATTACTCTAACATCCCCCCTTATTACATTATTTGGGTAATACATACATATCCCTCTATACAAAAATATTTGGGTAAAAGTATATAACTGCCCCAATACAGTGAAGAAGATGTTGATCTGATGGTTATTTTCTCTGTCACAGTGTTGTGGCTGCTTCTAAGAAAAAAGTGGGTCATTCCTCACTTTGTCTTCATGCCAACAAATGTCCTTATGGTAATCACATCATCCAATCGATTTGCATGGGTAACCAACCACTGCAATCGCTAGGTGTAGTAGAATAGATCACTTCATACAAGGTTCATTCATTTACAATATGAATTTGCAAAAGATAAGGTAGCTAAGGTGTCGATCGCTACCGAAAATGCACCCTTATAAGTTCCCCCTTCTTGTTGCAAAACATAGTGTAATTAATTTCTGAAGGAAGTGTGACTAAGGTGTCGGTCAAAGCTGAAAATGCACCCTTATAAGTCATCTTCCCTATTTACAAAAAATTAGTGAAGAAAAGAAATGTTTATCCCCCCTCAATTGCATAAAGTGTGCAACTCAAGAGTGTTGTGAAGGATTTACAAATATTGCCTCCTAGACAATTTTACATCACAAAAAGTCGCTCCTCTTGTTACAAGTACTTCAAACACTTAGAATTTGCTATTTATGAAGCCTAAAAGAGGTACAAGCACCCCTTATTTCAAGGTCTTCAAACAAAATACTTATGCTATTTATGAAGCCTAAAAGAAGAGAGAGAGAATATGGTGTTGTTGCCCAAGGGACACATGTGTTTTCCCTCTACAATACTGTCTTTAGCAATTTTAGCACTCCTTGTGCTATCTTTGAACCAAAAACAAAATCAGAATGAGACACTTCACAAGAAATATGGCTTCTGTGTTGTGCCTTTGCCATTTTAGTTTTGCTTGTTTTGAAACCAACACTGAATGGTGTCTTGGTTTTCATTTTACAAGTTGTGCAAAACTATGCTTTCTAGGCAATTTGATCAAAAAATTTCACCAATTTGTCCTTTCTTATTGCAAGTACTTCAAGCATGGTTGTTGTTATGAAGTCTAAAAGAAAAGATATATTTTGTATGATGACTTCTACTTTTCTGAATGCCTTTACAAGTTTTATCTCCCTCTTGTCAAGATTTGTGTTTGAAGGAAGAAAGGAATTATCCCCCCTTAGTGCAAAGGATTGCTACTTTCAAGGTTCCCTAATAAAACTTGTTCTTTATTTTGATTACCCTAAAAGAGTACCAAAATATAATTCACTCAAACAGATATTTAATGGCACCTGCCTTAACTCCTTTCAAGAAGGATGAAAAGTTGGAGGAAATTAAGCCAAACAAATAAGAGTGAATTAGGGGTTTTGTTGATTTAGGAGAGAATATCAAGTAATTTTGGCTTTAAATTTGTGCAAGGATTTACACAAATTTGTGAAATTTTGGGGTTTAGTGTGTTCTTGATTCTATGACTTATAATTGCAAAAGAAATAATGCAATAATCAAACAAGAATTCCCACAAAATTCTTATCACCTAGGTGTCGGATGCTACCAAAAATGCACCTAATTTGCCAATAAAGGTGTCGAGTAAAATAAAAAATGCACCTTTTAATTTTTGCAACAAAATGTGTGTTTTGTGTTGTGCAAAAAATGATATTTTTATGTCTCCTACTTTGTTTTCCAATTTTGCAAAAGAAGTACAATGTTGTCTTCCCCGTGAATTTTGCAAAATTAACAATTTTGAGCACTCCTTCCAAGACAAGTCGACACATGACCCGCATTTGGAAGGCTTCCAGAACTAGTCGAAAAACGACTCAGTTTTTGATGGACCCAAGGTTAAAATTTCTTCTAAAATTTTTGAAAAAAATAATGTGCAATTTTATGTCTTATATCCCCCCTTGGAGAAAACAAATGCACACTTTGCCTTTGAATTTTACAAAAAATTTCAGTCTCCTTGTGTTACAATTTGGCAAAAAAGAATTCAGGTTTAAACCTTTATTGTATGCTAAATTAACAAGGTTTGAGAAGAATTAAGGTTCCCTAATTTTGCAATAAAAAGTTGCTCTTCTATATCTTATATTCCGTTTTATGGAAAAACAAAAGCACTCATTTGTTTGTGTTGCAAAAAATAGGTTTTTAATTCTCTATTTTAATGCAGAAGTTTAATAAATCTAATCATATTTATTTAATAATAAAATTTAATTTTGGAAAAAATCAATGTAATTTTTGAAAAAAAATTGATTCTAAACAAAATATATTAAATTATTAAATAAAAAGATTAAAAAAATATTAAAAATTTACAAAAAAAATTAAAAAAAAATTTAACCTTTTACCTTGTCTTTTCCTCCATCGCGTTTTAGCAAAAAAAAAAATATACCATTTTTGGACCTGACAGGGTTTGAACTCCCAACCTCCTGGTCGGGAGACTGGCCGACTGGCTCTCCTGCCAGTCGGGCTACGCTGCCCGATGGGAAGGGAAGGGAATTCCTTCCCTTTATTCCCGCCAAAGTGGGGAAACCCAAAAATGTGGGTTTTAATCCCACATTCATCCTGTGAGGGATGAATAAGGCCTTTAAAGGCCTTAACGCGTTCATTAACGTGTGATTGCCTTTGGGCAATCAGGGTTTGAGTGGACCCCTTTTGTTGTCGCCCACATGGCATGGTCAGAGGGGTCCACGTGTTCGATGGTCCATGTGGCTCTTCGCCACGTGACCACCATGTGTCCAGTCAGTCACATCAGGTGCCATGTGGCCTTTCCGCCATGTGTCACCTTGTGTGTGGTCTGTCCAACGTCATCTAGTGGTTGTCCACCACTTGTCCGATCCAAGTCAATCCAGTCTACGTCGTCCAGCGGCTGTCCACCATGTCAGTGCCTCAAGATCTATGCTCGAGGTCGAGTCAGTGGTTGTTTGCCATGTCAGTGCCTCAGGATCTATGCTTGAGGTCGAGTCAGCGGTTGTTCACCATGTCAGGTCATCGAAGATCGAAGGGCGCTCCTACCCTCATAGATCTCGATCTTCAGTTGTCGAATCTGTGTCGACGATCCTCTGTCGGCCTATCAGTTAGCCTCGAGATCCATGTAGCTGGAATGGGATGTCACACCCGCCTTGTCTAGGGCCTATTTCCTCAAAATACGGGTCCTATCCAGGGGGTCCCATGTCGAGATTTGAGCCCCTGGTCCAGCTGGAATGGGATGTTGCCCGCCTTGTCCAGGTCTTCTCTTATGAGCTACCTCGTAAAGCATGTCGATTAGCCTATGGGCCACCTTGGGAAGCATGTCTGGAGTGCTGTGGGCCACCTCCTCGGGTAGCATGCCACGAAGTGTTGCGGGCCTCTCCAACTCCTACTCCAGCAGAATGGCTCTGATACCAATGTTAGGAAAAATGTTAGAGTGCTAACAAAAATATATTAACCAAATAATAACCTTAACCATTAACCTCAGGATAGGAATAAGCTAGGTATTTATAGGTTACAATATGTAGGATATGTATTAAAATAATATCTAATCTAAGTTATCGCTAACCTACGTGCTTAGAGAAATAAGCGCCAACAACTAACAACTAACCTACAATATTTAGAAAGTTATCTAGGTTAACCATTAGATATTTTTAACAATAAATATCTACATGGTAAATAGTCAAAGTAGATGTAATAATCTAACTAATGTAGTATAATGCAATATACTACCTCATTTTACCCTAATGGAGTAAATGGTAATCATCCCAAGTAATGGAATATTACTCTAACATCTAATCTGGTTGTGCTAGCTCAGCACGACGATGAGTCAATAGAACAATACAAAAAGAGATGGAGGATATTAATGGCATAGTTGCCATTCCCTATTCCTATCACAAAATTAACTTGGATGTTTATGAAGAGTTATGCCAAGCACATATCATTACTACTATAGCTGCAATAATATCCTACATTTGAAGAGGCTTTGGCACAAGCCAAGGTGATTGAAGACATCAAGTTGCAGGAAGGCAACTTGAAGCTCAAAAATAGGAGAGAGACAAAATAAGAGTACCACAAAACAACATGGCAAGTAGGCCCACATAAATCAAGTGGTATTGAATCTCCAACTGGAGGACAAGGGGCAATAGAAGTAGAATTATCAAGCCTAACCTCCCCCTATGTAGTATGACAAGCGCAATAAAAACTATAAGGGAAAGAACAAAGAGCAACATCCACCTCGCCAGTTCACACCATCGATAGAATTAATTATGGTGATTTTCCATCAGTTATGCAAGGCCAAGGCAATCATATTTCCTAAATTCAAGATGATAGACCCTAATCAACCCAAACCAAAAGGGTTCCAAGACGATCTATTTTGCATATTTCATAGAATGAAAGGTCATGACATTGATGTGTGTTGGTATTTCAAACACCTAGTAAAAAATATGATCGACAAGGGTGAGATTGTAGTGCCTCACAACCCATAGGTGCCCGATAATCAAAATATGGAGATTTACAATAACCCCTTACCAAAACATGAGGTGCCTCAAAATAACATTGATCACGTTAACCAAGTGCAAGTCGAACCACCTACCCAGGGGTTCATAGGCATGGTCAATTTTGTCACTAGGAATGGGAGATATGAACAACAAAATCAACCTCATACTCCCATTAAAATACAAGCCACACCGAATCAATGGCTAGCACACAATATTCTAGGCCCACCAACAAGATTGGTGGTGACCATAAGGAGAAGGTTTATCCAAAACCTGTAGATAACTCCTATGAAGTTGTCAATATATAAATTAATTTAGTAGAACTCGAGGCACAGGGAGACTCTTATGTATATTTTGAGGTCCATTGAAGTATAGTCCCAGGATGCACAGACATTTACAGATTTTGTGGGACATGTACAATAGTGTCAAGAATCGATGATCCAATTTTATGATCATGAGATAAATATGGTTTCTACAACCATATCCAAACCACCGTTGAATATAATTGCATGTGTGAATCACATGCCATTTAAAAGGGTCTTGATAAATACTGTCTCATTGATAAAAATAATAACGACCAAGGTGTTGAGTCATTTGAAGCTACCTAAATCACACATTGTGCCAACTACATTTACATTGAGAGCGTTTAACGACACACTATGTTCAAATATCGGTACAATTATCCTACTAGTGTAGGTAGGTCTGAAGACCATTTCAATGATGTGTCACATGATAGAAGGGGCCATACAGTACAACATTTTACTCGATAGGCCTTGGATTCATGAAATGCATTGAGTCCCCTTGATACTACATCAATGCATGAAATATACTCACGAGAGACTAGTTCACATAGTAGCATTGAATGAGCAGGCATTAAATTTTGTGAACCTAGCAGATTTGCCTAGGGGTTTCATACTCCCATCAATGCACCTGAATGTTTGGCCATCATCACCAATAAGGAAACTAGGAGGCAAACCGGTAGTGTAGGCTCAACCAATGCCATATGTGTCACATAGATTAGAACATACCACTGTCACTTCCTTAAAATCATCGACATCAGTCATGCATCAAGATGATAGAAAATTGAAGGTGAATATGGGTGAGAAAGAGAAAGAGCGTGAGCCCGAGCCAGTCGCTAAGGATGTTCCCATTCCCATGGAAGTTGAGGAACCCCAAGACAAATCCAAGGAGGCACCTCAAACTACCTTTTCTGCATCTTCAACAGGGTCATCCGCACCGTGGGTGATGGTACATTTCACTAATACTAGATTAGGCAAGTAACTTGTACAAAATGTGACCTTCGAATCAATTCTGAAGACTATGCAAGAGATGGGTAGACCATCTGCTCATCGTTATCCGGTTGCATCGGTGGTTCCATTGGGAGAGTCGCCAACTCAAACTAACTTCTTCTATGTAGGGCTAGATCAGCTTCCAACATGAGAGCCCATGGATAAATATGATGAGGAACCTTTTGCGATAAATGTTCATTATTTGTCTAATTCAGAGTATGCCATGTGTATTTTCAAGCTATATCATTGGCATGGATATGGCCTTGGTATCTTTGAACAAGGGCAGAGGACTTCGCTAGAACATCATTATTAGTTAGTCAATGATAGATTCAGTCTAGGGTTATAGATACATGGGTAGGATGATTTTCTTGCAGCATCCCTAGATCATCTATACCTCAGCATGGCAAACGATGTGGATTTTAATCCATATCATCTAGATCCTTCAAAATTCTAGAGGAATCACCCTATGATATATACCATCATCATTGAGCCACTCGAATATCATCATGAAGGGCTCCTTGAGCATACTGAGGCAGATATGAACCCCAAAGATCAACTGGGACACCAAATTTCCATGATGCAGTCAATGATACAGACATGCAAGGGTGAAACCCCATTACTACAAGTGATCTTGAGTTAGGAGATCTTTGCAATGAATATAGAGCAAAGTCCACCTCTGATATGAGTGGACCAGGATATGATGCAGACAAGTATTCTTCAAATGATAATAGATCTGGGGATGAAGTCGAAGGTGCTTATGTAAGGCCTTTGTATGCACATCATCTATTGACTATAGAATAGGTACAGGATACTAAAGAGATCCTTCCCAAAATTGATCATCCAGGGGAAGAGATCGAGCCAATTTTCTTGATAGCATCGTACATGAGGTATAATTATCTGGTCTTTTTGGATAGCGATGACAACATGCAAGAAGTAAGATTCATGGGGCCTCATTTAGAGGAGTGCCCTCTAGGAGTGGGGGTAAATGAAGGATTCTATTATTATAGTGATGAAGAATATGAGCTAGAGAGGTCCTACCTTGGTCCTCCTTATTTGTGTCATCATCATCAACCCATTGATATCAATAAGCTTTATAGGTAGCTACATGTTGGTCCACATTTGAGAGCAAGACGATTAAACTTGGATCAAATCCATTGGTTGGCTAATCCCCTTCCATCAACCTACATGTAGCTCCATGAGCTGAATTATCCTATTTTGCATTCAGTGCATAAGGAGGATCTAGTTGTCCATAGTCCTCATAGGGAAGACCCTTTTGTGCCTATGGAATTAGAGCCAGATTATGGGTATGAGGGCTACGCAAATTCTGTATATATTAGTCTATGTGGTCCTAGAGATCAATTCCATTCCATAAACATGGTATCCATTTATTTGATCACTCCACTTTGTAATCTAGTAGATCTGTATAAACCGTTGTATCTTAAAAAATATGCTATCGACTGGGATCATGCTAATTCACCCGTTGAGCCTGAGGATTTCTTCCCTAACAAAGAAATATTGCAACCTTTCCATTTTGTACCACTCTATGCATATGATGTTTATCATTATGATAATTCTTCCAATGCAGAACCACTCAACCTAGCTGATGACATTCATTTGATTACTACGCCTCACTAGCTTGAGGAGGGATCTCATATGTTGGTAGAGGAAACCTTTGAGGTGGATATCAGTGATGATCCCACCAGTGTAAAGAAGGTTAAATTTGGAGAGAGTCTCACTCTAGATGAGTGGGCCACCCTCATACCTCTGCTAAAAGAGATACCAAATTTGTTTTCTTGGTTGTATAAGGATATATGCCAGGTCTAGACCCAAAATTGGTTACTCATAACCTTTCGCTAGACTTGACAAAGAAGTAGATCAAGCAAAATCTTAGGAAAATGCACCCAACAGTAGCCTTAATGGTGAAATAAGAGCTAAAAAAACTATTGGATGTGTAATTTGTGATTTCCATTGATTATCCAAAATGGGTGTCCAATATGGTACCCGTGGGAAAAATGGATGGAAGAATTCGTATTTGCACGGATTTCAAAGACCTAAATAAGGCAACACCCAAAGATTCATTTTTATTGCCCAATATTGATGCTCTCATAGATGCAATTGTAGGTCACAAAATGCTCTCCTTAATGGATGATTTTTTTGGTTACAATCAAATTCATATTAAACCCAAAGACCAGCACAAAACCACATTTATAACACCATGGGGAACATTTTGCTATAAAGTTATGTCATTCGGCCTCAAAAACACTGGTGCCACATATCAGCGGGCCATGATATACATTTTTCATGGCTATAAGCACAAAATTCTTAAATATTATATCGATGACTTGTTAGCCAAGTCATTGCTATGAGAAGAGCATGCAAAGGTCTTAAGGAAAGTCTTTGATCGTCTGATAGAGCACAACATCAAGTTGAATCCTAAGAAGTGCGTATTTAGCATAACTTTTGGAAAATTACTAGGGTTCATCATCTCCAAGAGAGGCATCGAAGTAGACCCAACGAAGGTCAAGGCCATTTTGAAAATCCATCCTCCCACCAATATTAAGGAAGAAGCCTTTAGGGCAAGGTAGCCTCGATAAAGCAATTTATCACCCAACTATCGAATAAATGTTGATCCATGAATCGATTGCTACATAAGGGAGTCACATTCAACTGGGACGAGGACTACAAGGCAACATTCACTAAGATAAAGCAATACCTGGTGATGTTGCCAGTGCTAGCTCCACTAAGGCTAGAGGTACCTTTTATACTATATATATCAGCAACTAACTTTGCATTGGGAACCATGTTGGCCCAAAATAACGTGCAAGGCAAAGAACATGCCATATATTACATTAGTCAAACTTTGGTGAGCTATGATCTCGGGTATGCATATGTGGAAAAATTATGTTTAGCAGTAGTTTTTGCTACAAAGAAATTGTGACACTATATGTTAAGTCATACGACATATGTTATATCCAAAAAAAATCCTTTGCAGTACATGATGAGTAAGACATCACAATATGCATACTACAAAGTGGATCATGCTTTTGATAGAATTTGATCTAGAATTCATAAGCCAGAAGTTCATTAATGAATAGTTCATAACAGATCAATTAGCTGAGGTGCCACTGTCAAACAATAGGCCTCTAAAAATTGAGCTTCTGGATGATGCAGTCTTTGTCGTATCTGAAGATCCAAAACCTGAAGAACCAGAGAAAAATGTTGATATGACTCTGTTCTTTGATTGTTCAAAGTGCAAACAAGGAGGTGGTGCCAGAATAGTATTCTTCACACCACAAGAAGCTCCAATACCCTTATAATTCAAGGATTTTTCATGCACCAACAACAACACTGAGTACGAAGTCCTATTACTGGGCCTCCATAAAGCTATCACCATGAATATTAAGATATTAAACATCTTTGGCAATTCCTTGCTCATAGTAAATCAAGTCAAGGCACTTTTTCAGTGTCAGTGTCCCGTACTGAAAGTCTATAAAGATCTAGTTGACATATATTTGGCCAAACTAGAATGGTACGACATTGAGGTAATCCCTCAATAGTCAAATAGGTTTGTAGATACCATGGCTTCTCTGGGATCTTTAATCCCTTAGAATCCATCTACTGATTTCACTACCATCCATGTTAATATGCTCTCGCATCCAATAGTAGAGTGTGTAGCCTATGATAACAGAGAATCATTCAATATGATCAATGTAGAACCACAAGCCGAATGATTCTGCAGAGCTAAAGACTTTCTTAAGAAGGCACCCTAGGGGTCATTAACATCTCAGAGTCCCATGGTGAGTGGTACTACCATTCACCACAGGGTTGTTTTTGAGTCTGCATTTGCAAAAGTAAATATGCAGGGGGAGCGAGTTGTCTTAGTAGACGAAGCTATTTATCAAAATTGGATGTCATAAATTAAAGACTTCCTAAAGCTTAGTATAATCCTAGAGGGATTACCGCATGCTGTGAAGTGCACATTTAAATATAAAGTGGCCAAATGTTTCTTAATAGGATACATCTTGTACCGAAGAAGCTATGATGGAGTTCTCCTTCATTTCTTAGAGCCCCAAGAGGCATCATGGGCAATTTCACAAGCCCATGATGGTACGCATGATGGCCATTTTAGTGGCATGGCCATCATCAAGTGCATCCTTCAAATGGGTTACTATTGGTCCACTATGGAGAAGTAGTATAATGCGTATGTCAATAAATGTTTTAAATGCCAGCATCATGCTAATCTTACACACTTGCCATCATAGGTCTTATAGCCCATCCAAGTGGCTTGGCCATTTGCTCAGTGGGGATTAGATCTTATAGGTAAGGTCTCTCCTCTATAATCGGTTTGGTATACATTCATAATCATGGCTACTGAGTATTTTACAAAGTGGGTGGAAGAAATACCCTTAACAACAACAACTGGAGCTCGTATAGCAGAGTTTTTAATGGAGCATATCATAAGTCATTTTGGTATTCCATCCAAAATAATATCGGATAATGGAACGTATTTCAAGAACAAAATTGTGAGATCTTTGAAATCTAAATATAGAATCAAACATAGTTTTGCGACTCTATACTATCCGCAAGCAAACGGGTAGGCTGAAGCTTCAAATAAGATAGTGGTGGCCATCTTGGAAAAGATGGTACAATAAAACCACAAATATTTGCACATCTAGCTATACCTTGCACTATGGGCTTACAAGACTAGTATTCGAACACTCACTGGGGCAACACCATTCTCACTAGTATATGGTGCTAAGGCCATTATACCTTTGTAATTAGAAATTCCAATGCTGCGCATTGCATTGAAAGAGTTCATCGATGATGACACTGCGTGGGAAGCTTGACTGGATCAACTGACGCTACTTGATGAATGTCACATGAATGCCCTAGAGTATCTTCATGTTTATCAAGAGTGACTAAAATGAGCTTACAATGTCAAAGTCCACTAGAGAGACTTTGAAGTTGGGGATATTTTCTTGAAAGAAAACCAATATCTAATTTACCACTAGATATGTGAGACAAATTCATGGCTAATTGACTAGGACCCTACATCATATCTAAAAATATTGGTTCGGGTACCTATTGCCTAATGTTTCTAGGTGGTGTTGAAGAGCCTGAACCTCTCAACATCATCCATATTAAGGCATTTTATGCTTGAAGAGCATAGTAAAAGGCTCTAAGAATTGCTTGTAACTACTTGGTCATCCTAAAAAGTTCCAAACATTCTCATCAGTGGTTTGGTCAAGTCAAAAAGCTCCAAAGGCATATGTAAACCCTTTGGTCAACCTCAAAAGCTCTGAGGGTTTGTAAAACCTCTCAATCATCCTAAAATGCTCCAAGGGTCCCTAAAACCGCTTGGTCATGTCATTTAAAAGCCCCGAGGATTTGCTTATAATTGCTTGGTCATCCTAAAAAGCTCCAAAGGCATCTGTTAGCCCTTTGGTCAAATGCAAAATGCACCAAGAGTTTTTGAAAAACTACTTGGTCAACCCCAAAGGCTCCAAGGATTCTCAAAATTGCTTGGTCATCCCAAAATACCCCAAAGGTACACATAATCCATTTGGTCATTCCTAAAAATATCTTGGTCAATCCAAAGGCTCCAGAGGCATGTACTCGTCGTTTGGTCAATTATGAGGCTCAAAACCCATAAAAAATTAAAATCAATAAAATCCAAAAAAAATGGTAAAGCATAAAATCCAAAAACATTTGCATTTGCATTTGAAGTGTGCATTTTCATTTTGCATTAACACATGCATTCACTGCATTACTGCGTTGCATATAGGCATTCCTCATTTGTTGCATTCCATAATAGAAGGCATTGTGTTTTTCAGTATTACAAATGATGCCACGTTTGTGTTTAAATCATACATTCCTGCACTTATCATTATCCATAATTCATGTGAAGTAATTGTGTTTTTCAACACAACCTATAATGTTGCTATGGAGATATACTAGGGTTTTTTGATCACTCAATCATACCTAGTGGTCTTACCAAGAGTTGGTAGAAAGCTTGCTTTGATTTTGTAGCTAAGGTTTAGTTAGTATAGCCCTTAGCATATCATAAGCATATCACTAATAAACAAATTAAAAAATCCTAACAAGTACTAGGGGAAGATGAAATCCGTGAAGCAGGACCGGATATCCTAAAGAAAAAAGAGTTATTCTTGCTTATCCCTATATGCGGACGATATGGGAAATGTTGGCAGTTGGCAAAAGGATAGGTTAGTTCCCTATTCAGAATCCCTTGATTATGATAAAATGAGCATATCCCAAAGAGATATCCCATATCAATCCTGATGATTGATACCCTATATTGACATCATAGATCGACTCCCCAGAGTGATATCCCATATTGATATCATAAGATCAATATTCTCAATCGATATACCAAAAACAAATTTTCCAAGTAAATCTCCCAAAGGAAATTTTCTAAAAAAAAGTATCAAATGTAAAGGTCGAAAAGTGAAGATAAAAAAATATGCTTAAATAAAATTTCAAAGTGAAGTTCAAAAGTGAAAATCAAATGAAGATCATAAATCAAAATTTCAAGCAGAGATCAAATGAAGATCAAAAATCTAGTTCGAAGAGAGATCAAATGAAGATCCAAAGACATTTCAAAAATATGGAATCGACTCCCTTGCTTCACTACATATGAGCAAGTATCCCAAAAATTGAAGGATAGAAATGAGTGAGTCTGAATCCCTAGAATTATTAGCACTACTGTACCTTATGCATGATGATATATCTAACACATTAGCATCTTTCTTATCAACAAGACTAATATTTGAATGTGGAATAGCTCGCTTCAGGTGTCCTGCATTGCCTAGTGGCTTAGTCCAACTAAAATCTAAACTTGAGATTGGATAAGACATTTGTGGAACCCCTATCTTAGCAATGGGCTGAAATAATCCTACCTAGCATTAGGGAATGCTCGTGTATTATCTAAAAATGATCATTTACACACACAGGGATAATGAACAGTTAGGTTCTATCCTAGCGAAAGCCTTTTATATCAAAAGCCTAGTGTGGTTAAGAGAAAAACAATACATCACATCATATAGCATGAAAAGAAAGCAATATTAAGTATGTGTTAAGAGAAAAACATGACATACACACGCATCTATCCATCACAAAAAGTACATCTAAGCATCTATATCACTACATATCATCATCATAAATCAAATAGCTATCTAGTGCATGTCATCCATACATCACATCATATAGCATAAATATAACATAAGCATTGCATCCATGTGCATCACATAAACATAAAATCAAAAATAAATGAGTACACAATAATAAGCCATAATAATTATCAGTCATATCATATATATAAATATGTGTGCCTCAAAGTACATCGAGAGTACAAAAATACCCGTAAGCTACAAGTGTATAGGTCCTCGACCTCATGCCAAAAATGATATGCATAAAAAAGGTATCCTACAACAGTAGAGCTCTAGCTCTGATCTACTCCCCCTGTATCGTATCTCTCATTGCCTCCCTTAGTACTATTCTTAGGAGCTTGCTCTACCTGCTACCTTGCTATCTACTATGGATCTTGCTGTGAGCCTTGAATACCACTTAGACCAAAGATGCTGAGTACTCGTCCAACTGCTACTTGTGCAATGGGCACCTCTATTCATTGGGATCTATGGATGGATGCTACAGTAGAATGTCCTACCTCCCTATTCTTGGAATGACTACTATCACCATGCGTACTAGAGTACATGTGTGTCCTATCGCTTTGATAGGTGTGATGGCTCAAGCTAGCAGTAGACTATCCTAGTCTGAGATCTAGTCTGTTGGGACTCTCGAGCATATGGATCCTTGAGAACCTCTGCACCTAGCATTTGAATGTAGCCAACTATATGGTCCACCCAAGCAACCTTGGATGCATGCCTATCATTAGAACTCATCATTAAACCCTACAGGCATTGAATCTCTGCCATAGGATCCTGACCACCTGGTAGTACTATTGTTGGTGCTATCGGAGGCCCCATAATCACCTGAGAAGATGAGGGATCCCCTTATGTACCTTGAGTAGATCCTACTCTACCACTGTCACATCCCTATGTGCTAGTGCTAAGTCACAAGCATGGGTGAGCTTGCCAACCTGGGTTTTTGCTATGGTATCTTGTGCTATCAGGCTAGCAATATGTTGCTCAGTTTGCATCAATTGGTGATCTCTATCTATTAGTTGTGCTTGTAGAGTAGCGATAGTAGTGTCCCACTCTCTCTACTATGTTTGGAATCACCCAAGATGACTCTACAAGTCAGCCACCTGTGCTAAGAGCAGTCCCTCTACACTTTTAGGAGGGACCTCACCCTCCTTGATAGCATCCTCATTAGGGTCAATGCTACGTCATCGAGAGCATCCCCTAGAGCCAGAGGCTGAATCTATGGTAGATCCCTCTCCAAAGCTAGGTGCCTATAAGAAAATGGGATCTTTGGGATGTCCTAAACCATGTTGAATTATCGCAGGATGTGAGGAAAAACTTATACTCTCTAATCTCGGCCTTCCAACTGAGTAACCACCTATCCTGGCAAGACTTTCAAAGCCGCTAATCAACCTTAAGCTAGTTAGGATACTCCATGTAGGGATGCCACTCGATATCATCTACTCGAGTCCTACAAACTAGGTAATGTAATGATGGATGTCACCAACATGATTCCTACTATGGAAGCCCTCCTCCTCCCAAGGCCAGTAGGTAGTATAACACTAATGATCATCATCAATGTCTATGATGTGTATGGGCAGCTCCCTAGGATGCTCTATCTTGATATGCTACTAGCCCCAAATCTATAGAAGAATACTATAGTTGATCCCTTGGTGGATCCAATCAATGATCTGATATATCTCGTGGTATAGCTGAGTCAATAGAGTGCTCCCTCAGGCTAGGAGTAGTGGCTAATAGATAGAGCTCTGAATAACTCTGCGCATCATAGCTAAGAGGTTCCAATAAATACTCATGCTCGAGGAGTCTAGAAGCACATATTGCACCACCAGGTGCATGAAAATGGCCTCATGCATGAAGAAGACATTCTTCCCCTGCCAATAGCCAATGTGGACCCCTCCGTGGTCAATGGCTCGTTGAGCCTCCTCACTAGGAGCGCTGAAGATGGCATCAAATATGGACTCCTTGACACTATAATTCAAGGAGACGATGGCCTCACCATCAATGGGAATCCTAAAGATATTGTATAAATCCTCTAATATCACTATTATTTCACCTGTAGGTAGGTCTATAGTTAAGATCCGATCGAGTGCGATACGATGACGAAAAATACAAAAAAAATGAAATTTAAGCTATCCTAGCCTAAGATGAGGTTCATTACCAGTAGTTTAGTGAAATTGATTTTCTAATTACTTAATTGGGTTCATTTTTAAGTGGTAATGGATGTGAGGTCTTGTTTTTTGAGTTACCTTTCCCTCGCCTCATCCACCATGACTAGAAGATTCTTGCCTATGCCCTGCCATCATGCTGTAAGTTGGTGTGCGAGTAAGGTGTGGTAGGTTGCATGTCAATTTTGTTAGTTGTCAGCTTTCATTGTCAGAGATCCAGTTTGCAAGTCGCTATCAAGGAATAATGAGATACATTTGAAAATTGATCATTTTATAAGCTTCTCATATTTCATGTGGACCGCAAGCCCTAGCTATGGTTCCTAAATTTGTAAATGGGAACCACAGACCCTAGCCATGATTTGCAACTGGCAGGCAATTTAGGAAAATCCCACTATGGGAAGCACCAAAAAGATAAATTAATGCCTCCCATTGGGTTATAACTCAATAAAAGTAAACTAATTTGTAAATTTGGTGATAATCAAGCATCGAGATCTAATTAAAAATTACAAATCTGGCTGAGATTATAAAGTACATTCAACCGAGGTCATCACTATGACAATCCATTCATGGAATGATGCACTTCCTAGCCAAATAGATAAGCTCAATGCATAATTAAAAATATTCAAAAAAATCAAATAAATTAAAACACCAAATGCACCTCGTATTCAGTAATTTACCCTATACACTTGGCAGTTGCAGCGACTTCCGCTCCATGCAATCCAATAGGATGAGTAAATTACCATAAGGACATTGGGGAAAAAATTGTCTTCATTGATATGATATGCTTCTTTTCAATCCTTAAGAAGGACTTCACGATGGGACTGCTCCATGGAAACGAAGCATTGCATGCCATTTCTTCTATGAACTCTTTTTCAGAAAATCATCGATAATTTGATTCCACACAAATCTGATTGGATTTGTATCAATTCGATTTCTTAAGATGGTTATTGTAGCCTGACTGCTCCATGGGATAGAAGAATGAAAATACCATTAATAGTTGGAATCAAAAGTTGAACTAGGCTTAGCCAAGGCATTAATATGCTCAAATCTAAATTTGTTCGGATCATCCATGGTGGTCAGCGACATCATCGCTTTATTCATTGTCATTACCCTCATCGACTCATCGCTTGAAGGGGTAGTCATAATATAAAATCATAATCAAAATAAACAAAATATCCTTAATATTGTAGATCCCTTGATCTTGTCAAAATTATGTTCATCCTTGTGAATCATTGTAAACAACTATCATAAGCTTACCCATTTTCTTGGGGCAAATAGCAAATATGATTTTGCTTGTTGTTATCCACATTTTAGATCTATGGATCAGAAGATACCTATGGAATTCATAGCTACATCGAATGAGATGAGAAGGGCATAAGATTTTCAATTTTAAGCCTCAAAAGAGTTAGAAGCAATGATTTTAGGATGCACATCCTTTTGTTGGACCTAGGGCATCTAATGTTGATCCGACTAATGATCATCATAGAACCTTTGACATAATTTTAGGAGGTCTATTTTTTCTCAGTGTTTTTTGATCTCACAATGCATCTCAAAATGGGAATCTATAGACACCTAAAATATGTCATGTTGAGGGCAACTACTTATATGGACATGCTACAAGACCATATGGAGGATCTTGGACATAATCCAATATAGAGCAGTGGTTATAATCACTCAATTTAGGCTCCTTGGCATAATCAGTATGAACTGCATCCTAGACCTATGGTTTACATCTGAACTACATTTGAGACCTATGGTTTGTAGTCTAGACCGCAGCTGTGACCTATGGTCTTAACTGAAGTTTAGTTGGCCTTCAATTTGATCCAAATCAGTTGGAACAACCATTGGATCTATAAGAAGGTGGTTAATGGGTAGAAGATTCTAGAGGCTTCCATTCCAACTATCCTAACCACCTCTTCTTAATCTTGTATTCTCCAGGAAGCCACCCCCAGTCCTAGGGCATACTATAAATACCCCCTCCAAATGGAGAGAAAGATATTGATTATTTGTATAGCGAAGCACCGACGAATTATCGAGTGAGTGTGAATTGATCAAGCAATCAACGAAGCCCTATTGGATTGCATCTAAATTTGTGCATTTGAAGGCTACTTTGCTATTAATCTAACGATCAATTTGCCATGGAAGTTCTAAGAGCCTAGGAGGATCAAGAAATTCAAATCTAAGCAAACGAAGGCCCATCACAGTCATTCAACTGCTAAATCTATCAGAAGGACATCAAAGGTGACCCTTGAACATCAATTGGACAAGGAGGTCAAGCCCACTACCCTTGGAATTGAGGGTAAGCCTATCAGAGTGATAACCATGGTTGTTAGCTGCAATTTACAATGCATACCACATTCTAGAGCTGTGATTTGTAGCAGAGGTATAACCACATTCATATTTTCATTTTTGTTTGGTTAATTAGATTAGGTTATTTGTTTTAATAGTTTAATGGTAGTTTAGAAAACTTCTAATCGTAGAATTGGGTTAGTTTAGCTTCTTTATGTTTATGCTTCAATTAGGACTTAAATGATTTCTTTAGGCATGTTTATGCTTCATTTTAAATATCTGATCCATGCATAATATAGTTGTTACATTCATTTATGCTATTATATAAATCTTGATTTTATTTGCATAGCTTAGAAGCACTTTATATGTTTTCTTGATTATGCATGTTAATGGTGTCATTATGAAATTTACCTAAAAGAGCCTCATCATGAGAGGTTATCTATATTTTTGACATTCTTGTGTTGTTTCTTGATCACAGGGAACAATTTAAAATGAGAGCAAACTATCAAATTCCTTCCCCATTGCAAATAAGAGGGCACCTCTACCCTAGAGCAGTTCATGCCATTCTGAAAGTCATTTGGAAATCACACCTACCCTTAAGAGGAAAAATAATTGTGCACTCCTATTGTAATATTGTATCAAAATGAATATCCCTAAGAGGGACATACTTGTAATTGGATTTTGGCTTTGAATACAATGGAATAAAGTGTTTTCTTTCTTTATTCATTTGTTGTCAATTTTATTTATTGTATGCATGCTATATTTTATCATTCATTGCAATAGGATACACCATAAGGTGTGATCCTTTTTGGTGGTTACACTTTGCTCAAAAACACATTTCAACAACAATTATTATAAAAAACCTTCACATAGCAATGATACTCAATCCCTAGTTCAAGTTATTCACACAACCAATGACATCAAAAATAATGCTTATCAAATAATATTCTCATAGAAATAATACTCAATCCTTAGTTCAAGTTCTTAACACTACCAATGACTTCAACAACAATGCTTATAGAACAAGGTTTTAACAACTCTTTATTCAAAAAAACCTTGAAGCATTAACTCAACTCATTCAATAGGAAACCCTAATCAAGTCATTTTCACTCCAAACTTATTTTCCATAAAACCAACCAATCAATTTAACTAAGGAATAATGTGCTCATACCTTTTTCTGGATGATGGAGGAATCTCATAAATCTACCACTAACATAAACACTCTTTTCCAACCTCAAATAAATTATTAGATAATAATATTCCTCAAAATACAATGTAAGTATCAAGACAAATATACACCTTATCAATCCACCTTTAAGAAATCATTCATCAATATTTACAAAAATTAATATACCACTTACACCTTATGATCTCCCCAACTAAAATAATATTCAATGCACTCTTCTTTTAAAAATAACTCAATGCTTAGAATTTCCCTTTATCCTTTTATAAATTCAACAACTCAATGTGACACCAACACTTTACTAAAAATAAATCAAGCACCTTATTCCTCTAAATTTCAAAAGATCAATAATAAAAATAAAAATATTTTAAGAAACCCTTTTAACTCCCTAAGACCTCATGTCAATTTTAGGCAATATTAAAAAAATAATCACAATTGTTATTACCTTGCCCTTGGTGGGAATCAAACTCATAATGCAACCTTCACCCAATGCCCTAGCCGCGGCTCCAAATTTTGTATGAGCTAGGTGCTCGATTAAAGAGTGGAGAGCACCACGTGCTCAATAAACCTCCTCGTTTTGCCAATTAAAATGTGCGTCATTCCCTTGGCACTTCCAAAACCAATGCAAATACTAGAATTCATTGTTTTCACATTTTGAATGCATGTCACTTGGTGCCTTAAACACTTTAACCAATGCCTCCTTGCCACTAGGCCACACTGCCCAGATGGCTTCCAATTTTTTAGTGCTTTCATTTTTGTCCTTATTCTCTGGCACATAAAACACATGATTCATTTCTCTTTTTCACACAATCTCTTCAATTCAAATTTGCATACTTTAAAATGTTTGAGTAAGGATAATTAAAATACCTCTTAAGGCATGGTTTATATAGTACTTCTCCTCCTTTATGCAAACACATCGGCACTCAGATTTCCTCCAACCTTATTAGACATCGATGCTCGAATTTCCTTTGGAGCTTATTAATTTATAAAAAATTTAAATTCATTTGAATTTAAATTTTATAAATTAATTCTTTAAAACCCTTTGGTTTTATTAAGACCATATTCCATTGTACACCTTGGTATAAATAATATTTATTAATAAAATTTAAATTCACTTTGAATTTAAATATTTTATTAAATAACTATTAAAATTTCTTTTAGCTTTGCAATAGTCTTCCTTGGGTTTTTATGAAAAACCTTTTAACTTATGCTTCCACATAATAAAAAAATATTATGGAGCCCTTTTTCCTTTAACCTCTACTTTATTCCTCTTGACCTTTGACATCATCAGTGGCTTATTTTTGGAGATTAATAACAACTCTTGACAACTTTGTTTCTTGACAATTTCCTTGGAAACGATGACTTCATTTCCTGACATCAATGACAACTTTGAATTAAGGACTCAAAATGTCCAAAAATCTCCACCTTTGTCATTGATGGCAACCCAAATTATTTTTACCAAAAACTTATTTTTTCTTTTTTTTTTGCTCCCCTTGGGACATTGCTCCCATGACTCAAACCTCTCTCCTCTTTTCTCAAATACCAAATATCTCCCCCTTACTCAAATATCTCCCCCTTTGAAATCAATGGAAAAGGGTCACCTTTGGGGCTCGAGGCTAAGAATGAGCCTCTTAGCTTTGCCCCTCCACAGCCTCCTCTTGAGGTGGTTAATTCTGGAGTGGGAGTATTTCTACTCCCAGAAAATAATTTTCTTTACCTTTATCCTCTTTCCTTATTATCTAATCCTTTTGATTCCTCTAACTATTTCTTTCCATGTCCATGTTCCTGTTCATGTCTATATTCCTATCCCTATTCTTTTTCATATCCAAGTTCCTGTTCCTATTCCTGTTTATATCCATTCCTATTACTATTCCTATTCCTATTCATATCCATGTTCCTATTCCTATTCCTGTTCATATCCATGTTCCTGTTCATATTCATGTTCCTATTCCTGTTCCTGTTCCTATTCCTATTCCTGTTCCTGTTCCTGTTCCTGTTCCTGTTCCTATTCATGCTTGATTCTGGAATGTCTATTATACACCACTTTGTTGTGTTATCATAATTATTGTACTTGTAACACTTAATGTTATTATTACTTGGAGGTGCAAATATTTTAGGATTTCTCCTAGTAAATCCATACCTTCTTCTATCATGAACCTTGCAATTCATTGCCTTGTGACCAAATTGATTATATGATTAACAATACCCATGGAAATGTTATCTGTTCCTATATTCCTGTCTTTCCTATGTCCTACACTGTGAATACATGTGCCCAAACTTGTGACATGAAAAACATATTCCATTGAAGCCTCCTTTCCTTGACCTCATTGGTCTCCTAGTCTCTCTTGACCTATTCTAATTTTTGTTCCATATATATATTCTTTGTGCATTGTTCTTGTTCTTGTTGAAATTTCTATTGTCTAACTCATCCTCAAATGTCTCACTTTCTTTTACACTTTCTTCTTCTAAAGTATCTTCATCTGAATTTTCTTCTCCTCCAAAACTTGAGGTTGACTCTCCTTCCCATTCCTTTTGATCCTACCCAAATATAAGACCTGTTTTACTTGATGTAGGCTTTTGTATCTTAATGAACTTATCTAAGTTATTTGATCTATTTTTGAATCCTTTTAGCTTGACTTTGGAGTCTTCCAAATCTTCTCTTAGTAGTGCCACTTATTGTGCTAACTTTTCACATTCTAAGATCTTTGCTTCTAACTTATCCTTGAACCTTTTTGCCTTAGCCTTTGATTTTTCTAAATCCTTTATAATCAATCTTCTCTCTTCATCACATTCTTGAAACTAAATTCCAAGTTTATAGTGTTTCTTTCTTACCTTCTTTACCATGTCAAGTGCATAAATAAGTTCTTCTTTGATATATTATCCATCCTTTTCTTAATATTCCTTTATTTTTTTTCCTTTGTCCACATATTTATTTTTTGTTGTCTTGTCTTATATAGGACCACCTTCTTCTTCTTCTAATGTCATTAGAAGGTTTTCATCTGGTCCTTCAAGTGCATCCTCATATTCATCATCACTAAAACTATAGCCATCCCTTGTATAATCATTTTTGAAATGTTCAAAGTTACCACATCTAAAACACTTGAGAATTACTAGAGTCCTTTTTTTAACTTGTTCTTTTTATTCAATCATAAAAGAACTTCATCTCTATCATTTTCTGAAAAACTAGCATCACTATCACTTGAGTACTTACTTGCATTATCCGCATAGTAGATCCTATTTTACCTTTGAAAGAACTTCTTTCCTTGTATAATTTGTTTATACTTACCTTGATTTTGGTGCCTATATTTCTCTGATTCCTTGTTCTTGTGATCCTATTTTTCTTCACCATTGTTATTCTTAGCTTCTTGACATTTAGTTGCATAATGACCAAAATTTCCACAATTGAAATATTTAACATATCTTGTATCTCTAGATCTTCTTGAATCATTATTACTTTTGCCATAATTTGCTTCTTCATCATTGGATGACTCATTGCTTGATTCTGACTTCTTACCCTTAGTCTTCTTGATTGCTTTGAACGCTGCTTCCTTATGGGGAATATGATCTTGTGTTATTATCTCATGTGTTGTAAGAATACCAAGCAACATATCTCTTGTCAAATTATCACCATCCATTGACACTTATATAGCAAAAACTTTTTCACTAAATCTATTTGGGAGAGTTCTTAAAATTTTATCACAAACATCTGATTCATCAATTTTCATTCCAGGTCCTTGCATAGCATTAACAAAATCATCAATTTGAATTAGATAAGTACTAATATTTTCCTCATCCTTCATTCGTAAATTCTCAAATTATCCTTTGAGATTTTGAATATTTGATTTCTTGACACATTTATCTTCTTCATATATATTTTGCAATATATCCCACATGTCTTTTGCAATTTGACAATGCATAACTTTCATAGAATCTATTCTATGCAAACCTCTCAAAAGTGTATTTATTGATTTTGAATTGTAATGTTTTAGGAGCTTACTTTCCTTATCTGTAGGAGGAATAATTAAGGGATCATATCCAAATTCAACTCCTTCCCAAATTTCATTTCCAAGTGCCATCAAGTAGATCTTCATTATCATACTCCAATACATATAATAAATTCCATCAAATAATGGTGCTAAATTATCTTAGAACACATTCTTAGAATCCATTGTGTTATTATTAGCTTTTCCTTCAAGTTTTTAAACTCTTCTGAAGGAACCTTCTCTGATACCAATTGAAGAACACAAGATTATAATGAGAGGGAGGGTGAACAGTATAAGGCCACTTTTTACTTTTATTTCCCAAACAATATTATACAATGTATAGATAGCAATATTAATAGCAGTAATCAAAGCAATGCATAAATCACCACATAAAATAGAGACACCATAATTTACATGGTTCACCCAATGTGGGATACTCCACGGAGAAAATATTTCACTAAAATCTTCTCAATCAATCTCTTGGGAATCCTTTCCCTATTACAATGTTTATGGACCTCTATCCAAAGGAGACACCAATCCCCTAAATAAAGTTCATGGATCTCTATCTATAGGAGAACTTATTATCCTCTACTATAGCTGGTGATCCTCTAGAAGACTACTACCTCCACTGCACTTGCTTATGGATATATCTCCATTAAATACTCTTGTACCCAATCAGAAGACCTATCCTCACTACCCTGGCTAATGGATATCTATATACTGGAGACTACTTTCCTATTTGCTCTATCACATCCAAAGCTCTATCTCAAATATATACTAAAAATAGTCCTTTGGTCTAGCACAAATATGTTCTATATCTATCTCTAATCTGGCACAAACCTATCCTCAAATATGCACCAAACTCTGCTCTCAAATATATACTAAACACAATCCTCCTTCAGTCTATAACAAATTTTTTCAATGATATCTATCCTCAAGCCTTAACTCAAGGATTGAATCAACTCTACTGGATCTTCCCTAAACCTTAACTCAAGGTTTGAACAAATCAATCAACTCTACTCTCAAGTCTTCTCAAATACTTGTATCAAATATATCTTGTAAGATTCCACAAAATCTCACACTAATTTTTCCACAAGTCCTCTCTAGAACTTGTCCAAATCTACTCCACAAGTCCTCTCTAGAACTTGCTTAAATCTACTCAACAAGTCCTCTCTAGAACTTGCTCAAATATGCTCTACAAGTCCTCTCTATAACTTGCTCAAATCTTCTCGATAAGTCTTCTCAAGAACTTATCCAAATATGTATTGTAAGCTTCCATAAAATCTCACACAAAATCAATCCATAAGTCTTCTCAAAGACTTACCTCAAATCTGCTCAACAAGTCCACACAGAACTTGTCCAATCTCATAGAAACATAAAGAGAATTGTTAGAGACTCAATATGCTCTATACTCATCACAATGCTCAATCACTCTCTTAGAAACATAAGGAAAATTTTTAGAGACTCAATCTACTTCAAATTCAAATCAATGCTAAATTAATTTCTCAACTAAATTCATAATATAGAATAGTTTGTTTTATGGAACTTGAAAAATCACTTCACATACCCATTTGACTAGGTTCAACTAACTTTACTCAACCAAAAACTCAATAAAAAAATCCTTGCTTACAAAACCTAGTCCAAGATTATGATCACTCATCTCAAAATATTTCCAAAAATGCTCAACATCAAATATCACATAACAATGATACTCATGTTCTTTTCAAACTCTAGTTCAAGTTCTTTGCTTAACAATGCACTTCAACAAAAATGCTTATAAAACAATCTTCACATAGTAATTATACTCAATCCTTAGTTCAAGTTCTTCACACAACCAATGACTTCAACAACAATGCTTATCAAACAATATTCTCATAGAAATAATACTCAATCCTTAGTTCAAGTTCTTCACACTACTAATGACTTCAACAACAATACTTATAGAACAAGGTTTTAATAACAACTCTTTATTACAGAAAACCTTGAAGCATTAACTCAACTCATTCAATAGGAAACCCTAATCAAGTCCTTTTCACTCCAAAATTATTTTCTATAAAACCAACCAATCAATTTAACTAAGGAAGAATGTGTGCATACCATTTTCTTGATGATGGAGGAATCTCATAAATCTACCACAAACATAAACACTATTTTTCCAAGCTCAAAGAAATTATTAGATACTAATATTCCTCAAAATACAATGTAAGTATCAAGACAAATATACACCTTATCACTCCACATTTAAGAAATCATTCATAAATATTTACAAAAATTAATATACCACTTATACCTTATGATCTCCCCAACTAAAATAATATTCAATGCACTCTTCTTTTAAAAATAACTCAATGCTTAGAAGTTCCTGATGAGCATAAAAAATGCTCATATTTTGTATATATTTTCTTTATTATTATGCGGCTGTATAATAAGGATTGCATATGCTTATGAATGATTATATAATTATTTGATGAAATTATGTGTGTTATCTAATTCATGTGTTTTTAGTGTGTTTTTGTGGAACTGTAGTTGATTTAGTCAGATTTGGATTATTCAAGGTATTTTCATGGACTTGGCACTTTGTTTCTTTTAGAATCAATGCAGAGAAGGTAGGTGCCTTCCTCTTCTAGGAAGGCACCAAGCATAAGTAGGTGCCTTCCTCTTCCAGGAAGGCACCAAGCGTAAGTAGGCACCTTCCTCTTCCAAGAAGGCACCAAGGAAAGACAAGTGCCTTCCTCTCCCAGGAAGGCACCAATAGAAGGCCAACACCTTCCTCTTCCAAGAAGGCACCAAAGAAAAATAAGCACCTTCCTCTCATAAGGAAGGTGCCAAAAAGAAGGAGCCACTAGAAGGCAAGCGCCTTCCTCTCATAAGGAAGGCACCAACAAGAAGGTGCCACTAGAAGGAAAGTGCCTTCCTCTGACAGGAAGGTGCCAACAGAAGGTAAGTGCCTTCCTCTTCCAGGAAGGTGCCAATTATAGTAATGCACCTTTCACATAGAGAAGGTGCCCAACATACTTAGGCACCTTCCTCATAGGGAAGGCACCCCTGTTCTTCACCCATTGACCAGACAAGCACGACGTGGACAATAGATACTGGTGTAGTTCCAACTCTACGTCATGTAGAGTTAAATTGGGGATCACATCGATGTATGAGAACATCCTACCAATGCCAAGCAAAGCACAAACCAATTAGTGAACACACCACCGTTAGAAATGAATGTCAGTTTTAGCAGACATCGATCACATTTACCAGACTATCTTAGTTTAGTCTGGAATGAATCAACTATTATAACTTCTTTGTAATAGAAGATCTATGGGTGTGCTATATAAACACACATAGACCTCTCTAAGGATATATAAAATATTTCTATAGTAAATGTAGAGAGATATAAAAAAGAAGCATTGTAATACTTTGATAATTATAATACATTTTTAAGAGTTTCTAAGTGTGTTTTCAGCTGGGAGGAAGCTACTAGAGCCTAGGCCCACTCCAAGCTAGTATTTATTCCCCTATTTTTCCTCTATTTTCTATATTAGTTTATCGCTTTTATAAGATTTTTTACCGCATTGTTATTTCTTGTATTGCAATAGGTTTATTTCCAGGAATGCGTTAATATTTCCTTTTTGTAAATTTAATTGTTTTTACGTAAATTATTGAGGAGTGTGTGAATGATTGATGACCATTGAAACACCCCCCAATAGTAGAACTAGCAGACTCATCTCAAGTGGTATTGTAAGCAATATTGTTCAAGACCCTTTGGAAGTTTACGAAGCTCCATGGGTTGATAAATTAAATGAATGGGTATGTGACAAAAGTAGGAAAGAATTTAACCTTTTTTGGCCCTCAAAATTTTTGTGTCATTGCTAGGGAAGCATCTCAACTATATTATTTACAATACCTAAAAACCTTCCATCTAACCTTGTATGAGTTCTTCAAGAAGAAGAGGTTCTGACGGTCAGTTTATAAAAACCAATCCACCAGAACCTGAATCAGCCAAACATTTTGAATTTGAATTAGACTCGCCCGACCCACCACCAATAATCCATTGGAGTGAGGATCCACACTTTGTGCAAAGTGCCTCTTCATCCCATCAAATTGGAGAAGAACGAATCATCATAAGTCCCTTGTTTAATAGGATACCCTTAGAGGAAGCCCTATTATGGAAAGTTGTAGAAGATCAGACGATAACACCAGAAAACCTTAGAGCCTTGACTTAGAAAGTCTTAAACGATCGTAAGGCCATAAATACTACATTAGAGACCACATTTCCTAAAAGAATGACTGCTAATGAAGAATTCTCATCTGGATTTAGTTTCCTGATTGATGAAGGAGTAGGAGATACCAAAATGAAAAACATCCCCTGCTCACCTTTCGAACTTCAGAGGATACGCAACTGAGGATCTTGACCTATTTTTATTTAAGTTTTATGTCTTGTGAAGGTCTGTGTACTACAAATCTGATATGTAGAAGTTAAAACTTTTTCCTTCCACATTGGATGATGCAGATCTGTAGTGGTTCATCGGTCTGGGAGACAAAAACATTGCCACTTGGGATCAAATGAAGAATATCTTTTTAGATCAATACCAAGATTTTGGGAGAGCAAGAGACTCTAGAGAAGAGGCCATGAGCATGACGCAAAAAGAAGATGAGTCTCTCAACGAATACTAGGAGAGATTCAACTTCAATCTTCAATGATCTCCTCACACGAAACTATCTGATTTTTGGAGGTGATGTATACCAACATGCTATGGAAGACATCCAAAAACTATAATGAAACTACTCAAGAAGGAGAGGTAAGACCACTTATAGAACCATGAAAGTGACTGCTTCAGTCATGAATACAGAAATAGGTAACATGCTAGAAGATTTAAAGAGCAAAATGCTCTCATATTTAGCATTGCATATGGATACGCTACTGTTAGAGAAAAAGAAGCAAGAAAATGAAGTAGCATTGGCTTATTTCTGTCCAAAATGTAGAGGGAAGCATGCAAAGAATGCATACCCAGAGAACAAAGTTAGAGTATACACAGTTTGTAGGTTGAACCATAAAACTCGATTGTACCCGTAATTGCCTAGTAATTAGGAGGATGCTGAAAGCGTGGATGCCTATTTCATAGGCAATTAGAAGAGTTGGCCACAACCCCTTGTAGGTAATATGCCAACCAGAATTTTGTCATATGGGGGAGGACCATACATGCCCCAAGGCCCACCTCAACCACCTAACATGGGGTGGTGGGGGCCATCACCCTAGTCCAACGCACCCCCAACAACATTCTTGAACTAGCAACCATGGATCCCATATCCATATCCTAGGCAGCAATGGAGAGGCCACACTATGTGGAATCAGGTTCCACAAAATTTAGCACCAGCCCAACCCTAATAGAATTTACCAGTGTTTCCAGCAGTGAGACCTATGCAGCTACCCGCACAACCGACAAAAAATCCTAATAATAGGGTAAACCAACCAGCATACAACATGGAGGGTGAGATGTATCCGATGTACCATATTTAGCTTAGGTCTGGTAGACAGCTAGGAGTAGGAATATCTCCATTGGTAGAAGAGGAGGAAGAGGTAGGAGAAACACCTCTTGTAGAAGAGGTGATAGAAGAAACGCCTGAGAGAGCAAAGGCTCCATTTCCCAACCGGATTCTAGAATAGAGGAAAGTAACGCAATCAAAGTTTGATATCTTGTCTAGCTTGAAGAACCTCACTATGACAATTCTATTATTTCAAGCCATCTGAGATGTTTCGATATATACCAAAATGATAAGAGAGATGTTTCTAAGGAATCCAGGATAAAGAGCAACCCAAACTATTAATGTCATGGGTAAACTAGTAGATTTGATGATGGGCAAAATATGCCATCCTAAGTATGCATACCCGGGTAGCTCAGTGTTGACTATAAAAATTGAGGGACATTCCTTATCCAATATGTTGGTCGATCTCGAAGTAGCCATCAACGTAATGCCTTAGGAGACCATGTAGAGGCTACAACTCATGAACCTAAAACCCACTACGATAGTGTTGTAGCTAGCCGATCTATCGACCATGACATCGAAAGGAATATTGGAAGACGTAATAGTGATAGTCAGTGCATAGGAATACCTAGTCGAATTTTTAGTCTTGCAATCTAAAACTAGGCTGGGCGGTTACCCGCTCATCTTGGGAAGGCCATGGCTAGCAACAGATGACACTTACATCAACTTCCAAGATGGGCTGATGACCATATATGATTAATGAAACATTAAAATGTTGACTGTTTCACCCCTAGCGTAGTCTGTTGACTCATTAGGAGAACCCATGTTGATTGAGCATGAAAATATTGAGCTATCCATGATCTAGCCGGTGATGATGTTGGATGAGTTGGTAGAAGAATATGAAGATGGTGCTATTGTGGAGTTCCTCCATGGGGAGTCCTCCATATATGCACCTGGATCACCATTGGCTGGTGCCCAAGATCACCACGTTCAGTAGATACACTTTGGGCTAGAAAGAACATTGAATTTCAGCAGTGGATTGACTCTCACATAATTGACAAAAGTAGAAGAGCTCCTGGTTAGACACCAATAGGTATTTGCATGGGATTATTCAAATATGAAGGGTATCAGCTCAAATATCTATACCCATCGTATATACCTAGATGATCAAGCAACTCCAAGTAGGCAACCACATAGAAGAATGAATTCAGAAATGAAAGACATTGTCAAGGAAGAATTGCAAAAACTCTTGACTATCAGATTCATCTATCTGATTTTTGATAGTGAGTGGGTATCACCATTAGTGGTAGTCCCTAAAATAATAGGAAATGGTAAATCTATGTGGACTACAAAGCATTAAACAAAGAAAACAAGAAGGACCACTTCTCGCTCCTGTTCATTAATCAAGTCTTGAATACACTCTCAGGAAGGAAGTATTTCTCCTTCCTGGATGGATTCAGTGGATACAACCAGATCTAGATAGGAGAATAGGATCAGGATAAGACAACATTCACCTACCCATGGGGAATATTTTCCTATCGGGTATTACCTTTCGAATTATGCAACACACCTGTCACCTTTCAAAGGGCGGTGCTTAGCATAATTTTAGATATTATGGGAGATGCGATCGAAGTATACATGAATGAATTCATCATCTATGGATAAACATTTGATGAAGCAATGAAGAACTTGGAAAGAGTGCTTGAAAGAAGCAAGGAAAATAAGTTATCCCTGAGCAACGAGAAATGCTTTATGATGATGCAAGAAGGCATTGTACTAGGACACCACCTCTCCACAGAAGGAATGAAGGTTGATAAAATAAAAATTGAGGTCATTAGAGACCTACCCAGCCCTAGAATGCAAAGAGAGGTGAGGAGGTTTCTTGGATCATTCAGGTACTACCGGAAATTTATGACCAAATTTAGCAAAATTGCAAAACCATTGCACACTCTATTATCTAAATATGTGGAGTTCAATTGGACAAAAGACTACGAAGAAGCGTTTCAATTGCTTAAAGAGAAACTGATATCCGCACCAATTTTAAGAGGACAAAATTGGGCCATACCATTCCATATCTACTGTGATGCATCCAAAAATGTGATTGGAGTAGTCCTCGGACAGAAGGATGGCAAAGAATTTTACACCATCTACTATGTCAGCAAAAACTTGGCAGGAGCCGAGCTCAACTACATGGTGATGGAGAAGGAGTTCCTTGCAGTTGTGCATGCCATAAAAAAATTCCACCATTATATCACTGGGTATAAGGTATTTGTCCACACAAACCACACATCCATTAGATACTTGATGAGCAATTCGGCCATTGGTGGAAGAATTATCAGGTGGCTCTTGTTACTGTAGGAATTCAACATCACAATAGTCGACAAACCAAGAAAATACAATGTCGTAGAAGATTTTATATCCAAATTGATATCAACAAACCATACAACAGTGGAATATCAGTTTATGGATGAACATTTGTTCACCATTAGTGAGCAAATCCTGTGGTACATAGATATAGCCAATTAATTGGCCACCGGAAGAACCTCACCTACTCTCATTTCCAATAAAAGTAGGTGGTCATAGATAAAAGCACATTGTTCCTATGGATTGATGGCCACTTGTCCAAAATAGGACATGACTGGATTATAAGGATATGCATAGCAGAATAGGAGTTCTCAGAAGTACTCAAAGCGTGTCATGATGAACCATGTGAAGGACACTTTACAGGGAAATGATCTGCCTACAAAATCCTATAGGCTAGATACTTTTGGCCCACTCTATTCAAGGATGTGGCTGCATATGCCAGCAAGTGCGATGAATGCCAAAGAATGAGCAAACCAACCCATAGAGATGAAATGCCCCTCTAGCCTAAGGTACACCTAGAAACCTTTGATAAGTGGGGCATGGAATTCGTGGGACCAATTAATCCACCTTCAATAGGGAGGAGGTTTATTTTGATCTGTACAGATTATGTCACCAAATGGGTTGAAGTTCAAGCGTTGAGAGATTCAAAAGAAATAACAGTCACCGATTTCTTATTTTCCCACATTTTTACATGATTTGGGGTCCCTAGAGAGATAAAAATAGACCAAGGGCCTCAATTTACCTCCAATTTGATCAAGGAGCTGATGGACAAATACAAAGTTTGGCACAATAAAACTACACCCTACCATCTATAGGAAAATGGGCAAGTGGAAGTGACGAACAGAGAAATAGAGAACATCCTGATGAAGACCGTGCAACAACACAAAAAATATTGGGCTACACGATTGCCAAAGGCATTTTGGCCATATAATACCCCGTGGAAATCCCCCATAGGCTTCACACCCTTCCAATTGGTCTATGGAAAGAGTGTGATGATGCCCATTGAATTTGAAATCAAGACATTGAGGAAAACTTTAGAATTGAACTTGAGCTTGGATGACGCTCAAAAATAAAGGATTCGACAGCTAGATCAGCTAGACAAAATCTAAATGGACGCTTTGCAGAGAATGGAAATCATACAAAAGCAAAGAAAGCGGTGGCATGATCACCACATTAAACTAAAGCAGTTCCAAGAAGGAGAATGGGTGATGTTGTACAATTCTCAATTATAGGAAAGAAAAGGTAAATTAAAGAAAAGATGTATGGGACCGTATGAGGTGGTAGAGCTCATTAAGAATGGGGTAGTGTGCGTTAGAACAATTGATGGTAGCAACACTGTGTTAACGTTAAATGACCATCGACTATGCCCTTATAACACATCCAAAAACTTACAGGTGGAATCCAGAATAGATGTGGGGGAGACCCCATCTTGTTAGATCTAGACCAAAATATTAATAGGAAAAATGGTGGGCATGGAGGTTCTCACCAAAATTAGTTAATTTAGTTTTTTTTCTTACGGTGTGTTTTATAGGGATGACACCTACATGCAAGCTATAGGCATCCTAATATAGGGCCTAACAGGCACAGAATGCGTCTAACTACCTTTATTTTTATTTTTTTTCATTTGCTTTTTGCAGGTGGAAGACCTGACAGCACGAGGAATAAGTATTTGGGAAACCAGGCCTGATTCGGCTCAGCATTCCAACATCGGCACTCGTAGGTAGAATATGATGTAGTGTGAAGTGAGACTGAGAAGGCTTGATCACCCTTTCGCAGTCAATCACAACCTAATTGCCAATAATAAAGCACCTTCCACATCATGAAGGCACAGAAGAAGGTGCCTTCCTTATAAAGAAGACACCCAGGCAGAAGAAGGCGCCTTCCTTATAAAGAAGGTGCCCAGCTAGAAGAAGGCACCTTCCGTATGAAGAAGGCACCTTGCCAGAAGAAGGCACCTTTCTTATAAAGAAGGCACCCAGCCAGAAGAAGGCACCTTCCTTATAAAGAAGGCACCCAACAAGAAGAAGGCACCTTCCTTATAAATAAGGCACCCAACCAGAAGAAGGTGACTTCCATATGAAGAAGGGGCCCCGCCAGAATAAGGCACCCCACCAGAAGAAGGCGCCTTCCTTATAAAGAAGGCGCCCAAGTAGAAGAAGGGGTCTTCCTTATAAAGAAGGCACAAAAAAAAAAGAGTAGGCGCCTTCCACATCGGGAAGGCGCGACAAAAAAAAAAATATCCCAAGGTGCCTTCCACATCAGGAAGACACATGCAGACCGAGGTGTCTTCCACCCAAGGAAAGCATAGGTATACAGCGGTGCCTTCCACCCTAGGAAGGCATAGGTATTTAGTAGTGCCTTCCACATCAGGAAGGCACCCATTCAGGAGCACCTTTCATAGCAGGAAGGCACCATCATCAAAAGGGCACCTTCCACCACCGTAAGGCACATCCAATAAGAGATGCCTTCCACCACCAGAAGGCACATCCATTCAAAGAGCATCTATAACATTGAGAAGGTACCATATAAGCACCTTCCACATCGAGAAGGCACCATATAAGCACCTTCCACATTGGGAAGGCACCATATAAGCACCTTCCACATCAAGAAGGCACCATATAAGCACCTTCCACATTAGGAAGGTACCAAAGAGCGCCTTCCATGTACAACCAACACTTAAGTCTCACAGATGCCTTGATCGGAATGAAATCACCACATGAAAAAGCAACATCAGATTACCATATCCCTCTCCCGTATCATAAATCAACGAATCAACGCTCTTCACAATGCATGAAACACAAAATAAGGTATGTGCATACTAACTCAAATCTTTATATAATTATTCATAAATTATGTAGTACCAAAAAAAATATTGTCGTCATAAAAAAAATCATATACCCCCATGGCCGGAACCACATGCCAATGATATGGCTTGAAAGGTGTACCCTAGAATTAAATGCTAAGGTTAGGCACCTTCCCTATAATAATGTGCCTTCATAAAGAAGTAAGGACAGAAAAAAAAAGTGCAGCAGTAAGAGAAGGTGCCATGGGAGGAAGGTCAAAGAATCATGTGGTGAAAAAGAATGAGCCGAGTGATACGAAAGGAATCAAGGGGATGGTAAAAACACAGTTCAAGGTTGAGGGATGGTTTGAATACTATACCTTGGTTAGTCAGGGCTAGGATATGGAGGTAGCCAGGGAATTCGTTGCCTCCTAAAGGGAGGACGTAGCTCAGGTGTGAGAGGTAGAAATTTTGGTCATCCCCGAATACATCTTGCAAGTGACTGGATTTCCCCTCATAGGTGAATGCATATACAAATTTGGACTACTGAAGCTGTATGCCGAAGTGCTACTACTAGGAGAAAATGTATATATAGATAAGGAGGGCTACCCAAAAGTAGCCTTCCCATGAATATGTAGAAGATATTCGAGCAGGTTGCTTGATTCTTTACATGCACCGGGAAGTATACCCATTTGCACACTAACCATGTGCAATTTTTGAATCACCTGGTGCATGGAAGGAATTTGAACATGCCCTTCTACCTAGAAAATACCCTGAAGGAAGAAGCGACTAGGTACCAAAAGGGATCACCATCAGCCTTGGCCCACCATGGGCTGATATCAGCACTGGTCTGCCATGCAGAAGCGTAGAGGTAGAACCTTGACATAGATGGATATGGTGGCCAAGAAATGCAACAGGATGCTATTTCCAAAATAATGCAAGAAGAGGGAAGCCCTATAGAGGATATGGCAAGTATCAAGCAATTGGAATTGCCTGATTTCATGGAAGAAAGAGGGCATTAACCAGTGCTCGAATGCATAGAGGAAAGAGGGAATTCCCCACTGCCCAAGTATGAAGAGGAAGGAGCACCGCTTATTGGCAGCAAGGTCGAGTTCCAGCTACCAGAACTAGTCCTTGGGAGGAAATGCCTATGATGACTCCTCCTCTTGGTAGAAGAAGAATATAATGACCCAAAATTTGACGTGGCAACCCAAACCATCCATGAATTGACAAACCAGAGCCCACAAGATGCAGGGACTTTTGAGAGCAATTATCAGGTCGATGCGGCCTTGGAGGAAGTGCTAGAGTGGCAGATCAATTGCTGGATGGCCTAGTAAATTTTGGAGGATTACCAAAATGAGCATAGAGGGGAATTGGAAGAACGAGAAAGATGAATCACCTAGCATGAGTAATTGGTCTAGTAGTTGCAGGAGAAGAACGAGCAACTCCAAGATAGGGGAATAGAAATATGGGACGCATCGACCCAAAATGACTGGGAAAGAGAGGTCCCGATGAATTCTCCCACATCTATAGAATGAGTATTCTCTTTGGGAGAATTTCAATCGGACACCCGATAGAGCAGCCCGGATGCAGGGGAGAATTCCTCTATTTTTAGGAGTGAAAGGGAAAGAAGTCCCACAACACCCCCTATCATCGAACTGAGTGATACAGAGTAGGACAAGGGCCAACAATAGCAGATAGGACTCGGGGGATAAGGAAGAACTCCCTAGACCTAAGGAATACAGAGAAGAACCTAAGGGGTCAGCACAGGACATACATGGGGGTGAAGAAGCACCCCCATAGATGGTAGCATAGGTCCCCTAGAGTGAAGAGAATGCTCTAGGGACTGTAGAGAAGGCCCCTCGGAGTGAGAAGACGTCCGCCAGGGAGAAAGGGAAAACCCCTGTTCGAGCTACCACATTTTCTATAGAGGCCAAAGGAAAAAGGCCCAGGCTACTCCAAAGAAGGTGAAGGTGACCTTTGCTGAGCCAGAAGAAGATGAGTGGGATATGTAGTCATTCATAGAGAGGCGAAAATAGTTTGAACGGCTGTTCAAAGAGATGACAAAAAGTAAGGAGATCAGGAAGGCAACCTCGAGGATGCAGGGGGATGCTAGTATCTATGTCAATCCGACAGAGGATAGGCAGTTCTAGGAGATTTATGAGTCATCCCGGGGATGGCCCTCTAAGATAAGAAGGTATTTTGAATGATGGGGGGTATATGGCCCCGAATTGGAAGTTGTTGCCATTACAAAGGAGAACGTAGGGCTTACTCTTGAAGTAGCCCAATTGTACAAAGCCAAAGTAGTTCATCTCAAGAGGGATAATCTAGATAGCCCTATTGTAGCAACCAAACCTTCAAAAATTGACCTATGGCAAGCTACAAAAGCTGCATTTTAGGCAACAAAGATGATGTTGGCTAGATCACCTCCGATAGCGGCCAAGACAAGGAAAGCAAAGCCGACAGCAGCACCCGTAGCCCTGCGTAGAAAAAGAGGAGCCACACCTCTAGATGCTAGTGCATAGAAGAGGCAGACATGGGTCGTAGGTACAGCTAGATCCACCAAGAAATGGCAATGATAAGGGGTCAACAGGGCTACTTGTAGTTTTGATGCCATGAGGGCATGGCATATGTTAGGCGTGGGAGGATGATGAGCATCATAAATTCTCATATTTTGTATACATTTTCTTGATTATTATGTAGTTGTATAATAAGGATTGCATATTTTTATGAATGATTATATAAATATTTGATGAAATTATGTGTGTTATCTAATTCGTGTATTTTCAATGTGTTTTTGTGGAATTGTAGTTGATTTAGTCAGATTTGGATCAATCAAGGTTTTTTCATGGACTTGGCACTTTGTTTCTTTCGAAATCAACATAGAGAAGGTAGGCACCTTCCTCTTCTAGGAAGGTGCCAAGCGTAAGTAGGCACCTTCCTCTTCCAAGAAGGCACCAAGCATAAGTAGGCACCTTCCTCTTCCAGGAAGGCACCAAGGAAAGACAAGCACCTTCCTCTCCTAGGAAGGCACCAATAGAAGTCTAGTGCCTTCCTCTTCTAGGAAGGTGCCAAAGGAAAATAAGCACCTTCCTCTCATAAGGAAGGCACCACTAGAAGGCAAGCACCTTCCTCTCATAAGGAAGGTGCCAACAAGAAGGTGCCACTAGAAGGCAAGCACCTTCCTCTCACAGGAAGGCACCAATAGAAGATAAGTGCCTTCCTCTTCTAGGAAGGTGCCAATGGTAGTAAGGCACCTTTCGCATAGAGAAGGAACCCGACATACTTAGGCACCTTCCTCATAGGGAAGGCACCCTTGTTCTTCTCCCATTGACTAGACAAGCACAACGTGGACAATAGAGACTGGTGCAGTTCTAACTCTACGTCATGTAGAGTTAAATTGGGGATCGCACCGACATATGAGAATGTCCTACCAATTCCATTTTAAGCACAAACCAATCATTGAACATGCCATTGTTAGAAATGAATGTCAGTTTTAGCAGGCATCGAACACATTTACCAGACTATCCTAGTTTAGTTTGGAATGAATCGACTGTTATAACTTCTTTGTAACAAAATATCTGTGGGTGTGCTATATAAACACACACAGACCTATCTAAGGATATATATAATATTTTGATAGTAAATGTAGAGAGATATACAGAAGAAGCATTGTAATACTTTGATAATTATAATACAGTTTTAAGAGTTTCTAAGTGCGTGTTTAGCTGGGAGGAAGCTGCTAGAGCCTGGGCCCACTCCAATCCAGTATTTATTCCCCTATTTTTCTTGTGTTTTCTAGATTAGTTTATCGCTTTTATAATATTTTTTTACCACATTGTTATTTCTCGTATTGCAATAGATTTATTTCTAGGAATGCATGAATATTTCCTTTCTGTAGATTTAATTATTTTTACGTAAATTATTGAGTGTGTGAATGATTGATGACCGTTGAAACACCCCCCAATAGTAGAACTAGCGGACTCATCTCAAGTGGTATTGTAAGCAATCTTGTTCAAGACCCTTCGCAAGTTTACGAAGCTCCCTGGGTTGATAAATTAAATGCACGAGCATGTGATAAAAGTAGGAAAGAAGTTAACCTTGTTTGGACCACAACAGTTCCCTTTATCCTTTTATAAATTCAACAACTCAATATGAGACCAACACTTTATTAAAAATAAAGCAAGCACCTTATTCCTCAAAATTTCAAAATATCAATAATCAAAATAAAAATCTTTTAAGAAACTCTTTTAACTCCCTAAGACCTCATGTCAACTTTAGACAATATAAAAAATAATCACAATTTTTATTACCTTGTCCTTGGTGGAAATCGAACTCACAACGTAGCCTTCACCCAATGCCCTAGACGTGGCTCCAACTAATGTGCAAGCTAGGCATTCGTTTGAGGAGTGGAGAGCACCACGTGCTCAATAAACCTCCCCACTTTCCCAAGCAAAATGTGTGTCGTTCCATTGGTGCTTCCAACACCAATGCAAACACTAGAATTCATTGTTGCTATGTTTTGAATGCAGGTCACTTGGAACCTCAAACACTTTAACCAATGCCTCCTTGCCACTAGGCCACACTGCCCATATGGGTTCCAATTTTTCAGCACTTTAAATTTTTTCCTTATTCTCTAGAACATAAAACACAAGATTCGTTTCTCTTTTTCGCATGAGCTCTTCAATTCAAATTTGTATACTTTAAAACGTTCGAGCAAGGATAATTAAAATTCCTCTTAAGGCATGGTTTATATAGTCCTTTCCCTCATTTATGCAAACACGTAGCACTTGAATTGCTTCCAACCTTATTATACGTCGGCACTTGAATTTCCTTTAGAGCTTATTGATTTATAAAATATTTAAATTCATTTGAATTTAAATTTTATAAATTAATTCTTTAAAACCCTTTGGTTTTATTAAGACCATATTCCATTGTACACCTTGGTATAAATAATAGTTATTAATAAATTTTAAATTCACTTTGAATTTAAATATTTTATTAAATAAATATTAAACCTTCTTTTAAATATTTTGTTAAATAAATATTAAACCTTATTTTAGCTTTGCAATAGTCTTCCTTGGATTTTTATGAAAAACCTTTTAACTTATGCTTCCACATAATAAAAAATATATTATGGAGCCCTTTTGCCTTTAACCTCTGCTTTATTCCTCTTGACCTTTCATATCATCAATGGTTTATTTTTGGAGATCAATAACAACTCTTGACAACTTTGTTTCTTGACAATTTCTTTGACGTTTAATGATGACTTCATTTCTTGACATCAATGACAACTTTGACTTAAGGACTCAAAATATCCAACACATGCACATTTACATCATTGCACATTCTAACACTTGTGCATTTATTACATTACATGAAGTAACTACTTAAAAACTTAATCTAAGATAAACTCCTAATATAGAAATGTACCCAAGGTGGTACATTGGCATGTATCAAATAATGTAATAACTATAATACCCCCCTGTATTATATTATTTGAGTATTGAATACTTTAGTATTTAATATTGGTCTTTGTATTTCAAATATTCTTCATCTTGATCAGGTCCTTCTCTCTCATTTGTTTTGGTCTTCATGTTGTGTTTCATTTTCTTCTTCATTCCTATGGTTTATGTTGTTTCAAATTTTTTGGTAGAATATTTGTTCTTGAAGTCTTCAAAGTGTCTTTGATGAACTGGAGATATCATAATATTGCAGGACATGAGTGGATCATAATTGCTTCATTTTCTTTCCTTTGGTTTTATGAATGACGTATTTCCTTGATATTCAAAAATGTCAAGCTTGAATTAATTATTAGTGGAAGATTCTAAAATAAGAACTTGGAAGAAACAATCTAATTTGAATATTAGTCTCTCTTCAAAAATTTTACAGTACTTGTATTTATAGTAACACAAGAAATATGAATGAGATTTTCTTCCACATTATTTTCATGGATGGAAACTCTAGTAGTTTGCTTTATCATGACCAAATTTGTTGCAATAAGTACATAGTGAAGATATACCAATTTCGTTATCATTTTTTTTAGGTGAATCAAGTCCATCCATTTCCTTGATGAAATATTTAAACCATCTATGTACAATTGAAGCAATTTCATCCTTGTTTCTTTCATAAATTTATAGGATATATTTTTGATGAATAATATTTTCTACCTTTGGAATATGGTTCTTAATATCTTCATTAGTATAGTAGTAATCATCAAAAAATATTTCTAAAGAATTTACTTTTTCCAAATTATCGATTTATGAATTCTCAGGAGTCTTTCTACACCATATTGGTTCTTTTATTCTAATTGTATTCTCCTTATTATAAATCCTATAATCAAGTATATGTTTGAACCATTTTGGTTACTTAAAACTTGTATATTTAATAAGCCTTTGCATAACTTCTTTTAAGTAATATTCTTTGATTAGAAGAGAATAATTTTTGGTAGAAGTTTTTAATTTCAAAATCTTTGAAGTTATCTACATTATAACTCCCTAGTTTTAAGTATATGCTCAACCTTGCTAATAACTCTTCAATTTTACAAGTTTTTTAAAATGTCTTCTATATTGCAAGTGTTTGAATGTATCATGAGTCTTGATAGTATGCTTAGCTTTCCTAATTTGAGTTGAATTTCTTTTGTCTCCATAATTTTCAACTTCACTTTCTTGCCTTATTTCTCCCTAAATATTAGTAAGTAGAAAGCTAAATATAAATGATGATGCACATTCAATTTTTAATAAGGTTATTTTCCTTCAAGACCTTTTAGTTGGTTTAATTTCTCATAAATTATTGTAAAAGACTAATGTAAAATGCAATTTCCTACTTTCAAGCAATTAATGGTTTTGGTTCTTTAGTCCTTATTTTTAATGGTTCAATTTTCTAAATTCTAAGAAACTAAATTTTGATGTAGTTTTCCTTGTATCTCCCTAATTTGGAAATTTAGAAAGTAATAATATTTGCAAACTAGTATTTCAAATTTCCAATGTTGAAAACCTTATATCTCCTAATTAATTATTTGCAAATATTTTAATGTTTGAATTTCATGAAATTTGTAATATATTTTAAGATATAATCCATTTGCTTTAATTTCCTTCTATATCTCTAAGGTTGGTATTTTCTTAGTTATTCAACATAGTAATAAACAAACTTCAACCTTATATTAAACACCTTATAACTCCTTATACTTAAGGAAATAAAATATTAAATAATGTGAATATTTGCCTTCCCTGCAATGTAAAATGTATGTGTTGATTGGCTTCTAGTTTGACTCTTAAATTCAATCTTTGGTGTTGTAATGCTAGTATTCTATGTATTAAAAAGAACACTTATTACTCATGGATGTCTTACGAGTCTTTCTCCTTATTAAATGCACTTTGACCTTACTCTCAATGCTTAATATGCGTGCTTGCAATCTCTATGCTCTTCTCAACTTAGATACTTTAATATTCTTTATTCCTTTTTGAAACACTTGCCATGTGGTGCATACGTTGCTCAGGTGTAGGTGAAAAATAGAGGTTACATTCTTTATTAGCATTATTTAGTGAGCCTTCAACACTCTTCCTTTGAATTATGCCTTCAATGCTTCAAGATGAACATTACTTCTATCCTGGGTGCTTCCTTTCTATGCAGACATTATAAAGAATATTTTAGGCACCTTATTTTATTTTTCCAAGTGGCACAAGACACCTTAGATTAAGATGGAAAGTGGTGCTCCTTTCCTATGCATATAACTCCACCTTCAATGTCTTTTATCTTTAAATTCTTCTTTCTAAAAACATACAAGTTGTTTGGCTTGGTATTCAATATTATTTCTCTAGAAAATGGTGATGTTATTCTCCCACGAAGTTGGATCCATAAATGGTGACTCTAAGGTGCTCCAATGCTACCCTCTTAGCTGGTGTTTCTACTCCAATGACGGGTGTTCTATAATGCTTCAAGCTATCCTCTTAGCTGGTGGTTCATCCAAGCTATTTATTAGATAATGCACTCTTTGTTTGCTTCTTGATATTTTATGTAACTTGTGTATGTTGTACTATTATAACTTGCACTTTGTTATCCTTTGTGCTATTATTCTTGTTTTACATTGGAATTGCAATGGATGTAATGTAGCCTTACATAGGTTCTTTGATGATACATGTTACTTATCTTATAAAAATTATATGCACTCTTTTCATGAGTGCAATGGCACTATACTTGGTGTCTTTAGACACCTTAAAACTCGGCTATTGAGTCATTAATTAGTTCTATTGATTTACTCTTTTCACTTGATGATATGGCTACTTTATAGACATAATATGCTTGCTGTTGTAGTGTTGTAAGACATTGGTTTTTTTTCTCTTTTTGCTATGTGGGACAAGAGAAATATGGTGCAATGATGTAATGCAAATATATTTGCAATAGTTAGAAAAATACCTTAACTTGCACCTATACTCTGAGATCTTTAAATATATTTTTTTAAAGCTTTATATCTTCCTTGATGAGGCAACTTATTGCTCTACTCCTTGGTGAAAAATAGATATTTTATGTTGCCTTCCTTACTATACAACTCTCTTCTATTATTCCTTTGCTTGGTTACTTTGCAATAATTAATCCAATTTTTTTTTTAATAGGTTATATATGGCTTCTATTGGGGGCCACTCCCATCACAATACCAAAATATTTCATTTGTTGTAGTATACATTTTTATCATGACTTTTTCATTTCTTTTTTATATTAAATATATTCTCCAACTTCTTCAAAGTTTTGGTTCCACAATCAAATCCTTGACAATTATTTTAATTAAGATATAAAATCTCACATGGCCATTTGCCTTCTAAAATTTGAATTTCACCAGGATGAATATCAACACCATAATTTGCTAATTTATCTGCTACCTGATTTCCTTCTCTATAAATATGCTCATATTGTCAGGAGATTGCCTCTAGTAATAGAAAATGAACATCAACAATAATACTATTTTTATCTAGTCTCCACATCCATTTTTTTAATAGCATTGATGAAAATTTATGAGTCCCCCTCAATTGAAATATATTTCCATCCTTTTTTGTTGTAATTTAATCCCTATAAGAAATGCCATAGCCTCTGCATAGTTGTTAGTTGAAGCTTCATATGATTATGAATAAATGTGGAGAATTTTACCTTCACTATTTCTAAAAACACCACCTCCACCAACTTTTCCTAGAATTCCTTTAGAAGCACCATCAAAATTAATTTTGATAAACCCAATTTCTAGACATATCCATTTTACCATAAATCAAAGTAAATAATTTGTTTTAATTATGTTGTCACAAATGACTCTTCCATGTATGTTCAAATATTGTAGTCAATTTATTAGCATCTCTTTTTCTTTTTTTGCAATTGAGACTTCCCATGATGAGCACCATATTTTTAGATATTCTGCAAGAAAGACATTAATACGGTTCCAAACTTGGGTATGATTTTGATATTTATTTTTAAAAATTATATTATTCCTTTCAAGCCATAAATTCCAACAAATAATGGTAGGGCCAATATTCCAAAGAATACATAATGCTTTAGCTTTATTATAATTTATCCAAAATTTTATCAACTCTTTCAATGTTGATGGAGCTACTCAATATAATTTCATATTTTTTTAAAAATAACCCCAAATTGTGTGAGAAAATGGATAATAAAGAAGTAAATGGTATGAGGTTTCTAAATCCTTCTCACACAAGGCATATCTAAAGGGTCCATAATATCCTCTTCTTTGTAGACTCTCTCTGATAAGAATCTTACATTGAACTGCTAACCAAAGAAATATTGAGGCCTTAGGGAGAGCCTCTAATGACCAAATATTATTAAAAATAAAATCATCAGGAGAAGGAAATTTTGATTGTTCTAAATTATCATATTCCAACTTGACTGAGTATCCACCATCCTTCGATAAATTCTAGACCAACTCTTATTTAGTGTAAAAATTAGCAAATAAAACTCTTGAAGCATATTTTGAAGTTCATTTGCAATTTTTTTGAGTTCCTCTCCTTCAACCAAGTTACTAAAATAAATCCATGTTCTTGAGTTTTTGCTCATAATAATATAATATTTTACCTTTGTACCTTTACATGTTATTCATGCTTGAGCCAATGGTTTCCATTTTGAGTCAAAGATAAGAGGATAAGGTTTCAATCAAGCATCAGAACAAAAATTTGCATTACTCCCCTCATTGAATGACCATATAATATGTTTCTTTTTCAAATGCAAAATCTCTGATATGAAGTTCCATTTTGATGATCCTTTGGGTAGAATTATTTTCCTAAATAATTTCATTGCATTTACAAAACCTATATATTTTTGAAGTAATATTTTTGCCCAATTCTTTCTTTGATATTTGAATAGTCTCCACCCAAACTTTTATCCTAATGCCAAATTCATAAGTCTAAAATTTTGCAAACCTTCTCCTCCAATATTATTTCCTTTGCAAACCCTATCCCACTTACAAAGAGGAAACCTAATTTTTTCCTCACAACCTTTCCATAGAAATTCTCTTTGAATTTTATCCTTTTTAGATGCAATACCTATTGGCAGTCTTGAAAGTGATATCATATAAATATGAATGGATTAAAAAGTAGTATTTATGAGTTGTAGCCTTTCTACCATGGTTAAGAACTTACATTTCCAACCTATCAAGCAAGCTTTCATTCTATCCAAAAAATATATCCAAATATATTTTTTATTCCCTTTATTAGACAAAGGAATACTTCAGTAGGTTGATGGAAATTTTTCAAATTTGAACCCTAAAATATTCACAATAATTTGTTGTAAATATAAGGCAATATTAATGAAAAGGATCTTGGATTTTGAAGTATTTACCAATTATCCAGTAGCATTATCATAATATGATAATATTTATTTGAACTTCATGGCCTCACTAACTAAGGGATGGCCCAAAAGAAAAGTATCATCAGAAAATGAGATGAGATTCAAAGGGACCATTTTTTGCAACTTGAATACCATTTATTTTTCCTTCCATTTTTGCCTTTGAAAAGGCTCTCCCTAATTCTTCTACTAGAATAATGAATAGATGAGGAGAAAGAAGATCACCTTGAGGAAGTCCACAAGATGACTTGAAGTACCCAACAGAAGAACCATTTATCAAAATAGAAAATTTTGTAGTGCTATAAAAACATTTAATCCACTCACAACAACTATAATAAAATCCAAACTTTCTGAGAATAACATGTAGAAAATTCTATGAAACACTATCATATGCTTTGTTCATATCTAATTTCAAAAGCATACCTAGTTTTCTCATAGAATGAAGAGAATGTATGGCCTCTTGTGCAATAATTATACCATCAAGAATTTTTTTACCCTAAAAAAAACTACCTTGTTCCTCTGAGATAAGACACCCTAAAATGCCCTTTAACCTATTTGGCATAATTTTTGAAATGATCTTATAAATCATATTACAAAGGCTTATTGGATGAAAGTTATCAAAATATTGTGTGTCATATTTCTTGGGAACCAAGGTAATAAAAGTAGAATTGAACTCACTTATTATAGCCTTTCTTTTTCGAGCCTCTTCAATTGCATCTAACATATCACTCTTCAATAAATACCAAAATTTGTGAAAGAAAATTATAGGAAATCCATCGGGGATAGTGTCTTGTTAGGATGGAAAGAGAAAACTACTTCATGGAGATCCTCCATAGAAATATTCTTCATCAAGTTTTCATTTTATCCCTGAATGATAAACGATGGAATATTTTGTAGAAATTTTTCTTGTGCCTCCTTATCTTACCTAGAATATGACAAAATATTTTTTAAAATAATTTATTGCTTCCTTCCTTATATATTCTTCATCCTTAATATATGGAGTTATAATATTTTTAATATGACAAACAAAAAAAATTGTTTTTGTTGTAGCATGATTTTTTTTGTATTTCTATATCCTTCCTTGAGCCATTTCTCCCTAGATTGGAACCAATATGACTCCTTCAATGCATTATGATAATAAAAAAGTAATTGTTTTTATTTTTCATGAGAATCATGATCCATTCCATTAATTTATACTATCTCTTGTAAATTTTTGAGCTTGGACTAAATTTCTTTTTTTTTATTATTTAAAAATGTTACCAAAATATTTGATATTCCATATATTCATTTTCTCATTTAAATATTTCAACTTTTGAACAAACCTATACATACATGATCCTTCAAAATTTAATTCATCTCATCATAACATAACCATCTACAAAAAATTAGGGTCTTGGATCCACATAGACTGGAAGAAAAATGGCTTTGGATGACCACTGTTAGGTGACTCATAAGTCCAAAGAATGGGTTTGTGATCTGATCCTGATCATAATAAAATATCTGAAGAGATTGTATACTTTGTTTGCAACTATTTATTAGATAACAAAAATCTATCTAGTATTTATGCTATATGATTTTTCCAAATGCATCTATTATCCCATGTGTATTGAAATCTTGAGGGACTAACATCCCAAAGGTAATTTGAATTTATAAATGAAGCAAAATCTTGCATTGATTTTGACCATCCTAGAATACCACCCTTTTTTTCCAAAGGATATATAAAAATATTAAAATCACCCCAAATAATCCATAGATCACAATGAATCATCATTGTATTTGACAAAAATATACTAATGTCCTTCCAACATCTTTCACGAGGAGTAACTATAGTTGGATCATATACATTTATAACCCCAAATTTGATGTTTTCCTCTTTCCTATAAAATAATCTAGCAACCCAATTACTTTTTGCTTCTAATAGTTTTCCATCCCATTTGCATTTGTCCCATATTATTGCAATACCACCTAAAGCTCCTATAGAAGAAACTGCTAAACAATCACCTATCTTCCAAATATTCTTAAAAGCATCCTTACATTCCTCACTGCGTAATTTTGTTTCTTGTATTAAAATAAACGCAGGGCTATAAAAATTATTAATTCCTTAATAACTCTTTTTTAGGGGTTTTATTCATACCCATAATATTCCATGCTATCATTTTCATAATAAAAACTTTTTATTTTTATTAGTGGGCTTAACCTCTTCTTGTTTTCACCTGTGATATTTTTATTTGGCTTCCTGGATAAATATCCTTTTGAGTTTCTTTTTCTCTTTTTTATTTATGTGATAGCCTTCTTCTCCTTACATTCTTTCCACCACTCTCATATTCATCAATCTCTTCCATTTTTTTATATTTTTCAAAATGGTATTTATATTCTAAATATTTATGTTGCCCTGAAGAGTCAAAAGTGCAAGGGATAGCCTCAATAACATTTTATTATTTATGTTGCCTTGAAAAATCTAAACTGCATAGATGATCCTCCATAGTCATCACTTTCTTATGTTGTACTGAAATACTTAAATTTCCTTGGATATCCTCTACAAGATTTTCTTTACTATACTGCTTTTGAAATCCTAAAGTACAAGGAATACACTCCATACTAATTTCATTTTTGTTTTTATAAGAAGATGATTTTAAGCTACTTGAGGATAATAAAGGTGATTTACCTGGATTAAGCTTGACCTCCTTAACCTCATTTGCTTTAAAATTTATCTTCCCATATTATTTTATATTAAAATTTATCTTCCCTTCTTCCTTCGCATCTTTAGCTCCTTAAATATTTGAAATTGCATATTGTACTTCCTCATATCCCATTTCATTTTTTCCTTCTAACGACTAATTTGAGTGAACTGTAATAGCCTTCACCATATGATGATGTAGAGGGATTTTTCTAACCACTTTATTATGAGTGGAAAATCCTTGATTTGACCTAACTTATCCTATGATATGGTCTCCTTTTTTCAAATTGAAACTACCCTAATACCTAAAAAATTCCATATCTTCCTCCATTTTCACTTTGCAATCTCTTGCCATGTGCACATTTTCATGATATTTGTGACATCAAAATACAATGTTTTCATAATCCACTTGCTAATATCATTCTCTTGATTCAGATTTAATCTTAATAAGTTGTGGTAAAGGATTAGAAATATCCATGGAAACACATATTTGAGTGTATACAACATACATTATCTTCTTAGTAGTTGGGCCCTCCTGGATGAATTCACCTAGGGTATTACCAATATTCTTCAAAACCTCCTTATTGATGAGTTTATAAGAAAGTCCAAAAATCCTAATCCATACTGGAAGCCTTTTAATAGTTTGTGTCCACAAAAAAATTCTCACTCCAAGGTATTAAATATAATGCATCTTTACCCCTAAACCATGGGCCTCCATCCATTATTTTATCCCTTATTTCTAAACTAGAGAAAATAATGAGAAAAAATCCTTTTGGAAGAAAAGTCATGGAATAATTTGAATTCAATCCCCATTTGTACTTAATCCAATTTTTAATCTTAGAAAAACTTGGACAATATCCATGATTCTTACAAATTAACCCTCTGGTTTTAAGAATCATTATATCATGCTCAATAATATCATCATTGATAATCACTTCTAGCATAGAATATGCTACCTGGACTAGGCTTTTGTTAGATTATCTCTTCTTATCGCTTGGTAGGGCATCCAAAAATCCAACTTGGTCATTCACACTTTTAGTAATCACTTTCACAAATGACTTTCTTTCCATGTTACCTAATTTTTTTGCACTCAATACTAGTTGCACTCACTCTTGGCCTGTACTTGCACTCACTATCGGTTGCACTCATTCCCATCTCATATTCATACTCACTACCCACTGCACTCACTCCTGGGTTGCACTTGTACTCACTACCAGCTTCACCCATAATGAATCTAAACCTTTAATCATGCATCTAATATGTCTTTTTAAATGGCTTAACTTTGCATTAATTTTTACCTTAACTTAAAACTTAATGCACCTTTAATAACTAGTATGATGCAATAGTAATTTCTCTTTATTGCTCCTTTTAATTAAATCTTAATCTATGAAACCTTCACTTAAGAGTAATTTCTTATTTGATTCTAATATATAATAGGAAGTTGATATTCTTCTTTTTCTTGAAATATATCTAACTCCTATTTTTGATGTGCAGGTTTTAACCTTATAAGAAACTATCTTCTGCACTCCCTTGAAGACTTTAATATGCAACCTTCTCCTTGAAACTTTTAAACTCTAATATGGTGCTTAATGAAACTCAATAATAAACCAAGTAACTAATTTTCAATTAATGAATCTTTTTGTAATAACCCCAAATGTTACTACTCATCCTCTTAATTTTTTTTTTGTTTCATTTATTTATCTTCCAAAGAGTGAGGGACATGATCATGATCTAAGACAAATTTATTCCAAATGTATTATAAGTTAACAAGCAACAAATCATCAAGAGATATTAATACTTGGTTAGAGTCACTCTTGAGTAGAAGTGAACAACGTCTACAAAACCTCTATATCACTCCAACGGTATGAATACATGCCTTGAATATTGAGTAACCACACCCATGGTTAATTATTGAATCCTTAGTACTTAGTTTATTCCCTCATATCCATGATGGGGCAACTAATATAAATATCAATCCATGTGATAAAATTACATAGGCCTTGGAATATTCATCTTAAGCATGATTGCCTTCCTCTCTCATTCATAAGAATTATTTGATCTTAATAATGATCAAACATCTCTCTAATCTAAGGTATCCCTTTGGATATATACTTTCATTATTTAATTACCATGAGGTATTTTTACATCAATATGAGAGCTCCTACTCCACATGTGCATTTGAGCTACTACTCATAATGTAAGGTTTTGTTTGAGATATAACTAAAACATAATTTTCAATCCATGGGCATCAACCCCTTCGAGATCCAACTCATATTATGCTAAACAAATTATAATTTTAAATCTCATTCCTAAATTACCTTAAGTTTAAAGCAAACCTACGTATTTTTAATCTAGTCATCACCATATAATTCCATTCTTATTTTCATTCTTAATGAAATACCATGCATAACTATTAGACCAAAATACATAAACCAAAGCATATCCATTTTACTAAAATTAAATAGAATTTGCATATCATTTCATATAATCTAATTACAACATCCATCATTTATCTAATTAACACCACATTAGAAATTAAATTCAACATTCATATGAAACAACAGAAATAAACCACAAAATTGAGTTACACAATATATATCCTAGGAACCCTCACAGGGAATAAACCCAACCTCCAAAATATGACTCTCCTCTCAATTCATAAACTTAAGATGTCATAATTACAATATATAAAGGCATCCTAGGATCCTTTTACAATTATAAAATTTAAAGGAATTGAACTATTCCTTTTTCAATCATGATGCAGTTAAGGATTTTTCACATTCCTCTCTCTAAGCCATCAATACATTACATAGGAATCTCACCAATTCTTAGATCTACATATTTATGAATGATCATTGAATTCATATTAAGGATATAGTATACCATTTATCAAGAGGGAACCCCATAGTCTCCACAAGAATGAACTCCACATTCATTCTCCAATATTGATACACAATCAATCCTTCATTCGATAAATTAAAGTCTCATACCTTTAATTAATGAAACAATAACAATCATCCTTTCATTTATTTAATAATTCAAAGCTAACTACCTCTTCAATATAATTTATGATGTTTACTTATAACATAATTATATTTTATTTGAAACATACCATATCTATATCCTTGATTTCCTTTATTGTAACTCAACATGGTGTCAATTAAATATCAAATATTTATTTAAAATTTTATTTATAGATGAGGACATTTAATAACTCTACTAGAGGGTAGGCCACTAATTTTAAAATGGTGACTCACAATATTAGTCGATAAGTATATTTATTTCAAATCCATAGATTACCTAGTGAAATAAATATTATTAGTCAATTAAACCTTAGTCTAGTCAATAACCAAATCAAAATTTATCAACTCAATCAGTGATGGAATTTCATTGGTCTAGTCTCCATGACTAGAAGATTAGCTTACACGGCTAACCTAACCATCATTCATGGTCATAAAATAATGGAATAGTTTTTTCATTATATGAGTCCTAGCATGTGTTCCCAAAGAGCATGTGGAATATTCCTACATATACCTAAAAGGTAAACATTGAACAATATACCCATAGGCAATCAATCAATCCCATCACATAATTCCAAAGGGTATACTTTAGAGCAACCAAGAAACTATTCTACAGCTAATAAGGAAGTGCCACTTACCATAGTGACATCAACCAACACAATAGAGACACTCCATGACCATCGAATAGTGGTCATGTAAGCATGGGTAATACTTCCAATTTAAGTTGTAACTTATCTACCACACTATTTATGTGGGATCATATTTTTTTAGGATAGTCAAAACAACCTCTCTCTACGTGACTCTCTAAGTGTAGACAGTGTACAAAAAATCATAGAATCTAACCTAAATCTTAGTGGTAACTACAGGATATCAACCATTTATCACACAAGGAACTTAGCAAAAAATATTCTAATCTAGTTTCAATGCTCAAATATTCATGATAGTTCTTGGATAAGCCAAATACAATATTGGTTCCATTCTATGATAGGTTTCTGCAAGCTAGAATAGTGACAGAGACTATACAAGTAGTGACACTGGTAGTCGGGTAGGTTTTCAACACAGGGTATAGTATCTACCTTAGGTAGTGATTGTAGGGATTTTCCCAAAGTGAAGGCTACAAAAATCCATAGGTTTAATTAACTCATATGACCTAGCACTCAGTAATTTGGTTGTGCTTGTATGATATCACAAAACTACCTCTAACTTGCTAATGGAAATATTATCGAGAGATATTTTCAATTTGAGGTTTACCATTAATGGTGTCTTTAGGGTCTTAAAAATCATAGTATATATTAAACTTATCCCCTCACTATCACAGATTGAATCTATAGGTACCACATCAATCATAGGGAAGAGGAATCAAATACTACACTATATTAATATTCGTCAAATGTTGGTTTGTTGTGCTTAACATAGAATCTCCTCACAATAAATATCCCACATTCACTATGAGTTAACACCATAGTGAAATATAGGGAATAACACTCCTTATACCAATCGACCACTAGTTAGTGGTTGTAAGGATTACCACGTCCACTCTACCTGAGTTATAGTCAGGTAATTTGTAATAGTTAGATTTGTAAATAGGTTGTTTATCCTAAAGTAGGGTCTACTCTATCCTATGGTCTTTCAGACCAAACTACATTTTAAATAGAATTGGAAAAATTTATCTCCAACCTCATTGAATGATTCTACAGGATAATTGATTTATCAAAGCTTTAAATTATTCAACCACTATATTATAGTATATTACAATCTCATTGAATTATTCTATGATATAATTAACTTATCAAAGCTTTAAATTATTCAACCACTTTATTACATCATATTCCAAAAACACAAATATTCACAAAGGTTCCTAAATTATTTTCAATATGATTCCAGCTATATTAATTTCCTCCACATACTGCAATGAACCCAAAATGCAATATTTGATTAAACATATATCGTATGCAAGCAAGACCCAAACTGATTCCAACAAGTCCTCTTCATCTCTTGAAATGGCCTCCTTGGTTGCTCTCCAACTCATGGACTTCTTCTCATACTCTCCCCCCAAGCTACCTCTAAATCCATCCTTCTGGATATTTAAAGATGCTCTTCCTCAAGACAAGATCCCACCTCTCCCATGTGAAGGGAAAAATTAAACTATTATTAAAATGGAAGGGGATTCATGAGGATAAGGTAGGTGGCCTTGCTTTGCTTTGTGCTCCTTCTTCCTAGGGACAATACTATTAGATAATAGGGTGGGTACAAAACTAGGACTATTAGTGATAAGGGAAGGAATCTTCCCTTAATTTCCACCAATGTAGAGAAGCCATGTAGGAGATATGGATAGTTTCTCAAATAATAGGATAATCCTTATATTATTTAATAATTCTAGAGCCCCTTTTTAGTCCAATAAAAAATTGGATAAATTTTGTGAGTATCTAATTGTATTAAAATTAGGTTATTTACACCTAATTAATTAGATTGTATTTATTTTTGCAAAATATAAATCTTCTCATTTATATTTCACAAAGGTCCTAATTAGCTTCTCAAAACCACACAAAATCCCCTATGTATTTCTAATTAATTTATATTAAATTATCTTCTTTGAAAGATAATTAATCCTTTCCTAAATCCTCTCAAAATCCCTTAGAATTTTGTAGAATTCTTTAGGGCCAATGACCCTTTTAGTTAGGCATTAATTGATCCCTCAGATCAATTAATATCCTTTTGAAAAGTTCCAATGGATATGGGTTGTGACATACACCCCCCTTGGACTAAACACCGTCCTCTATGTTTCACATAGTTCCTAGCTTAGTTGATGCATACACTTATTAAAACTTATATTTATCACAAAATAATTTGAATCATCAACTTTTTCCTTGTTTCTAGTGTATCATTCCTTATGGTAAGAACATCCTCTATCCACGAGAGTACCTGCTCCTGCAAAATATAAAATATCAGCAGTACCATGTTTTTGAAACAATAAAACATCCATAATGCATAACAATAAGTATTGAAAACATCATCAATACACAAATATCATCATAACATCACAACTTCGAAACATCTATCACTGCATAATCAACTAAATTAGAGTACTACAATAATAAAATTTATGAAATTATATTTCTATAATTGGTTAGACACAATAAGTCTCATTAATTTTATAAAAAACTCCCACCAAGGAGTATCACACTATGGTTTGTTATCCCTTACCATGAGTTAACCAAAAATAAATAGGTTTCATCAAATACTAAAAGTATAATCTCACAAATTTCAATTTAGGATGTTCACATATCCTAGGATTCATTTTTGGAAATCCTATTTGCCATTACCAATGCATCATACTTGATATCCTCTGGTTTACATCAACATAAAAATCATGGAAAAGTCTCATTCCTTCTCCAATAATGGACTCCAATTTATCCTTCCAAAACTAGAATGTTTACACTCAATTTTATCTAATTAATTAAGTTTGTTTATCATTTTCATGATCATGAAGACATACAAACAAAAGTATATAATACATATGTTTATTGGTTATATTAGCAAAATCCTTTGGATTACACAATATGTACCTTGAATTAATTAAATTTGTTTACCATATTCACCATGAACACACAAACTTAAATTTTTATTTCTACAATCAAAAGTATATAATTCAAATGTTTATTAATTACATTTTTCCAAATTCCTTGGCATACATACTATACATCCTTATAGCCTACAAAGTGGTGGATTTATGCCCAATGAAAGGATCTCAAGGTTGTTGTCCCTCGGTCCTTTCACCACTTTGTGTTGTGTCTACACCTCTTATTTGAGAGACTGCTAGGGAAATTGCTCGAGAAACCATTCAAGCTTTACCCCGTGTTGTTGCTCTAGTTGCTCATGGGGTTCTACCTCACCCACATTGCATTCTAGCCATTGGCATAGTTGGGATGATTAGTCCATGGTTTACCAGTGCCCCAAAATAGGTAGTAAAAAATGTTGTATTGTATTCATCCCTTGCCAGATATAGTTGTGCATTTTCTATATATAAAGCTACCATGGTCCAGGCTCTCTAGTCATTCCTTTGTGCTTACACTACCCTAGGCCTATCCTATTCTGCTATGGTTGCATCCCTCGCATCCTCTAGTATCATTCTTTATTGGGCCCATAAATATTTTTGGGCCTTCTCTCTTTGTTCTGGTTGTTTAGGAAGTTCTATTTCAACAACAGTCTTAGTTGTATCTTCAACTATTCTACCAAGCTCTTACATAACCACACCCTTTTTAGTAACTACATTTCCTCTTCAACTTGGTTTGGTGCTTCTATAAGCTATTTACTTCTTTAGAGAGTATGTACCAATAGATCATAAAGCACTAGGATTATGATCATAAGCATCACTATGGGGCTTATTCCCATTGTACCCATAAATAGCAATGTCAACCCCAACATCAGTGCTACCATATTGTAATCCATGGATAGAATTCTTGCTTTTTGAATGCTTTTGGTTCTCCAAATTTTTGGCTAATTGTTAGTTTATGGTACATAGATTTTGATCAAAAATCTGATCGAAAGTACCTTTATTATTAAAATTCTATTTGACATCCACCATCGATCATACATTGATTGATGCCTATGTACTATATCACCGATCTAGTTCTTATTCCCAAGTTCTCAAGGTAATAATTCTCCTTACTAAAATACTTGGGATCGTATCACATCCTTATGGGTGTCCCATTAATGCAACCTCAAGATATCTTATCATTGTCCTTTCAAAGACTCCATCATATGAGTGCATTTTTATCTATGCATCTTACTTTTAGAAGTTGCATCCATTATCATATTGTTTTTAGGTGTCAGGGTTGTGCTTATAAGTACGCAGGGTACCATCATAAAACTTTTATCTTGGTTATTTATCTGATAATAATTAAGATTTATGTTAAGTTGAGTTTAGTCATCAACTCATCTCATAACTTGATGCATTTTATAGTCCTTCCTACGTTATGCAAGAAAATATCTCTAAGTATATATATTTTTTGGATTATTTACTTAGACTAGACGTATGCTTGACTTATGCAAATGGTTCCATGAGTTACTAGAATTCGAAGGTAACTCCTATATTCCAAGAAATATTCTTGTGATCTCATAATTCTCCAATAGTTACTCTTCTACTGGCTCTATAAGCTTTCCTAACTAGATTCATCATATCTATAGTCACTCCCTATCACATTGCTTCTTCAAATCTCTTAAAACTATATTCCTATTTTCTTTTATATACAAAAAAGGGTTATCTGTGCTTCAACTATTATAGGTTTATGCCCCCAATTTATCTATGTGGATAATAATACCACATGCTTTGGGTAGAGGTTATTACCTTGTTTAAATAGTGTATAGCACCTCATTAGGCTTGACCACCACCTGAGTGGTTGGGTGGCATACCTTTATATGAAGTTGAGATACTTGGAGACATTGGAAGAGTCTCAAGTTGTGATGACAATTAGGGTATCAAAGATGTTTGGTGGAGTTCTGATATGATTCACACCAAAATTTCATGTCAAAAAATATTTTTGGTGATATTTGGATGATTTCCATGCTTAAATATGAAGTTTAAACATCCTTTCTCTCCTTTTGCATACCGGGGTTTCATGCCAGCAGATGGTTCTGGTGATACTTGGAGATTTTTCATGTTCAATAATGGTTTTGCCATTTCCTACACCATAGCCTCTGGTTGAAAACCATGAGTGTATTGTAATATTGATCAAAAAAAGTTAATAAAGAAAGCATTATTTTATAGGCCATCTGATCATAATTAGTCCCAATTTGTTGGTGTTTACTTGATATTTTTCAAGTTCTAAAATTGAGCTTAGTCTCTATGGAATTTCTTCAGAAGGTTTCTCTTAGGGATTTATTATCAGCTCCCATTATCATTCTTACAATATTTAAAGTAAAGAAAAAGCTTAGCTAAGAGATAAAAATACCAAGTGAGATATTCAAAATATTCTAAGGTACAACCCTTAAGACCCACATACGTGGAGGGTTCACCTAAATCTTCCACTTGGATACACCAATGGTTCCAATAGTGGGAGGAATTACTTGCACATAGGTAATATCCAAGCATTTTTTTCTTCCTTACAAAGTGTGTATCGACATTTCTACTAGTTATACAAAGTCTTGTTTACTTTCTAGTTAAATTTTTAGTAGTTAGTTTCAATTTCTATGAACTAACTTATATGGTTATATTCACACTTGTATCCCCAAAAGGTGATAATTAATTAATTCCCAATTGTGATATCAATCATACAATGCTTCACTTCTAGGTATGGTTATAACCATTTAGACTAAAATTTTAACAATTAACATATTGTTAACCATAGTTTAACAACCATAGCTCAAGTGAAAAATCGATGGATTTGAACCAACCTACGGTTCTTCTCACTCGTATATTTTGCTAATATGGACCTAACTAGAATCAATTAGTTAGCCTGGGCTCTGATACCAATTGTAACAACTTCAATTATTACTAATCACCCTCTTTTTTTTTTTCATTTATTTATCTTCCAAAGAGTGAAGGACATAATCATGATCTAAGATGAAGTTATTCCAAATGGATTGTAAGTTAACAAGGCATCAATCATCAAGAGATATTAAGACTTGGTTAGAGTCACTCTTGAGTAGAAGTGATCAACTTCTACAAAACCTTCATACCACTTTGATGGTATGAATACATGCCTTTGAGATTGAGTAACCACACCCATGGTTAATCATCGAATCCTTATTACTTAGTTAATACCTTCATATTCATGAAGGGGTAACTAAGATAAATATCACTCCATGTGATAAACTTACATAGGCCTTGGAATATTCATCTTAAGCATGATTATCTTCCCCTCTCATTCATAAGAATTATTGTATCTTTATAATTATCGAACATCTTTCTAATCTAAGGTATCCCTTCGGTTATATACTTTAATTATTTAATTACCATGAGGTATTTTTACATCAATATGGGAGCCCCTACTCCACATGTACATTCGAGCTGCTACTCAAAATGTAAGGCTTTGTTTGAGCTACAAATCAAACATAAATTACAATCCATAGGATTCAACTCCTTTGGGCTCCAATTCATATTATGCTAAACTAATTATCATTTTACATATCATTCCTATATAAACTTATGATTAAAGTAATCCTACATATTTGTAATATAGTTATCACCATATAATTCCATTCTTATTTCCATTCTTAATGAAATATCATGCATAACTATTAGACCAAAATACATAAGCCAAAGTATATCCATTTTACTGAAATTAAATAGCTTTTGCATATCATATCTTATAATCTAATTACAACATCCATTATCTATCTAATTAACACCACATTAGAAATTAAATGCAACATCCATATGAAACAACAGAAGCAAACCATAAAATAGAGTTACATAGTATATATCCTAGGAACCCTCATGGGGAATAAACCCAACCTCCAAAATATGACTCTTCTCTCATTTCATAAACTTAATATGTCATAATTAAAATATAGAAAGGCATCCCACAGATACTTTTACAATTATACAATTTAAAGGAATCAAACTATTCCTTTTTCAATCATGATGTAATTAAGGAATTTCCACATTTCTTTCTCTAATCCATCAATATATTACATAATAATCTCACCAATTCTTAGATCTACATGTTTATGAATGATCATAGAATTCATATTAAGGAGATATCACACCATTTATCAATAGGGAACCCCATAGTTCCCTTTATAATGAGCTCCACATTCATTATCCAATATTGATACACAATCAATCCTTCGTTCAATAAATTAAAGTCCCATACCTTTAACTCATGAAACAATCATCCTTTAATTTATTTAATAATTTAAAGCTAACTACCTCTTCAATATAATCTATGATGTTTACTTATAACATAATTATATTTTACTTGAAACATACAATATCTATATCCTTTATTTCCTTTATCGTAACTCAATATGGTGTCAATTAAAAATCAAATATTTATCTAAAATTTGATTTATAGATGAGGTCATTTAATAACTCTATTAGAGGGTAGGCCACTAATTTTCAAAGGGTGATTTATAGTATTAGTCGGTAAGTATATTTCTTTCAAAACCATAGATTACCTAGAAAAATAAAGGTGATTAGTCAATTAAACCTTACTCTAGTCAATCCCCAAATTGATCTTTATCAACTCAATAAATGATAGAATGTCATCGGTATAGTCTCCACAATTAGGATATTAGCTTACACAGCTAACTTGACCAAAACCCATGGTCATATAACAATGGAATAATTTTTTTATTATATGAGTCCCAACATGTGTTCCCAGAGAGCATGTGGGATATTCCTACATATACCTCAGAGGTAAAAATTGAACAATATTCCCATAGATGATCGAATCAATCCCATCACATAAGTCCACATGGCATGCTTTAGAGCAACCAAGCAACTATTCTACAACTAACAAGGAAGTACCACTTGCCATAGCGACATCGACCAACACAATAGAGACACTCCAGGACCATCGAATAGTGGTCATGTAAGCATGTGTAAGACTTCCAATTTAAGGAGTAACTTATCTACCACACTATTAATGTGGGATCATGTTTTTTTAGGATAGTTAAAATGACCTCCCTATACGTGACTCTATGAGCGTAGCCAACGTGTAAAACATCACAGAATCTAACCTAAACCTCAGTGGTAACTACGAGATATCAATCATTTATTACACTAGGAACTTAGTAGAAAATATTTTAATCTAGTTTAAATACCCAAATCTTCATGATGATTCTTGGATAAGGCAAATATAGTATTGGTTTCATTCTATGATAGGGTTCTGCAAGGTAGAACAACGACAAAGACTATACAAGTAGTGATACTGGTAGTTGGGTAGATTTTTAACAAAGGGTATAGTATCTACCTCAGGAAGTGATTACAAGGGTTTTTCCAAAGTGAATGCTACACAGAGCCATGATTTTAATTAAATCAGGTGACCTAGCACTCAGTCCTTTGGTTGTGCTTATATGATATCACAAACCTACCTCTAACTTGCTAATGGAAACCTTATCTAGAGATACTTTCAATTTGAGGTTTATCATGAATGGTGTCTTCAGTGTTTAAAAATCATAGTATACATTAAAATTATCCTCTCACTATCACATACTAAACCCATAGACACCACATTGACTACAAGGAGCAGGAATCAAATATTTCACTACTCTGTTAATATCCATCAAATGTTGGTTTGTTGTGCTTAACATAGAATATCCTCATAGTAAATATCTCACATTCACTATGAGTTAACACCATAGTGAAATATATGAAATAACACTCCTTATACCAATAAAATACTAGTTAGTGGTCATAAGGATTGGTGCATCCACCTTGCTCGAGTCGTAGTCAGTTCATCTATAATAGTTAGATTTATAAATAGGTTGTTTGTCCTAAAGTAGGTTCTACTATATCCTATGGTCTTTAGACCAAACTACCTTTTAAATAGAAATTGCAATAGTTGTCTCTAATCTCATTGAATGATTTATGGGATAATTAATTTATCAAGGCTTTAAATTATTCAACAACTATATTACAGTGTATTCCAACCTCATTGAATTATTCTACGGGATAATTGACTTATCAAAGCTTTAAATTATTCAATCACTATATTACAGTGTATTCCAAAAGCACAAATATTCACAGATATTCCTAAATTATTTTCAGTATGATTCCAGCTATATTAATTTCTTCCACATGCTGCAATAAACCCAACATGCAATATTTTATTAAACATATATCTTATGCAATCAATATCCAACATGATTCCAATAAGTCTTCCTCTTCATCTCCCGAAATGGTCTCCTTGGTTGCTCTCCAACTCATGGCCTTCTTCTCCTACTCTCCCTTAAAGTTACCTCTAAATCCATCCTTCTAGAAATTTAAAGATGCTCTTCCTCAATACAAGACCCCACCTCTCTCATGTGAAGGGAAAAATTAAACTATTATTAAAATGGAAGGGGGGTCCATGAGGATAAGGTAGGTGGCCTTGCTTTGTTTTGTGCCCCTTGTTCCTAGGGACATACAAAACTAGTACTATTAGAGAGTAGTGTGGGTACAAAACTAGGACTATTAGTGATAAGGGAAGGAATCTTCCCTTAATTTCCACCAATTTAGAGAATCCATCGAATATATATGGATAGTTTCTCAAATAATAGGATAATCCTTATATTATTTAATAATTCTAGAGCTCCTTTTTAGTCCAATAAAAAATCAGATAAATTTTGTGACTATCTAATTGTATTAAAATTAGGTTAATTACACCTAATTAATTAGATTGTATTTATTTTTGAAAAAGATAGATTGTTTCATTTATCTTTCACAAAGGTCCTAATTAGCTTCTCCAAACCACACAAAATACCCTATGTTTTTCTAATTAATTTAGATTAAATTATCTTCTTTGAAAGATAATTAATCCTTTCCTAAATCCTCTCAAAATACCTTAGTTAGAGTTTTGTAGATATTCTTTAGGTCCAAATACCCTTTTAGTTAGGCATTGATTGATCCCTCGTATCAATTAATATCCATTTGAAAAGTTCCAATGGGGATGAACTATGACACTTTTGCACCAAATTTTATTACCTTAATGGCCTCTATAGATGATGGAAATCTTGGTGATTAGATTCATCTAAATGTTGCATTGTATTAGTTGAAATTGCAACTCTTCCTTCTTGTCCAAAATAGTTATTTATCCCACCAATTTGTAGCTTTGAAACCCTCTAACTTGTTGCATAAAGGTTTATTTTGGTGGCTTTAACTATCCTTTAGGATACTCTATTGAAATATGAAACTTAGCAACTAATAATGTTGTCCTTATTGCTTCCCTTTTGCAGTCAATTTCTTCTTCGAAATGCTATCCTTGAATCTCCCAAATTTGATAGGAAACTCCTCCAAATTACAATAGAGATTTATCTCCTAAAGACTTTTAATTTTATTCTATAAAATAAGCAAACTCCTTTCTTCGAAATAACCTTAAAGCCTCCAATGTAAATCCCAAAATCTCTTAGATTTGGTGGCTTTTCTAACTCCTTTCTCCTTCAACCTCCTTGTCAAATTTTGACTTCAATATTGGCCTATCTAATGGCCTTCTTCTCAAGATTTTGACTATCTTGAGGTCTTCACTATTCTCCTCTAAAATTTGGAAAACTCCTTGCCAAATTCTTCTCCTCTTGGGCTTGTTATTGGATGGTGATAATTGTCCCAAAACATCCTTTATAAGTAACTCCTTGTTAGTAAATTTCTCCAATGTGTTCTCCTAGAAATTCCTTCTATGGCCTTCTTCAAATTCTGTAATGAGAATTTCCTAGACTTATCCTTCCTTGAGACCTCTTCTCTAGGGTTTTTGAAATTTTGTAGCTTCTCTAGTCTTCTCAATGAGACCTTTTATTCCATATCCAACCATGGAAGTTTTCTAATGATATCTCCCTCTTGGATCTTTAAAATCTACTACTTCTAAAATCTGGAATAAGACTTTTGCTAGTCCTCAATATTTAATCTTCCAAAATTGGAATTTATTCAATGGGACCTCTTGTGGGTCTCTTCAGCTTCTTGAGTTATTTTCTCCTTCTCCTTCAATCTGTAATCTACAATATTCAATCCTCAATGAAGATCAAAAACCTCCAATATTATCTTGGATCTCTTCTTCTTCAATCTGCAATAAGGGTCCTCTAGTATTTTTATGTCTTCTACAATTTGTAGGTCTACAATCTTGCAATAGGACCTTCTCTTTAGACCTCCAAATTTGATCTTCTATTTTTTGCTTCAGATACTGTATTGATTCCAAAGAATATATTCTTCCTAGATCTTTATAGGAAGCTTCTTGAATTTCATTGAATCTCCTTTTCTTGCAACAAAGTATTAGTACTGTAATGGATGAAAATCTAAATATAGATATAATCAATATTCACTAGTTGATTTGTCAATCTAGTGGAATCAATTCTAAGTCCCAATATTCACAAATTTTTTTGCAACCCTGTAGAAAGACTAACCAAATGCAATTTTCAAAAATTCTAAAAATGATATTTTTGATCTTCTTTCAATATTTATTATGGCTCTTTCTATATTTCCTATTGATCTACTATGGATTTGATACCACTTTACAATGTAATATAATGGAGGACTTGAATACTCTAGACTTTTTAATGAATAACTACATTGTACCTACTCACTACTATCTATCTTGACATCATTCCTCTCACCCACTATCTCATACTCTCAAAGGCCTATATATAGGAAGATATATTCCTTGGCCTTTACTCTACCCATGAATATTCATCTACCTATTAAATGAATCATGTGCATGTGGACTACATGCACATTTACATCATTGTACATTCTACCACTTGTGCATTTATTACATTGCATGAAGTAACTACTTAAATATTAATATAAGATAAACTCCTAATCTAGAAATGTACCCAAGGTAGTACATTGGCATGTACCAAATAATTTAATATACTCTAACATGAAAAAAAAAAGGATGCTTTAAAGAGTGCATTTTATGAGTTGGTATTTACTTGCTTAACTAAGAAGCACCCTTTTCTAGCCTACCAATTTCCTTTGGATTCTTTCTAGAACCAGGTTCTAGAGTCCATCCTTCATTATACCCTTGAAGAGGGGTATCCCTAGGTAGATCAAAGGGAACTTCGCAATATTTCACCTAATAATTTGAGAAATTACTCTCTATATTCTAGGAGTGTTGAGGAAGAACACTTTAATCTTAAAGAAGTTGATTTTCTACCTTACTACTTTCTCATAAATTCTTAGGATTTTCTTGATTTCTTTATATTGTAAAACTAAAAACTTGATGGATAGGATGACATCATCCACAAATTATTGATGGGAGATTGAATTAAGGGAGGTAGTAGGTCTAATTCCCTTAATAGTCCCAAGGATTAAGGTATATTTTATAGTTCTCCCTAAGGCTTTTACAAAAATGATAAAGAGATAAAGGGATAGAGGATCCTCTTGGTGTAACCTTTTGAGGCTCTTGAAATACCATATAGTTATTCCATTGACAATCATAGAGAATATTTTTGTAGATATGTATTCCTTGGTGAGATTAATCTAGTCTCGAAGGAAGCCAAATTTAGTCATGACTCTGAGCTAGGAAATCCCAAGAAACCCTATCATAGGCTTTGTTCATGTTAAGTTTTATGAAGAGACCAACCTTCCCAATTTTTTCCACTAAGTGAATGACCTCATAAATAGTTATGATACCATATAGCATTTACCTTCCCACAATAAAATCTCCTTTGCTAGAATTAATGGTAAAGGGAAGAACAATTTTAATTCTATTTGCCATCACCTTTATCAAGATTTTATAGAGGGTATTAAAAAGGCTTATGGATCTAAAATATTTGAAGTCTTTTGATCCTACCAACTTAGGGATGAGGACCAAAAATATTGAATTAATATCCCTAGGCACATGAAAGAATTTTTGGATATAAAAAATGGCAACAAACACCTCAACACCAATTATGTGCCAATATTTTTGAAAAACAAAGCAAGGAAATTTTCCATACTAGGGGCTTTCTCTCCTACCATTGAATATATATCATTCTTAATTTCATCCTCCTTGAAATGATTGGTAAAAAATGCATTTATATATTTAGTAAGGAGAGTAGGAATGTTGGAGAGAAACTTGGACATAGCTTGCTCTTCACCTGATTCCCCAAAATTCAATAGGTTTTCAAAAAAGTAACTAATTTAGCATGAATTTCTAAAACATGCTTAGTCATGGACCCATAAGCCTTTACAACTTCTCTAATTTTGTTGAAGCTTCTATGTCTCAAGGTGAACACATGGAATAATTTAGTGTTGTGGTCTCCATCCCTTAGCCAAAGTGCCCTAGATTTTTATCTCCATAATGACTCCTCATCAACCAAAGTAATTTGATAGTTATCAAGGATTTTTTCTCCTTTTCTCTAGTTTTGGTTGAAAGGATACCTTCCTCAATCGAAGATTCAATGTTTTTCAATTACTTTTTTAGGTCAAATTTCTTGTGAAAGAGGTTACCAAAGATTGATCTATTCCAACCTTTCAAGTTAGCTTTGAAAAATATGAGCTACTTTGTAATTTGAGGGATTATGGGCACTAAAAATTGTTATGTCCACCATCTTGCAACTTGAGCTTCAAGTTCCTCATGTTGGAGCCACATGGCCTCAATCCTAAATAGAATTTTGAATTTTTTATTCAAAAAGAAAGCCTCAAACACCAATGAGTTATGATAAAATCTAACCTTAGGGAGAGAACAGAGGGTAGCATCACTAAAGGGAGCAAGACCTTCATTAGAAATAAGAACTTCATCTAATCTAATCTGAATAAATTAACTTCCTACTATTTTTTTGCTCCAGGTAAACTCACTTTGTTTCAATTCCATATCCATCAGCTTGTTATTATTCACAAATTGAACAAAACCATATAAACTATAACAACCCACAAAATCAAACCCTACAAAGATATTTTTTTACACAAGTGAGGTTCACAAAAGAGTCCCAATATTATTTTTAGCATTCATAATGCATTACTACATTTGAGTTCAATATCACTATAGAAGACACTCAAGTGGATAGGATCAACCAAAATCCTGTATTTTTTGGGGTTCACCTTACTAAATCTCACCATTTAGAAGGATGCCAAAGTGGTGCCCCCAATTTTCCCATACCCTCACCAGTATAGGAAAATTTAACCACAGTGTAAGGATTATCCTTTAAGTCCCATAACTATGCCTATCCCCTAATCCTTCCATAAGTCTATCTATGAAGGTTATTATAGAATAAGACTTGGTTCTTAGTTACCACACCTCCATGGGTTAACTAAGGTCATTTCCACTCACCTAAAAATGAACATGGTCACCTAAACCTCAGTTCAAGGTACCACCACTATTTTATTGTGAATTATTCCATTAACTTTATAGTTATGGAACACCCAATCCTCACCATTCAAGGTGGATCAATCATGATAATATGGCTATTGCATCAACACAACTTCTTCTAGATTCATGAGTACCTAGCTATTGCATCCCCACAACTCCTTCTAAGTCTCACATCTACTTGGTTATTACATCACCACAAATCCTCCTAGGATTGGGTTATCCTTGAATCAGGGGTCCTAAAAGAGGTTCTAGACCAAAATCCAACAACCTAGAACAACATTTCAAGAAACATTAGATATCATAAAAACTCTCTCATAAAACAATATAGTGCTATGTTTTAAGAAATATAAAACAATAGAGTGCTAACATCTATTATGAAACTCCAACATAATGCTAACATAAATCATTCATTTAGAACAAGTGCTAAAACATACATGACATAACACTTTACCTTTCTAACATCATAAAATTGAAAGTATTTAGCACCTCATCATATTATATTTGAAATAATGAATATAATTGAAGATCTCAAAAGTTATGATCACTATTTGAATCTAACTTTTTCTTTCCAAAAACATGGAAAATCCACATTCCATACATTTCACTTAAGACTTCCAAGCTTTATTACTTTAGGAATAATAGTAATAATCAAGTATTACATATCATTACATCCATTTGCATAACGATATTTGCATAATCAAGTGGTCTTTGCACCATATTCTCTTTATGATCTTCTTCATGAAGGAAATTTCCATGATCTTTGAGAAAGCTTAGGGATTAGGACAACTCATATCTACAATGCAAATTAACATAGACCACACATATAAATACAAGCAACCAAGCAAAAATACACATCAAACAACCAAGGAGAGAATCTCATACTTCTCTCTATAATGGTTTCCTTACCTACTCAAGTCTTAGGAAACCATTATAATTATTTATCACATCAAAAATTTTATTTTCCCTTACAAATTAAATAGACCCATACCCAAATACCAAATCAAAAAACTAAATATATGCTCACAAATTTATTTTTAAACAACAACATATCTTGATAAAGTGCTATTTTTATTTTGAAAACAAAAAGTATTATCTTCTAATTAAAATATCTTCTTAAATCATAAATGAAGAGAAAACCTTTAATTACAAAACCTTTATCATAATTCCTTAACTTTCATCATCCCTAAAAGGTATAAATAGTTTTTCCAAAACCTTTGGAACTTTCCACCAAATAAGAAAATAGAAAGCATACCAAAAAACAACTAAATATCACTTATATTTCTTTAAGAAGTTTTCTAAGCTTCCACTCAACAATATTTTAAACAAACCTTAAATTTCTCTAATACTTCCAAAATATCCAAATTGGTTAATACTTTGACAAGTAAAAAAATGTAAATAGGTTCAAACAACCTTAATAGGCTATAGCAAAAACTCATACAAACCAACAACATTAAACTGAAGAAACTTGAAGAAGGTTAAATAGGGTGTTGAGACCAGTGTTGGACTTCACACACAAGAGCTAGAATAACCACCAAACACCAATAAAAAGAATGCTCAACACGACAATCTTATTTTATGTCTACTTGGTCAAAGAGCAACATCTAGCTAGCAATAGGGGTAAACAGTAGGACATCTACAAAACTGCTTGATTTTAACCAAGCTCAAATAGGTAGCCAATGAGGGATCCATAACAACAAAGCCAAGGCAAAACTCTATAACACAAACAAAAAATGAGAACAAAGGTATCTAGGAAAATTCCACACATAATAGATGAACATTGGTAAAGCAACATAACCTAGGGAGGCTAGCTACTCAGATTAAAAGCACAACATACTTCTAAGGCAACTAGCTCAACTTAGAAATATGAGTAATTAAAATAAATAAAGCAAATAATAAATAGTATAGAAGGATTAAACTAGAGAAATATAATAATTAACAAGATACCAATAGTTCACCCACCTATTCAATTATTGGATTGACCTCGATCTCTTCTAAAGAGTGCTCAAGGAATTACTTGATTCCCATTCTCACCTCTGCTATCGATCTTTCCCATATCTCAACATTACATTCTAGTGCTATAAAGGTACATCTTACCTTAGCATACACCAATGTAACATACTCAAATTACGTTACAAGATATTTATATTTACACTCACAAAACATTAACAAAGGTCACCCATTTTATGTTCCAAGTTGATGGAATCAAAGAACTAATTATGATTCATTCTCCATGACAATAAATAGTGAAGAATTAATTTATCTAACTTAAATATCAATAATTTCAATACAAATAAATTAAATTAAATTAATTAATTACTTTTCTAATTTATCAATATCAATCATTAGCCTTTAACTACAAGATAATTGAATTATTTACTTTACCGATTAATATAAATTGCTAATATTAATTATTAACATTTATATTAATACTTCAAGTATTAATATTATCAGTAATATTAATAATTCATTGAATTTATCAATTAATTCTAAGATTTCAACTCAAGCAATACAAAGACTTTTCAAAACCATAATACACCACGTTGTTTTATCCTTAAGTAGGTGGTTTTTTAAGATAACTAAAGTGTTATACCCTACCTAATAAGGATGAATCCTTTTCCAATAGCAACCTCATGGCCCAACAGTGTATTCAAAAAACAAGCATACATGCAATGCATCTACATGAAGGGCATCCTTTTACTTTTGAGTCATTGATGAACAAGTCATCCATCATTTCCTAATTTTCTCTCAACTCAAGTGGCTGTCCCATACCAATCCACTAGTGAGAGTACCTGGTCCAAAAAACACAAATACATTAGTAGTACCATATTCTAATAATAGTAATCAAAGCATAAAGTGCAACTACCCACTCTTATTGACATCATAAAATGAGACTATGCATTAGATATCCACACATAAATACATAAATCAATGTCAAGAATAAGTCCTGCCAAGGAGGGTTGTTACATACTCCCCTCCTTGGACTAAACATAGTCCTCTATGTTTCTTGAAAATGAGCATACATATATTTCATTCAAATAAATATGGAAATTGCTTTCTCATTTCTTCGACATCTTCACAAGTTGCACACGTTTTAGAATACCGGTCCCACTAGACATTACACTAATTTAGGGTTTATTTTCTAAGCATATTGGAATTAAATCCTAGAGTCTTATTGATATCACCTTAATGGTTGGGGGATCTACCATCTACAATTTAAAAATATTGCAAATATGAGAAGTATAAGCAACATATTTCCTAAGCAGGAATATGTGGAATGTATCATGCATCTTTGATAGGTTAGGTGGCAAGGAAAGTCTATAGACTACTAGACTAATATTATCAATGATCACAAATATCCCAACATAAATAGGATCCAAATAGTTGATTTGATGGCACTTTTCATGGGTCTAACCCTCAAGAAGACTTTATCTCCCATAGAGAATTCTCTTGGTGATATTTTTAGATCAGCATAACTCTTCTGGTGATTAATAAATTTCTTGAGCCTTTGTAAAATCCCTTTGAGATACTCCTCCATCTCCTTGATAATGTTTTATGTAATTACCACTGGATACTCTATATTATCCCATGATATAGGTTTCTACATCTTCTTCCATAAAATACTTCAAATGAGGTGATTCCCAACAATGTAAAGTATCCATTATTATATGTAAATTCAACTAGATGCAAAAAGTCTTCCAACTTAGAATTTTGATCCATGCAATACATGTGAAGCATGACATATAAATATTGGTTCACCCTCTCTATTTTACCATACATTTTTGGAATATATGTAGAAGTAATGTTTAGCTTAGTACCCATTGCATAGTGAAGAGCCTACCAAAATTTTGAAGATAAACTAGTATTATTGTCTGATATGATCACCTTAGGAAAACCATGCAACCTAAAACTTTTCTTGGAAAACTTATTTTCCACAACTGGTGCATTGTACTTGATGTTTCCCAGTATAAAATGTGCAACCTTTGTTAATTTTTTTACCACCACAATAATTGCATCATACTGGTACCTAATATTAGATAAACCCATAATAAAATCCATGAATATAACATGCCATTTATACATAGGTATATCATGTGGGAATAATTTCCTTGTTGGATGTCAATGCTCTACCTTAACCTTTTAGAATTCCGAACATCTATTAATAAAAACAATTATATCTTGTTGCATCCCTTCCCAATAGGTATTTTTCATATTTTTATGCATTTTTGTACCTCTTGGATAAGCAGAATATGGAGAATTATGCACCTCTTGCATAATAATTATCCTTAATTTACTAGTTTTGGGTATGACAACCCTATCATTGAAGCATAAAAGTACATATTTTATGTTTAAATCATTATTTTATTCAATATTTCTCTCAATTTTAACCTAGATTTCAATGCAATAGTAGTCTAGTAGTTACATTTTTTTATTTTGTCCATCAAGTCCATATGACTCTGGGTTATTGTTGCTATGTGCCTTCTCCTACTCAAGGTATATGTAATATTATTCTATTTTCCTTTGATATACTCAATACCAAATTCATATTTTTGTAAGAACTTTATCCATATTCTCTATATTGTATTTAACATAGGCTGGGTAAAGATATACCTTAGACTTTGATGGTATATCCTTAGCTCAAATGGTTTAACCAATAAATAGTGCCTCTAGACCTTTAGTGCATGCACAAGTGTTGCCAATTCTAGGTCATGTGCATCATAATTCAACTCATGCTTATTAAATTTTCTAGACTCATATGCTATTGTAGCCTCATTCTAGAACAAAACCCCACCCAAACCTTCCAAAGAATCATCTATACACACTAGAAAATTCTCAAGAGGATTTTGTATCTTGAGAATCAAAGTTGTAGTCAATTCATTATTTAGAGTTTCAAAGGAACTCTCACATTTATCTGACCATTTGAACTCCTTTCCTTTTCTTAGAATGTTAGTGATAAAGTATGCAATATTCGAATAATCTTTCACAAAGTGCCTATAATAACCAGTGAGCCCCATGGAGCTTCTTACTTTAGATATATTTTCAGTGCAGGTCAACTCAAAATAGCCTCAATTTTCTTTGGATCTACAAAAATTCCTTTTGCAAATATGATATGCCCAAAATACTAAACTTATGAGGCATAGAACTCACACTTAGACAACTTTCCATATAACTAGTTTTTCCTCAACACCTCTAACACTAACCTTAAATGTTGGTCATGTTCCTCTTTGGTGTGAGAATATATTAGGATATCATCTAAAAATACCAAAATAAACCAATATAGATATTTCTTGAACACACTATTCATTAGATTACTAAAAAATTTTGGTGCATTTTTCAACCCAAATGGCAACACTATGAACTCATAGTGTCCATATATTGTCTTAAAGGCTACTTTGTGAGAATCCTCTTCTCAAATCCTCAACTGATGATATACAAATATAAAATTTATCATTGAAAATATAGTGGTATCCTTTATCTAATCAAGGAGATCATCAATACTTAGAAAAGGATACATATTATTTATGGTTACCTTATTTAGCATCCTATAATCAATGCACAATATCAAGAAACCATCCTTATTTTTTATAAATAATACTAGGGCACACCAAGGCAACACACTAGGTTTTATCAAACCCTTTTCTAACAAATCTTGAAGTTACACCTTTAAACCTTGCAACTCAATCAGGGTCATTATGTAAGGTGTCCTTGGGATGGGTTCAACTCTAAGGATTAGTTCACTAGTAAAATCAAAATCATGTTGATGTGGTAGGCCTAGGAGGTATTTTGTAAATACATACCTGAATTCATGCAAATTTGGATGTTTCTTAAATATTTTCTCATCTCATTTTTTGTCTTTCTTATTAATATTGACTACATACAACATACCATATATTTTAATGGATTTATTTAGCAACATAGCTGATAATATATAGGTTCAAAATAACCCTTGCCTACTTTGAACTCTTACTCTCTTATTTTCATTATCAGTGTAATCCATCCACCTTTCTTAGAAATTGATTAAGGCTACATGAGCGTTCAACCAATCCATCCCTAGGATACTATAAAACTAATGGAGTGGTGCTACATATAAGTTCTACATGGTGGATCCATTGGGTAAGATAATATTGACTATATCCAAACATTGATCCATACTTGATCCATTGGATAAGATAATATTGACTATATCCTTTTCAATTGAGTAGGTCTAGCTAGACCCATACTTGACTTTCCACCCTTGTGCCAAATATCCAAGTCTTTTTGGCATATTCCTAGTAATGTTAGTGGAAATACAACTATATATAGCTTCATTATCTATTAATATCTTAACATACTTATTAAAAAACATACCATTTGATAACATAGGAGTTCTTGTCCATCTAGGTTTTGATTCCCTATAGCAACATAGATTTGGTGTAGCTACTCCTTTTCTCTATTACTCAAATTTGACCATTGGGGATACTTAGTAGTATAATGGGGACACCCATAGATGAAGAAACCTATCTTGGTTACTTGAGATATTTTCTACCTTTTCTCCCATGTTCCATATTTTTGTGCTAAACCATTTTGCTTCTAGGGTTGAGGATTGGAATTATCATTTTTGTAAATTTTCTTCTTATATTACCCTTGGTTTCCATTGTTCTTATTACCAAACTTAGTGTTTCATTTAATTATATTATTTTTATCCTTATCCCTTTTTATAAACCCTGCACTCTTCCTATTTTCGAGTTCCTACCTCTCTACCTCTATCAACCCCCCATAGTTGAAGAAGGTCTTTCTAGTCCAAATATTGGTCTCTTATTGTTTGGCCAAATCATAAGATTTTTGTAGAGTTTTGGGTTTGAGCAAATTAATAACTATCCTAATCTTAGAATCCAACACCAGTATAAACTTATGCACCTTAATTTACTCATTGATCACGTACTCAAGAACATATTTCAAAATTTTAACAAATTTTTTATGGTATACTTCCACAAACAATATACCCTGTTGGAGCACAAAAAACTCCTAAAAATTTTCTACATAAAACTATTATTATAGGAATATTTTCTTAAATACCCCAATAAAATATTCCTATTTAAGGTCCATAAATTGGATTGCTTTTCCTACCCTAAGCATGTTCCACCACTCTAAATTCACATCCTAAAGATGAAGGGTATACCAAATATTTTTGGTTTCAAATGAATAATTCTTCTAGAGAAGAACATTTCCAATTCATTTAACCATGAATCAGCTACATCACCCCCTTATCTTCCATTAAATTTAGCTATCGTAACTTTCTTAAGATCTTTAGCAAGTTTGGCCTCTATCCAAATTTTGCCTTCATGGTTTCTCCTAACTGTATTCTCTTCTCATCTATCCATTATTTCCTTGTTATCTAGTTATCTATTAAGTAGGGTTCTATCATTTTCTATTATTTCCCCATTTTTTCTTGGAGGAACTTAACCACAAAATAAAGGTATTCCACCCTCTCATTGGAGTCCATTAATCTGACAATTTTCTTGTCGGAGTTTGATGTTCTTCAAGGCTTCTTACTATAATCCAATATCCTAGTTTTCTTGTTGTAGTCCATTGTTCTTCCTAATTTTTATTGTATCATAGCTTCTTCCTATGTAGTTGATCCTGCCTTCTTGGATGATCCTCCTCTTAAAATAGGTGCCATATTCTATTAACACAAATAATATGGGTACGTTAAAATTTCCCTTAATTGTAATTATAATTAGTTAGTTACATTTTCCCCATGAACTAACTTAGACCATTATCACTCCCTTGATAATGATCATGGTCACACTTTCCTCAGTGTAAGGTACCATCCCTAATAAGAAACAATACTATATAGGATTTTTACTCCTTGATATGACTGTTCTAGTCAACATGAAATACTCAACTTCTCCCAAATTATGTTAAGGTCCCTAGTAGAGTAAGTCTCCCCAAAGTGGCACATCAAGTCAAGGCTCCGTTGGGCACTGAATTGCATCAAGTTTTACTCAATACTATGGTTGTCTATCTTCCTACTTTCTATCCAGGCTTGCACCTGATAGCTACAACTCAACACTCAACATTGGATGGACCAAAATAGAGTTTTTGATCCAACCTCCAGAGTAGGTTGGTTCCTTGTCAACTTAAACAAGATGTTGACACAATTATGCTCACTTAGGGTTTAGAGATTAGGGTAAGAAAAGGTTAGGGTTAGAGAGATGTGAACAATAGTGGATGGATAGGCTAACAACATTGCACTACAGCAAAAAGCTCCAAAAAATAGACTTAAAGACACATTACTCAGATCAACATTATCTCAAGTTAAATGTATTTCCATTCATTAACGAACAGTAGAGAAATATTGTAGACAACAATTTCAATATCCAAACAATGATAATCCAAATAACAAAATTCACCACTATCTAGATTTTATAGAAATGTACTCCCTAACAATAAAGATCAAATCCAAAAGTAGATTTCAATTACCCTAACAACTAGTAATCCATTAATTTGGCACAAACTAACCATTTAAGTATTCACAAAAATGCAACTAAAGAATTCGAACCTCTGATATCAAATATGAAGACACAAGCTTTGAGGTGAAGATCAATGTAATGCTCCTTTCATTAGTCCTTGGGAATATTTATAGTAGCACAGGCAAACACACTAGAGCCGACCCTTTAAAAATGAGGGTTCGACCTCTACTTATAGTTTTGCAAAATTAAAATAACAAGGAACATTACAAAGATTAAAATTTGATAGCATAGCAGAGAGTTCTTGTTGGCATTCTCTTACTGGTACATCCTCTAGGAAACCCGTTGCAAGTGGACCGCCATGGTAGCTCGAAGCCTCTGCAACTTGTTGGTCATTTGACGCTAACTGGAGTTCTGGCCATTGGAGATTGCGTATACATCATCGATCCTTCTTGGAAGCCTTCTACTACCATCGATCTGTAACCATATTCTGGTTCTGTCTTCTTGAAACCCTCGATGCTTCAGCTTCCTCCTCCAACTGACTGTTACAACTCTGGTGAAGAAATGCTTTTATATATTTTAGATTCCTTAGCACAATCTCCACCGTCGATCTCCCTCATCGTATGGCTACGATCTAATCTGATATAAGCTTGGTATAATGGTGGGGAGAACTCAGTGCCATTCCACTCTTAAAATCATCGAAACATTCACCAATCCACAAAAAGTTGATGATATCATCTCTCCTTCAAAACTTTTATGGATTCCATTCTAGACCGAAGCAAGTACCTTGGCCTATGAACACCATTCCAGACTTATTGCAATGCAAAGTGACTCTTCCTCCAATCTGCATTGACCTCAGAGTACATCATTGCTTTTTGTCATTTTGGAAGAGAGTTAGTCAAAATATCCTTCGTCATGGATCTGCATCTACTATGTTCATAGCATTCTACCTTGTCACCATTTCGGGAAAAATATTCTATGCATTCTCTAGAATCGGACCTTCCAACACTTAGCCACTCGTAAGGTATTCAAAATATCAAGCGGTCGCCAATCCGCACTTATTTTCTACTGACGTCATCCTTCTCCAAAAAGTTTTGTGGATTTGGGATGCATCACCAGTCCGGAGCCAAGAATATGGGAAATCTTGTGGAATCGCTCCAAGTGCAAAAATTTACCAAGTGTTGAGCGGACTCATGGCCTTTGTTGTGGATCCACTCCAAAATACACTACAAAGTGTGCGGAATGAGAACTTCATGACTTAGACAAAATTTTCAAAATTTTCTCAAGTATGTGGCCATTTTGGGCATACATTCTGGCGCCTCCTAGGTGGATTTGCTTGCAAAGCCATCAAACTCAGAGTCTTATCCATTGGGCCTTGGGAGTCAAAAAATACTCATCTTCAAAAATATGCTTTAAAGAATAACTTCCATATAAACACTACCCTCTCTCTAAAAATCCAACAATCTGCTTAGAGGGTAAAGGTTCATATAGAAATCATGCCAAAAACATCATGGCTCATCCACTTATAATGAGACTATACCAAAAATACAGGCTTGTTGCCATTATCTTCAAAAATTAGGTATAACTCTACTCCTCTTATAAGGCCTTATTGCAAAATGTCTTCACACAAAATTTGCTGCTCTCTATGCCTCTGTAGGCTTCATGCCTTTATTGTTTATTTCTGACAATTGTCAGAGCAAAAAACAAAAATGCAAAACTCATGCATATGTACAAAAACAAAAACAAACTAAGTGTGGGCCCCTTCCGGGCCTGTAACCGCTCCATCCTGCTCTTCTTCTTCATGGGCCTCTTCCTTGACCTCTTCTTCTTCTTCTTCTTCTTCTTCTTCTGGAGAAGGTGGTTTCTGATTCCTTCCTCCAGAAGAAGCACCAAACAGCTGAATCATCAATTTTAAAGATTGTAAAGCCTGTTTCTAGGCTGCTTCAGAGGGGTTTGATGTCTCTTTGAGCTGCTTATAAACATATTGTAATTCTCCAATGTCCTCATAATTAGCAGCATTCCCTCTATTCACTAGATCTTCCATGAGATCTCTTAATCTGGTAAAATTAACAATTAATTGGACAACTTGCTCTTGGGGTAGTGGCTCTTCAAGAGAATCAATTCCAGATTCATTCTTCAAATCTTCATCAATGCTTTTCTGGATCTCTTCCATGGATAGCAAGTTGTGATCCTCCATCCATAGGCCTTTGAAGCCAACTTGAATCATTTCTTTATTTACATCAACAACATCCCTAATCACACCTTCAATCTTGTCAAACAACAACCAGGCTCTTTGAAGTGCCATGTGCTTCTTAACCATGATTTTGGTAGCAACTCTAGTGAGATTCCATTCTTTATTAGGAATTGGTTTAGCAGAATCACTGAGTCTACTATCAACCAACTTGTACATTTGTTCTTCTAGAATCACCATAGGCTGCAACTCTCCGGTGATCTGATCTAGGTCTCTCTGAACATTGGGAAGTAGGTGGCTGGCCTCATCAAGATAATCAATCATGAATTGAAGCCCTAAACATTTCTCTTGGACTTCGGAGAGCATCTCTTTTCTAATCCTCTTCAGTTCAGTTTTAGAAAATCCAGAGGCCTTAGCCTTCTCTATTTGAAGCTGTTACTTTAAACTCTAAATTTCTTTCTCTTGTTCTTCATTCAGCTTCTTTTGCTCTCCTAGTTGATCCTTGAGTTTATTGGCCTCTTGAAATTTTTCTTGCCAGCCCTTGACCTCTTTTTTAGAGCCTTTTCAACTTCCTTTTGATTGCTTAGAGTCTTTTGAAGCTTTTCAATTTGTTTCTCAAGTTTTCTCACCTTCTCTCTGAATATATCATTCTTCACATAGAAGGTGTCTAAATGGGCTCTGGCCATAATCAGCTCATCCTCTTCAGGAAGCTTATCAATATCTTCTGTGACCTCCTCCACTCGATAATATTGGATAGTCATTTCATTTTTAGGCTTATTTACAAGTGGAGTCATAGATCTAGATACTCTTTGCCTAGCCACTGGATCAACATACATACTTCTTCTTGTGATAGCCATCCTGCTGGAAGGCTTAGAAAGCTTCTCTTCCCAGAAATATTTTTCTCTCTGTGTGGTTGCCTGCTCTTTTGGCAAAGTGATAGGACTTGAAAAACTAGTAGCCAGGGGAGATGAAGATACCAAAAATGATAGGGTAGACTGAACTACTGACAATGGGGGTGTGGGAGTACTCACAATAGTCTCTGTAATGATAGTGGACTCTGTAACTACTATTGTTGTTGCTATTGGTAAACTCATAGAAACCGACACAAGACTAACAATTGGATGAATGGTGGTACTTGGAACATTGTGTCCCATTGATGGTGGTGGTGGTAATGATGAAGATGAAATTATGGGAGATGATGAAGTGGGAACCTCAGATGCTGGAAGTGGGATTTGGGGTGACTGTGGGGGAACAAAAGTGACTTGTTCTTTAGTGACAACCAATGAAACATGGGGTGGACTATGAGAGGGAGAAGGTACCTTTGTCACATTTTCTTGACCAGAAAGGGAGGGAGACTTCTTTGGGGATTCAGGAGGATGTAGAGGAGAAGAGGGATTAGAAATCATACCTTCACCTATAGATGTAGGGTGCTCTTGCTCTACTTCTATTTCTTGTTACTGCTCTTGGTGAGTCAATTCTTCTACAGTAGAAATAGCTACCTCTTTTGCAATCTCCTCCATATCCAATATCTGCTTCTTTGAAACTTCCTTTTCCCTTCTCTCTGGGGCTCTTTTAGTTCTTCTATGGATTAATTGAAAGGAAGCCATATCACTCTCAGAGTATTCTTCTGATATATCTCCTTGTACTACTCTAGAAAGCAAGACTTGCTCAAAAATAGGACGTAATTCTACTGATGTTGCAGGGGTAAAAGAAAGGGGGTGAACCTGAAACTCTCATCCTTCTTCTTCTAGTCAATTTCTATGTCTAGAGGCTGACCCCCTAGAGCTAAGAATTTAGGCCTAGATACTACTTCAATAATTGGAGTATTGATAACTTTTTCACTGGAATATTGCATTTTGCTCAGAAGCTGAGCTCCCTTAGGAAACTTCTCCACTTGTTCAGTGGTAGGATGAAAAGTTTTTGAAACTTTAGCTACTATCAAAGGAGTTTCCTACTCTTCTGATAGAGCTTCTTGATCTGTGGGTGGAGAGAGAGATTCAGAACTAGTTTGGGACTTTTGAACTGTCAACACTATGTCCCTGATGTCCTTTTACCTCCAGGTTTTGATATTTTCATTATATCTCTTTGAAAATTCCTTATCAATATTCATTCCAAACCTGGACTTAGTTTTTCCAATCTCAATCCTCATTCTCCACCAATCTGATATCTTCACTACATTCCATTGTTCTTCTTCCTCAGCTTCTTCAGCAGCATCCTCCTCAGGTTGAGGGTCCTTTTTCTTTGAGGTTTTTCCTTCAATGTCACTAATGGTGGCTTCTGTAAGCCGATGACTCTTCTTCTTGTCAGGGTCATAATCAACAATATGCTCATAGAAATCCAACCATGGAGGTAGTTGACCCATATTTGACACATTCCACTCCAAAAGAGTGGTCTCATCATTATTTCTTCCTTGTTCAAAATGAGCCCTAGGCCTCTTTTCAAACTTATAAGCCTTTTCTCCATTTAGGGCTACATTTCTTGTAGTGAAGATACCATCAGGGTCATAACTCCATATTTGGGGGATATAAAATAGACCTAACCTATCAAGGTATTGGTCGATTTGTTGACTCTGCCCCTTCTTAGTGATGGTAATATCCTCCATAGTGCGGTGTGTAAGCAAATATTTTTTCTTTCTCCCAGAACCATAATTCAAATCAATATATTCTGCCTGCCTCAAATATTCTAAGGCAAAAAGCCTTTCTGTAACAAAATGGGGCAGGAGAAAAGGTTTTCCCATGAAACCATACAATCTAATAATTGTGCCCTCGATCAAAAAATACCAATCTCCTTCCTCAGCACCCTCTACTCTCAAAATTTTCTTAGCTAGGGGTGGCAATCTAGGGCACTCTCCATACATTATTTTCAGGGTAGGTCCAAGAAATTCCAAGTTGAATCTATAATAAGACTCACTGCTTCTCAAGTGACTTGTCCAGTAATAAACCAGCAAGGGTTCCCCATCATTGGCTTTGTCCTTGACCGGAATCCAAGGCATTCTATATTTAATGGTAGCATAAAACATCCATACCAGACTTGAGCAATGCCTGAAACTAGGAGCATCAGAGCCCCTTTTCATACTTACAAATTGTTCATGTATCCTCTGTGCAAGAAAAGTTGGCCAATCAAAATAAATCACCCTAGTCCCTCTTTCCTCTGTGCCTTTCTCATACATTATTTCATTAGAAATACAGTAGGCCATGGCAATTTTCCAGCCATATACCATTCTGTCAGAGTCTAAACCCTCCATACAGGCCAACATAGAAAAGAGTACAGGGTTTGTAAATTTATCAATAGATATTGGGACTTCAGGTAATTTCTTCCTGGGATTTGTATCAAGTTGTTTATAAACCCATCTCTTAAATGACTCTCCATCATTGGCTCACTTCTCCAAGGAGTAAAACCCAGCCTGGTCAGTCACCTTAAATTTTTTGGCCTCACTGACGGTTCGGACCCTAGGGCAAAAATATTATGATAGAAAGAGGCAGTGATACTGAAAAGGGTTTCACCCTCAGAGGTTTTCACTGCTTTGGCCATTGGGTCATAAAATTTAACTATTGTAGCTATTAACTCTGGATAGGGATGAACAGAATCACAAATGTAAAAAGAGATATAAGAAAGGACAACACATCTACCTTCCACAGATAGAGCAGCTCTCTTCTTGTATCTATCATTAACGCTCCTTCTGAGCCTTGTTCTCTCAGTGAGGACCATTTTAGTATCTGCCATAGCTTCTGCTCTATCGATGTATGGTGCCACCACCCTTTTCTCTAGAGTTTCAAACTCTTGGACATCCTCTGAAGCCATTTTGATAGCAATAAGACTTTGTTCTCTCTGTAATTCGTAGCAAAAAACTTCAGAGTATCGTTTCACCCTTTACTACTTTGTGGATGCAATTAGCTACCAAATGAACTTTGTGTGTGCCTTTTTGGTTCTTTTATTTCCTGGAGCGCATGTATCTTCCACCATTAATGTGGTTGCTACATGATCTACCCATTGGCACACTTTCCAACTTCCACTCATTCCTTTTGGTGGCTCAACGGTGGCATTCTAAATTTTCATTGGCCAAAAATTCAAACTGTGCTGCCACCTCACTGCGCCTCTTCGGCTACTCTTTGGTTCGAGTGTGAGTTCATTAGCATTGATTGTGGGATCCTTTCTCTTTTCTCCATGTGGCATGGTCATGAAATCACTGCTTGGCTTCCCCTTAGTTTTTTGAAACCTGGCGGGTCGAAGATATTTTTGATTCCGCTGACACTTAGCAAATTCCATGCATGAATTATCACCTCGGTTTCGCTCCATCATACTTTAGCCTTGAAAAGTCCCTAGATTGGAGATGCCTTTGCTTCTTTTGATATTTGGCTCTCTTCATCACGTGGGATAAGAACATTTACACCATTCCACGGGGATCTTAGTGTATTTTGATGCGGATTCAAAAATGCTCACCGTTCTAGAAGAATTTACATGCATTCGAGTGCGGAATGGAACATTGCTGGATACTTTGTCAACACTTAGTCATTTTTGACAAATTTTTCCCTTTTCCAAGATTTTTCAAAGAAGACTGATTACAAAGTGCAGAAAGAAGTTAAAATACAAAGTGCAGAAATAAGGGGAAATAATAATACAATGTATATACATATGTTACAATGAGCTCATATTTTACACATAGTAGAGCTTGAGATGAAAACCATTCACTAGAATCGGTTGTATGTTCCCTTCCAGATATTCAAGCTGAAACACATTGGACTCCTTGGCTTCTACTATTTTGAAAGGACCATCCCAAAAAGAATCAAACTTTTCATGCTTGCCTGGCTTTGCTCTATCAACATTCCATCTGAGAACTGAGTCTCCAACTTGGAATTTTCTGAATCTGGCTTTCTTATCAAACCATGCCTTGATATCTGAGGAATGCTTTTGAAAATTATCATATGCCTGAGCTCTATTCTCTTCTAATTGTAGTAAGTGAGTCAGCCTGGTTTTTACCGGATCTTCTTCTGATTCCTCCTCTGTATTGACAAGCTTAAGTGTTGGAATCTCCAAATGGATGGGTAACACTGCCTCTTTTCCATATACTAGTGCATAAGGGGAAGTCTTAATGGACTTATTTATAGTAATCCTGTCTACCCACAGAGCTTGGTCCAGCAATAGATGCCAACTTCTTTTATTTCCTTCAAGTGATTTCCTCAAAATTCTTAACAGGTTTTTGTTGGTAGATTCTGCAAGTCCATTACCCTATGGATAATAATTTGAAGTATTCTTAAGAGTGATGCCATACTTATTGGAAAACTCAATATACTTGGCTCCTATGAAAGCTGGGCCATTGTCACTTACCAAGGCTTTGGAACCCCAAACCTTGAAATCAAATTTTCCATAAAATTGATCACAACATCTTGATCTGATTTCTTGGTAGGAATAGCCTCTACCCATCTGGTAAGATAATCTATGGTAGTTAGGATAAACTTATGCTCTACTAAGGAATTGGGGTTGATGACCCCTATGAAGTCCAGCCCCCATTGTTGAAAAGGTTCTTCAACTTGTATGGGCTTGAGGGGGAATGAAGCATTCCTTGTCCTTCCAACATATCTCTGACATTTGTCATAGGCCCTGGTGACCCTAAAAGCATCAGTAAATATAGTAGGCCAATAATAGCCTACTCTTATGATTTTCAAAGTTGTAACTCTTCCTGAGCTATGTCCACTAGTTGGTCCTCCGTGGAACTCTTCAATGACCTTCTTTTGTTGATCATATTTTAAGCACTTTAGAAGAACTCCATCCAAATTTATTTTGTACAGGCCTTCTGGTAGTAATACATATTTTAAAGCATGAAGCCTATATATCCTCCTTTGGGATGCATTTATATTGGGGGGCATACTCCAGTTTGGAAATACCTGATCATCTGGTCAACCCAATCGAAGTCTACTATTTGTGCTTCTTCCACCTGATCTTCATCTATTGTTTGGCAAGCTATCATTTCTGCTAATGTTGCAGCCTCTGTTAGACCTTGGCATAGGGATATACCTCTTACCAACTTGGTGGGATGTATCTCTACATCATACTCTTGGATTTTAGTAATCCAACCAGCTCTTTTATCTCCTAGTTCACCCTGAAGGATAAAACTTCTTACATCTGGATGAACCACATATACTAGGGTCTTACTCTATACCAAGTACTGCCTGAACTTCTTCAGTGATTTCATCATAGCAAACACTTGTATTTCAATAAATTTATATTTGACCTGGTAATCATGGAGTGTTTGGCTCCAAAAGAATACAGGATGCTCTTCACCTTGATTATCCTTTTGAGTAAGCACTGAGGCATAACTTTCTTCAGCTCCATACGCATAAAGGATAAAATATTTACTAAAATCTAGATTTACCAGCATTGGGGTGGTTGCAATGGACTACTTGATAATATCAAAAGCTTATTTCCTGACTTCAGTCCACTTGAACTCAACATTCTTCTTGAGTAGCTCAGATATAGGCCTTACTTTTTGTGCAAAATCAGAAATGAATTTCTTGATAAAATTGATTTGGCCTAGAAAATATTGTAAGGTTTTCTTGTTTGTAGGCAAAGGGAGGGCAAGAAGGGATCTGATTCTATCTGGATCTATGGCCATACCTTCTTTTGAGACCACATGACCTAGCAACTTTCCTTCATGAACCACGAAGAATGACTTCTTAGGATTGAGTGAAATTCCAAATTCTCTGCATTTTGAAAAACTTGCTCTAGGTGTGATAGGTGGTCTTTCTTATCATGGGAAAACATAGTCATATCATCCAAATAAATCAGAATGAATTTGTTGATTAGTGCACCAAAGGCATAATCCATGGCTCTCTGAAATGTGGCTCCCGCATTGGACAGCCCAAAAGGCATTCTCTGGTAGGCAAATGTGCCCCATTTTGTGGTGAATGTTGTTTTATACTGATCTTCATATTTCACCCAAATCTGATTGTATCCAGAGTAACCATCCAGTAATGAGAACCTCTCTGCCCCTACCACTATCTGTAATATCTGATCAATCTATGGGAGGGGATAGTGATCTTTGAGGGATGCTTGGTTAAGATTTCTAAAATCTACACACAAGCGTATATCACCATTATTTTTTCTTATGGGTACCAAGTTAGCTACCCAGGTAGAATGTTTTATTGGGTATATGATCTTAGCCTTTAATAAATTTAAGAGCTCCTCTCTCATGATGGCCTTGATCCTTGGATTCACGGGCCTTTGCTTCTGCCTAAAAGGCTTTGCATCAGGCTCTAGCTCAATAGTATGTTGGATAACCTTCTTGTCATATACCTTGAGGTCTTCATATGACCAAGCCACAATATCTTGGTATTTTAAGCATAAGGCTTTGATGTCTTCAGCTTCCTCTAGTGAACATTTAATCCCAACATTGAGCTTCTTTTCAATACCAACTTCAACTTCTTTATAAATTTTTCACCGACTTTCATTGCTTTGGTCTTTTTCCTGTCCTCATTGTCAAATAAGCTCTCTAGGGTGACCAATCCTCTAGGTATGTGGTTGTTCCTTAGTTGAATAACATATTTTTGATCAATTTCTTCTAGATTTTCTTCTTGGATAGTAGAGAGACATGCTTCTCTTACCAGAAAGTCAATTATCTGTTCATCACTTTCAAAAACCTACCAGAAAATCTGCTTGTCTGGTACTGTAGGTCTAAAAATCATTTTGATTCCCTTGGCCTTCTTGATCCTATAGTCTACAAAAGGGTTGAAGTTAGCTCCCTTTGTTTCTAAGGAATCAGCCAGAGTGTTCTTTTCTCTGGGAACAAAATTTAAATTTAGGGCATCAAAGGATTCCATCAGATCCCATACCCTATTTTTGTAAGCTTTTAGGTAATGGTGCTTACTGTTGCACCTATTTCTTACCTGATGGACTATTAACTCAGAATCACCATATATATTCAAAATCTTAATGCCCATGCTTTCTACTTGTATCAATCCAAGACACAAGGCCTCATATTCTACAACATTATTAGTACATGACCATGTCAGTCTGTAGGCAAAATTCTTTGTCCCTTCTGATTGGGATTGTAAAACTACACTAGCTCCTACACCATTTCTGCATTTAGCACCATCAAAGTGCATGATCCATGTTTCTTTTTCTCTCAGGGACTGATTGGATATAGCAGGGATTTTATTCTCTAATTCAGTTGAGATACTATATGTTCCCATACTAGTTCCAAACTGACTGTAATCTTCTCTGAAAGGTAACTCATCCTCAATATCCAATTCTTCAATGTTTTCCACCAACTCAAATTCTTCTAGGGGATTAATATTGCACATGTCTTCTTCAATATTTTCAATGTGATAAGCTATTGGTTTTTTAGGTGTTATCCTTATTCTCTTTCCTTTGAAAGGAATTACCATACTAGAATAATCCATGTACATACATCCACCTAGTTTTGTAGTAAACTCCCTTGAAAGGCATAATCTAAAGTAGGGTTCTAGGTCAACCACAACTATTTCTTGTACTATTGTCACCTCAGGGGCTCTATGTAGCCTCATTAATACATATTTTATGACTCCAACTATCTTAACAGGTGTCCCATCTAATTGTAATACTCCAGGACAAGATCAAGTATACTCCATACCCATTTCTTCATAGACTGCTTTAGGCATAACTATAGTTGATGCTCCTAAATCTATCATACAATTTCGGACTACCCAACCTTCCATCCTCAGGGATATATAGAAAGGAGGGGGCTTATTATTTAAAATAGTAGGTGACATTTCTTTCTTTTTTGATGGCATACTAAGGATTGTAGTGGCCTGTCTATCTTGTGGATACTTGTTGAGGGAAGCCTTAAGCAGCTCTTGACTATGGACGTCTATGCATGACTACACATAACTACAATAATCAACACATGTCTAGGATGATCTAAAATAGTCTACATTGGTCTACAATAGCCTAGGGGTACCTAGGATGGCCTATGTGAACCTACAAGTGTCCAAAAGGATCCACAAGTACGTAGGTATAGCAATGTGAAAATTTTAGGTGTCTACATTAGGATATATTTTTAAGTGTTAATCATGGTCATTTTTAGTGACCAATTTATAAATAATTTTGATTAACATTTTGTTAGAGGATTCTACTTGACCATTTTCTTAAGTATGATAAGGAATTGACTATTTTTGTTAAATTTTGGATTTGGTACAAAATTTATGAGCTTCTTTATTCTTAAATGGTGTACCATTATTTTCAATTAGGATATATGGTATACCGTAATGGCTAATGATTTGACTGGTAATGAATTTGGAAACTTAAATTTTAGAATTTGAATATAAGGGCATGTCTTCAACCCACTTAGTAAAATACTCAATGGTAATGATAATGAATTTATGTTCATTTGATTATTGAGGATTAATTATGCCTATTATATATAGACCCCATGTGGATAAAGTATAAGGTGATGTGATTGATTGTAATTCTTGAGAAGGAGCATGAACAAGATTATCATGTCATTGACACTTTTTGATAGGATTGAGTCTCTATATAAGGCTTAGTTATTAAATAAAAATATTTTATTTAGTTAATTATTATGTTTAGTATCTTCTAAAATAAAGAGCATGTCTTATTTTTTAAAAAGTTTTCCTTTTAAAAATAAGCATCATTGTACTCCTTTATAAAGAATGGATATCAATAATATTGGCTGCGTGAATTTTCATGCCAACTATTGCTCATATCAACCGGTATCAAATCATAGAAATCATGGCCTTACATATAATTTTCTAAAATATTATAGTGGCACAATATTCACCTATATCCCTCACATGAGGTTGCCAAACATCTAGCATCCTCAAGGGTACATTATCAACATACTTTGACACCATTATTTTTATTCCATGTTTTTCAAGTTTTTGCAAGTAATATCTTGTGACCATCCATTTTACAATGGATCCTAATTAGGATATCCATAATGAGGATACTTTGGAAGCATTAGTGAGTATGAGTATAGTAAAACAAATTTTAGGATAGAATCATAATAATTTAATGTAATATCTTGTGTAAACATTTCAACCAATTATTTAGTATTTAGCACTTTATGTCGCTCATCAACCTATGAAGGATAATACGGGTCAGTTGATACCCTCTACTATTAGGAACTTGGTTGAGCATTAATAATATGTAGACACTTATATAGAAGAAAAAATTAAGGTAGTCACCTCCGTTGATGCTATAGTTGTAGTTCTTAAATAGGGAGGACAACATCAATTACCCCTTCCTATATGACAACACCATAATCCAATTCAATAGTCATGTTATTTGGTGCAACCACATTGGAATTCTCTACAAAAATTTGGTCATCATATTTAAACAAAACAAGACAAGGTGCTACAAGCCCTGGGTGTGTGAATTTTCATGAAGAAAATATTGGATATCAATAATATTGGGTGTGTGAATTTTCATGAAGAAAATATTCTCGCATTCTCTTTTAGTGTTTCTTATTTGATTTTTCATTTTCATTCCTTGCTTAAAGAATTATTTCTCATAAAAACTAGTATTAGATCCATTTATCCTTTATTTAGTCGATATGAGAAAAAATTGACAATGAAAATTTAAAGAAGAAAGACTGAAATAGAAAGACTTTTCTCAATGAAAATTCACACACTCAATATTATTGATATCCAATCTTTATAAAGGAGTACAATGATGCTTATTTTAGAAGAAATGCTTCTAAAATAAGACATGTTTATTTTTAGAAAATGCTAAACATAATAATTAACTAAATAAAATATTGCTATATAAGAACTAAGCCTTATATAGAGACTAATCCTTATATAGAGGCTAAGTCTTATCAATTCCTCCTTTTTTTAGTTGAAATTATCCCCAATTTTGCTTAAACATGGGGAAAACTACTAAAAATAAGACTCAAAGACCCACTTTGCTTGGGTTGGGAGTGTATCCTTATAACCGACCAAGTTGTAGTGGCAATGTTGATCCTAGTAATGCATTTCCAAATATGAAAAAAGATCTTCTATAACAAAAGGAGGCTAAAAAACTAGAATAGGATGCTCTAAATGTGAGAGTGACATGTCAACTTCTAAATGAGGTGGCTCATACCTTCTCAACTAAATACCATGCTAGGATGAAATATCAATCTTGTAGGCATTGGATCCAATCTATTGAGTGATAACTTGAGAAAAGAGTTGTTAAGACCTTAAAATGAGAATAACTTATAGAGACATGTGTATCCTAATTATAACTATCCCATTATTTATTCTTAATATAGTATATCCTAAGGGGATGAAAAACTACAAAATGTCAAAGATGACTTAGACCAAACTATTGTAGGTTATTCTTGAATGGTTGCACCTAAGAGGACACCTATTGATTTGGATGATGTTGTATTGGAAGAAACAATTTTTGGTGTCATCCCTATTTAATAATTGTGCCTATACGCCAAGTGGAAGCAACAATCTCAATCGTACCTTTTGCAAGAAGGGGTAGGATTAGCTTCTCTATTTCTATATTATTCACTTCTAATTGAAACTCCATAAAATTACTCTTAGTAGAGGGTATCAACTTCCATGTATCTATCCTCCATAGGTTGTTCAATGATGTTGAGTGCTAAATATCTTGATAAAATTTACTTATTTTACAAGCTTTCCTAACAAAAAATGAGGTTTAGCATTAGAAGTAGAAGTAAGTCGATACATCTTATCATCTTCTGTAAGCTTATAAGTTTTTCATCGATCATCGTAAATTGTACTCCAATCATACTAGAATTGGAATCCAAGAAGAAGAATTGAGTATACCAAGGGTGTTACATCACATTCCACTATATCCTAGAAAGACCCAATAGTAAATGTAACTACATAAAATTTATTTATTAGTGTATGAGGCCCCTATTCTTGTACCCAACTAAGATAATTGGAATGATGATGATCATATTTGGGAAGCTACAAAGTAGTGACCAAGTGTTCACTAACTAGATTATTTTTTCTTCCATTGTTGAGGATCAAGAATGTCATCTTATTCTTGATTTGGAAATTTTGTGTAATGATGGACTCTGGAGAGGCTTTAGAGTAGTTCTTATTTAGGGTATTTTTTTCTTCTTTCTTAATTTGGAGTACCCTACACTTCTTAGTGGAATGACCCCAACTCTTGTGGTAGTATAAAACCATTCCTTGTTGCTTGTAGCAGGGGAAGAGTACTAATTATGATATTTTGATTGTCCTTTATTGTTAGTAAAGGGCTTAGAGGTACCCTATTGAATTCCATTATTAAAAACTAACTTATTTTTTGCAAAAATTGTAAGCTTAAAAGCCTTATATAAGGATTCAATTTCAAACATAGACAAATCTTTACAAAGGAAAATGGAAAAAAATGAAATAAATTTAACAACTAGTACCTCTTCTATATCTAAAACATTGAGCTTGACCTAGAGCTTACTAAATGTATTAATATACTATTGATCTAATTACCCTTGATCTTGTCTAGGCTGCAACCAATGATCTAACATGTTATAAAGGTATCCATGGGGTAAGCTCTTTTCTTGAGCATTTGCTTTTAGTTCCTCCCACTGAATGATCTCTTCTACTTTATTGTAAGCATGGTTTGATGGTTTTTCCACCAATATAGAGCTAAATATGACATATGGACTTCATTCATTTGGATATTTTGATGGCCTAGTTTTAAATTATGGCTCAAGGCTATGCAACCAAGAGTCTAATTTCTCACCATTAAAGCTACCATCAAATATTGAAATTGAGACCTTCGTTTCTAGTTGGAAGCCTTGGGTTTAAGCTGCATGTCATTTCTACTTTGTTTAGTTAATTATAATGTTTATTCTCTTCTAAAATAGATATCATGTATTATTTTAAAAACATATCTTATTTTAAGAAGCATGTCTTATTTAAAAAATCCATGCCTTCTAAAAAATAAGCATCATTGTACTCCTTTATAAATACTAGATATCAATAATATTAGATGTATGAATTTTCATGCCAACTCTTGCTCATATCACTTGTCATATTTCTTAACATAGTTAAAAGTGTCATTTTCCATAGATGGCTAGTAATAATCAATCATAAGGAGTTTTTTTGCTATAGCTAGACCATTAAAGTGTCTTCCACATGATCCATCATGGACTTATTTTATAATTATGTGTGCTTATTTTGAGTTAATACATATAAGGAGTATGCCTTCAAAGGAGTGTTGATATAAAATATCCCCTATGATGACATATTTGCAAGATCATTGTCTGAAGTGCTTACACTTTTTGTAATAAAATCCCTTATGTAATATGTCATCCTTTAGGAACTTGATAAGGTCTTGATACTAAGGCTCTTGAGATGAACTAGATTCAATGGCACAAACATCTAGAGGTTGTTGGCTTGATTTTATGTTGTAGGTTCTTTTATTAATCATATAAAAATGGAATCTTTTTCATACTCTAGTTCCAAAGGGATGAGAGAGGTTGTTGTAGCCATAATATCTACATGGTGATTGCTAGATCATGGAATAGCTTCTATCATAATACTGCATAAACAAGCTATTAGTTTATCTGCAATGTCTTTGTATGATTTTAATTTATCATATTTAGTTTGATAAATACAATTAATTCTATTATTCATAATTATGAATCACCAAATACTATTTGGATCATGATCTTTAAATTTAGTCTAACTCAAATACCCAAGATGAGTGCTTCGTATTTATTGTGTTATTGGTGCATGAAAATTAGAGTTTAAATGAAAATGGTATGAATTATTGTGGGGTAACTAGGATAATTCATACCTGTACACCTTTGACACATTGAGCTCCATAAAATATAGAATCCACACCTTAGGATCTTGATTTTCTATAGTCAAAACCATTTGATAAAGGAAAATTATATCTAAATGATGTTTGGATTCTAAAGGGGCTACAAGTAATTTATCGATAATTACTTGTCCTTCTAATAATTTTTTATTAATAAATTCAATATTAAATTTACTAAGGGCAATAATCCATTTAGCAATATGTCCTAAGAGGTAAGGTTTGGACATTAAATAATGTAAGGGATATACCCTTACTATAAAAAAGTGTTTTGGATATGAATAAGGCCTACGATAAAGTTTCATTGGAATTCCTTACCATAGTTCTAAGGAGTTTTGGTTTCCATAAAGATTAGAATGACCTTCTCTCTATTTGTTTCACCTCTACCATATTTTCTATTATAGTTAATGGGTTATTTTCTAGTTTCTTTAAAATTAAGAGAAACCTTTAGCAAGGGCATTCCTTATATCCTTATCTTTTCATTATCTTGTCTTAAGCTCTAGGAAGGTCTATCTCAAAAGTTGTAATGGAAAGAAAGATTTATGGTATCAGGTCTACTTCCAGTATTAATCCTATTTTCCACCAGTAGTTTTGTGGGTGGTTTTTCCACACCCACATTATGTTCATGATAAAGTGGGGTAGGCCCAAAATTTATACCTCAAAAAGGAAGAATAAAAGTATCAGGTGGAAAAAAAAGGCATGGTCACCCCTTGAAGCAACCCAAAGGTCCACACAAAGTTTTCCAAGGTTTAAATAAGTACTAAGGTAGATGGGAAAATGGGAGTCCCTATTCCTTGAGAGATTACAAAAAAATTACCCTAATGAAGTGAGGGGTAAAAAAATGGGAAGATGACTATAACAACCCAGGTCTAACTCTCCTGGTTGTCAAAAATCTCAAAATTAAATTTTTAATTCATTTGATAACAAAGTCACAACTTATGGTTACACACCCAAATTTATATTAGTACATAGGCATAGGTTTTTGCACTCTGATATCATTGACCACTGAATATGAAATCATGAGTTCTCAAGATTTGCCAAATCCTGTAATATTTTGTCATTTTCGAGATACACCTCCTAACTCAAGTTCTAGGTTCTTGACAAGGGGCTATCCTTCTAGGGCCCATAACACCTATAAGGGTGGATGCATAGTTTCCCCATATCATAGCATGGAGTACATAAGTCTCACTAACCTATGCTTAGTCATGGTTCATATTTTGTCTTAAAGCCCATGCTAGAGTTAGCATTGTTATGCCTAGTGCCTGATAATAGCCCATCAATCTATGGACACTACCAGGGCCTACAAATACTCTGGATTTGGGTCCAGATATCCTAGGTCATGTTGTAGTTAACAATAAGACATCCCATACCATCTATCACTGGATATTCCAACCTTGAATACCAAATCCCCTAGTCTCAAGTTACTATTGACTATTCCACAACTACACCATGATCGTGAGAACCCTCATGGTACTACCTCGTATGCTAACCTGGAACGACATCCCATTATACCATTTGTTGCTCTCCATAGCATAAGGTCCACTGACCCATATAATCTTTCTAGATAATAGTTATCCCCAATTCACAACAAATGCCACATGTGAGTTGTCGAAGTTGGGTGGATGTTTTGCCCTTCCCGATAGGATATTAAAAGTATACTTCAATTGTTCTTGGTATCATTGTTTTATGGGTAGCATGTTTCTATTGGTTTTTGTATAAACATTAGATTGTTGTTCGTTTGGTATAACATCTCAAATCACTTCCATTTTCATAAAATGTTAATCATAAAATAGTTAGGATTAATTAACAAAGATAAACTATTATATCCTTAAAGTTAAATTGTTTTGTAATAAAAAACAACATAATAAAAAATATGTAAATTAAATTAATTAAAATAATTTTGTAAAACATAATCGAATATATATATAATAATTATATAAACCAATTAATACAAACATAATTAAGGTAAGCAATTTTTCTACCCATAAACCAATATTTTTCTTTAATTTACTACCCACAAACATTCACAAAACCTTTGTTTTATTTAAGTAATACATTGAATTAGATTTTAAAAATTAAATAATATTTTAAAAATATTCACTAAACCTTTGTTTTAATAAGGCAATACATAGATTGAATTTATCTTTAGTGAGAAAGTGAAAGACATGATCGATATGTTTTTTAATTTTTCAATGAGCATGTTTTGCCCAAAGTTTGGTCCTAGATCAAAGGTTCCTGATATATTTTTTAATCATTTTAAACACAAGAATAATTTGGAAAAATTTTGTTCTAGTAATGGTCCCAAGCATCTAATATTTTCTAAAAATAAATTTGTAAACCTAGGTAAAATAAAATATCATACTAACGACTAATCAACTAAAGCTATGTTTCTCTTCTACACATGCAAAATGAAGATTTTTGCTTCTCAAACTCATACCTTAATTTCGGAGAATATTCCAAGGAAGCCTCTCATGGTTTGAGAGTGTTAAATATAAGGTAATAAATATCACAACAAATACACTACTATTTATTTGTTAGAAGAATAAACTGCTATACTTTCTTTTAAATAAACTATTAGATTACATGGTTTAGTTTCTAGCCAACACCTCGGATACCTAAGCAAGAACATTAAACTTGGTAATCATAAAATCACTAATTTTTTTACCATATTTATCAAGAATATTTAATAGTAATTATTGTGAACAAGAAATTAACTGAGTTTTAAAGAAGACTGTCAATTAACCACTTCAAACCTATGAGCCAAAATTTATTGTAAAAGGTATATTAAAAATAATTCAATAAAATCAGACAACATTATAAGAACGTTCTCTATTTACTTTGACTATATTAAAAAAACAACAAATCAAAAACTTATAATGTCATTATGTTCGTCGCAAACCCAAAAATAGAATGCCTAACAATTTAAATAGTAATTTCCATCTACACAGGGTAGCATAACAATTATCCTACAAATTCATAGAAAAAAACTTTATTCTACAACAACCAAATACTAATCCATGGTTTAATACCGATAAATAGATAAGTAAGAAGGTTTTGGACAAGTTTTCTTTTTAAAATTTTATACATCATAATTTAATTGCCAAAATAATTCAATGATTTAACTACCGACTCTTCTTCGAATTTCCAAAATAAAATTTAATAATTTGGTTTATCTTTCCTCTTCAATATAAAGAAAGGTTTACTTCTTCGGGAGAATTTGTGCTGGCCAAAATAATGGTGTAACAAATTCTATATGCAAGTAGACAAAAATAAAATATTGTACACTTTCAACATTTTTCCACCTTTCTCTAAAATGAACCCTATACCTTCGTTTATAAAATAAAATAAAAATAGGATTTCTTCAAGAAAATTTAAACTACAGCTAAGAGTAATAAACCCAAAACTGGTCATTATTTAAAAAATATATATATCTAATAAAATATAGTAATCTGGTGACAAGTACAACAAATATTTTAGTGTTACGTTTCTTGAATAACATCTCATTATTTTTTTCTAGATAATTCTGATATAATTTTCTGTGGTTATGCAACTTCAACTCAACTAAAATTGTATTCTTGTTTTCAAGTCTCGCCTTGGATTCCCAGTCGTTGCTCCCATGTCTACAAAACTCAAAAGAAAAGACATCATGATAGTGGATAAATATTGAGGCTTTTGGGGATCAACACGGTTATGATGAAATGCATCTATATGCTTACAATCAAACTACTTATTATAATGCATCCCCAAATACAAGTTATATCACATCATTCACTCATACTAATATATCAATATACCTATCTTATATATTGTTGGTTTGAGGTCTCATTTTAGTATTTTAAATAGCTGTCCAACACTATTATTTTGTAAACAAAAGGAATTTACATCTAAATTAAGTTTTTACTTATTTTTATAATAATACCTTCAGTACGTAAAACTCAGAGTGGATATCACTACATTTAGACTTAATGTAATCTTCCATATGCAGATTTAAAATTAACATCAACAAAAAGTAACATTCCTACTATGAAAAATATAGCTATCATCAATAACAAAAATTCTAAATGCAAGACAACACTCAATATTAGAGAAAACCAACCTCTCACATAGGTACAGTAGTTATCTAGATTTCATAGAATTTATCCAATCCGTAAGATATTATAACCGTGTGTTTTTATTTACCAACAAAAATATGATAGATTTTCACAAGGAGTTTCCATTTTAACAATGTGGTGACTCATAAAATTCATGATACATAGGCATATCTCATGCATCCTAGTAACTTAGGATAATGTCGAGTGGTATTTGGACAACCACCCAGTACAACGTAGTTTAATATATATTATTTATTATTTATTAAATATATTTTATATTAAATATTTTATTATATATAAAATATGTATACATTTATTTTTATTCTATTTTATTTATTTTATAAATAAATATATATACATACAATATATATATATATATATATATATATATATATATATATATATATATATATATATATATGTATGTATGTATGTATGTATGTATGTATGTATGTATGTATATATATATATATATATGCTAATTGAATTTGTCATGAGAGACAATCGATAAACTTATGCAAGGTGCAGTCACAAATAGTATCAAACAATGTATGAACCTATATGAACTTACCTTCATGAGCTTCCATGTACTTGCAACCATGGTGCTTGTAATCACTGGCATCATATCCCAATGTGAGTGAACAACCCTTATCCTCTAGTTCTATTTTATTTATTTTATAAATATATATACACACACATATATATATATATATGTTAATTGAAAGTGGCATGAGAGACAATCGATAAACTTATGCAAGGTGCAGTCACAAATATTCTCAAATAATGTATGCACCTATATGAACTTACCTTCATGAGCTTACATGTACTTGCAACCATGGTGCTTGTAATCACTGGCATCATATCCCAACTTACCTGAGCGAACAAACCTTATCCTTTTACCTGCAGATGTACAAAAAGCACACTAATCCTTTGTCATATCTGCTATGGTTCCTACACTCACAGAAAATCATCAATAGCATCTTGTTCTAATAAAACTAGTAGGCAGATAAGAAAACCATGGGTATGTTACATTCTTCTCCACTAGAGTTAAACACAGTACCTATGTTATTCAAGGAAATTTTGTATATTCATATTAAACAATATATATATTTATATCATCATCATGTCATATATTAAAAATATACATACACATCATCAAAAGACACATTAGAATAAGCATTATAAATCCAAAGTACGTTCAAATAAATATATGTATATCAATGTCCAATTTTCCATGTAAATTTTAGTCCTCAAACAAGAACGAAAATTATTCTTTCATAGTGGCCACATCCTCCCATGTGGAATTTCTTTCAGAGTAGAGATCTCACTGGACTCTACATTGATCAACAACTCCCTTCCTTAGTTTCTTAGTTCTAAATTCAAAAATCTTGACTATGCAGACCTTAATGAGTTGAGGATTTGAGATTTGCAAGTGTGAAACATCTAAAATATGAGAGGGGTTAGCCACATACTTCCTAAGGACACATGGAAAGTACTGTAGAATGTGGAAAAATTAGGTGGCAAGACCAATTTTACAAATTGTAGGGATGATTTTGGTAGTAGTTCCAAATGGTCCTACAAATATAGGGCTAATTTTAGTGGAGTTTATGGAACTCTTAGTAGGTTTGACTTTCAAGAAGACTTTATCACAAATAATAAATTCTTTAGGTGAAAATTTAGTATTAGCATAGCTCTTCTAATGGTCTATAGCTTCTTTGAGTTGTTGACATATTTCTTTTAGCTTGACCTCCATTTCATAGTAACTAGTATGATCATTGCTCGATCATCCAAATTATCTTAAAAAAATTTCAATACTTATGCCCATATAGACTTTTAAAATAGAGTTATGCCCAACATGGCATGAGTACACAACATAACAATTTTTACTTGATTGACCCTAAGGAGTGTTGATGTGAGGGGAAGTAATTATAAATCAACAAACATTGGTTGACTAAATAGGTTGGACTAGATACATACTTGGTCTGCCACATATTTGACATAATCCTAGGCTTTTATGACATGTCCTATATTGATAAAAAGCAAAACTATCACTGGCTTTATTAACAACAAAATACTAGCTTTCTTACTATTTTCTCATAAGAGGATGGGGTTACCTGTAGCTGTTTAAATTTTATGGGGAATATATTCAGTTGTTTTTCTTTTTTTTGCTCTTTCTAGGCATTGATTAGCATAATGGTATTTAGCTTCATATACATAACATACATTTGGACCTTTTTTCTTCCCTCTATCCCTATATTTATTTTTATTAGCATCATTATTTCCTATGTCCAGAGTCACAACTCTTTTTGGAAAATTCCTATTTTCATGTTGCCCTTTGCTATTAAAAAAATTTCCTCTATTTTTGTTGTCTCCCCTGTAATGATCTCCATACTTGTATTTCCTGTACTGGTCTTTTCCTTTAGCGGGTTATGGGTTTCTTATTTTCCTAGATTTATCTTTTGGTAATAAGCCTTCTTATTTTTCTAATTTAATTCTTCATATCATACGAAATCAAAAGATTTTATCAGATTCTTTGGATTGATCCATCCAATAGAATATTCAATTATAGGATGTAAACCTAGCATAAATTTGTGAGCTTTAAACTCCTCACACTTGTTGTATTCAGGTGCATACTTCAATAGCTGGACAAATCTATGATAGTACTCTATCACTAACATATTCTCTTGATGAATATTTGTAATTTCAGTATACTTATCAATATAAAATTATGGGGTAAGTAATCTATCCCTAAATTCCTTCTCAAACACATCCCATGGAATGCCAAAGGTCTCCTTCTGGCTAGTTTTCTTGTATGTGGTCCATCAATTCCTGGCAAGACCTATTAGGTGTGCTACAACCCACATAGTCTTAGATTCAACACATAGGGGTTGAATGGAAAAGTACCCCTCAACCTCACTTAGCCAATTTTTGGCTATTTCACCATCACCCTTATCATTGAATTTAGAGATATCTAACTTTTTGATTTTCTTCTACAACTCAACACCAACTTTCCTTCTTGTAGATCCTACAGGGAAATCTCTTTGCACTATTTTTGACTCCTTACTCTTAGTCAAATTTTTAATCACCTTTTATTGTTGGGTGATAATTTATTGTTTTTGTGTTAGTTGAGTATGTTGTTTCTCCATATGATCATTCATTTGAGCTCTTTGTATTTATATTTGTTCTTTCTATTGATTCAACTGTTCATGCATTAATTGAATCATTCTAGTCATATTATCATCATTCTATGCAAGCCTTCTTGTTGTAGGTTCTTTCTCTTTTCTCACTACACATCAAGGTGCTTCAACTATTTGTATATGATTTGACTATCTCATGAGTCATATTAGTCCCTTCCTCAGAACCTCTGCAAGCCCCTCTTGCATAGTAGTATTTTTTCTCTTGGAGGTCCCCGTAATTTATATCTAAAGATAAGAGAGCTATGCCAATTCAAAAAATCATATGTTTGTAACCTAGAATTATCATAACCTAGGCTCTGATACCAACTATAAAAACCTAGGTCTAACTCTCCTAGTTTTCAAAAATATCAAAATAAAAATTTCAATTCATTTGATAATAAAGTCAAAACTAACAATTACACACCCAACTTTATATTAGTACATAGGCATAGGTTTCCACACTCTAAGATCATTGATCACTATATATGAAATCACAAGTGCTTGATATTGACCAAATATTGTAATATGTGGTAATTTGTGAGACCCACCTTCTCCAAATTTGAGTTTTGGGTTCTTGATCAGGGGTTATCCTTTTAGGGCCCATAACACCTAGAAGGATGGATGCATAGTTTCCCCATATCATAGCATAGAGGACATAGGTATCACTGACCTGTGCTCAATCCTGGTTTATATTTTGTCTTAAGCTCATACTAGAGTTAGCGTTGTTATACCTAGTGCTTGATAATAGCCCATAACTATGGACACTACCAGGGCCAACCAATACTCTGGATTTGGGTCTAGATATCCCAGGTCACGTTGTAGTTGATGATAATATATCCCATACCATATATGGCTAGACCATGTAACATGCCCATGATTTTATTATCTACCTACTATTTTTATTAGAACAAGATGCTACTAATAATTTTTTATGAGTGCAGGAGTTATAGTAGATATGACAAGCAATTTAGTGTACCTGTTGCACATATGCAGGTAAAAGGATAAGGGTTGTTTGCTCAGGTAAGTTGGGATATGATATCAGTGCTTACAAGCACCATGGTTGCAAGTACATGTAAGATCATGAAGGTAATTTCATATAGGTGCATACATTGTTTGAGAATATTTGTGATTGCACCTTGCATAAGTTTATCGATTGTCTCTCATGACAAATTCAATTAGCATATATATATATATATGTGTGTGTGTATATAAAATAAATAAAATGGAATAAAGATAAATGTATACATATATTTATAAAATATTTAATATATAAAATATATATAAAATAAATAATGAATAAATAAATAAATAATATATATTAAACTACGTTCTATCGGGTGGTTGTCCAAATGCCACTCAAAATTATCCTAAGTTACTAGGATGCATGAGATATGCCTATGTATCATGAATTTTATGAGTCACCACATTGTTAAAAGGGAAATTTCTTGTGAAAATATATCATCTTTATGTTATTAAATAAAAACACATGGTTATACTATTCTGAAGATTGGAGAAATTCTATGAAAGCCATATAACTGTTGTACTGATGTGAGAGGTCATTTTTCTCTAATATTGAGTGTTGTCTTGCATTTAGAATTTTTGTTATTGATGATAGCTATATTTTTTAGTAGGAATGTTACTTTTTATTGATGTTAATTTCAAATTTTCCTATTGTAAGACTACATTAAGCCTAAATGTAGTGATACCTAGTCTAAGTTTTACGTATTGATGGTCTTCTTATAAAAAGAAGTAAAAAATTAATTCAGATGTAAATTCCTTTTGCTTACAAAATAATAGCATTGGACAGATATTTATAATACTAAAATGATACCTCAAACCAAAGTATGTAAGATAGGTAGTTTGATATATTTTTATGAGTGAATGATGTGATATGACTTGTATTTGGGTGATGCATTATAATAAGTAGTTTTGATTGTAAGAATTTATATGCATTTCATTATAACTGTGTTGATCCCCCTCAAGCCTCAATATTTATATACTTCCATGATGTATTTTCTTTCAAGTTTAGCGGACATGTGAGTAGCGATCCTGGGAAGCCAAGGCAAGACTCAAAAATAGGAATACGATTTTAGTTGAGTTGAAGTTGCATAACCATATAAATTTATCTCAGGATTATCCAGAATAAATAAATAAATAAATAATGAGATGTTATTCAAGAAGCATAACGCTAAAATATTTTTTGTACTTGTCACTGGATTAATATAGTTTATTGGATATTTATTAAAAAAAATAATAATGACCAACTTTGGGTTTATTACTCTTAGTTGTAGTGTAAATTTTCTTAAAGAACTCCAATTTAGGTAAAGAGTTAATTATAGAGAAAGGTGGAAGAATTATGAAAGTGTACAATATTTTATTTTCATATGCTTGCATATAGAAGTTGTACACCGTTATTTTGGCCAATACAACTTTTCTGAAAGAAGTAAACTTTTTTTTATATTGAATAGGAAAGACAAACCAAATTATTAAATCTTCTTTTGGAAATTTTAAGAAGAGCCAGTAGTTAAATCGTTGAATTATTTTCGGCAATCAAATCATGATGTATACAATTTTGAAAAGAAAACTTGTCCAGATTCTTCTCACTTATTTGTTTATCAATATTAAACCATGGATTAATAGTTGGTTTATGTAGAATAAAGTTTATTTTTATTGATTCATAGGATAACTATTATGCTACCTTGTGTAGATGGAAATTACTCTTATAATTGTTAGGCATTCTATTTTTGGGTTTGCAATGGATAGAATGACATTATAAGTTTTTGATTTGTTGTTTCTTTAATATACTGAAAGTAAATAGAGAAAATTCTTATAATTTTGTCTGATTTTATTGAATTATTTTCAATATACCTTTAACAATAAATTTTGTCTCATAGGTTTGAAGTGGTTAATTGACAGTTTTATTTAAAACTCAATTAATTTTATATTCATAATAATTACTATTAAAGAGTCTTGATAAATATGGCAAAACAAGCAATGAGTTTATGATTACCAAATTTAATGTTCTTGCTTAGGTATCCGAGGTGTTTGCTGGAAATTAAACCATGTAATTTAATAGTTTATTTAAGAGGAAGTATAGTAGTTTATTATTCTAACAAATCAATAGTAGTGTATTCATTACGTCATTTATTACCTTATGTTTAATGATATCAAACCATGAGAGGCTTTCTTGGAAGATTCACCAGAATTAAGGTATGAATTTGGGAAGCGGAAATTTTCATTTTGCATGTGTAGAAGGGAAACATAGCTTTATTTGATCAGTCGTTAATATGATAGTTTCTTTTACCGATGTTTGCAGATTTTTTTTAGAAAACCTTAGATGCTTGGGACCATTACTCAAACAATTTTTTGCCAAATTATTCTTGTATTTAATATGATTAAAAAAATCAGGAAACTTTGACCTAGGACCAAACTTTGGGCAAAGCATGCTCATTGAAAAATAAAAAAATTCTATCATGTCTTTCACTTCCTCACTAAAGATAAAGTCAATCTATGTATTGCCTTATTAAAACAAAGTTTTAGTGAATATTTTTAAAATATCATATAAATTTTAAAAGCTAACTCAATGTATTACTTAAATACAACAAAGGTTTTGTGAATGTCTGCGGGTAGCAAATTATAGAAAAATATTGGTTTATGGGTAAAAAATATTGCTTGCCTTCATTATGTTTGTATTAATTGGTTATATATATTCAATTATGTTTTAATACTTGGTTATTTACAAAATTATTTTAATTATTTTAATTTACATATTTTTTATTAATTTGTGTTTTTTTTGTTTTTATTACAAAACAATATAACTTTAAGGATAGAATAGTTTATCTTTGCTAATTAATCCTAACTATTTTATGATTAACATTTTATTAAAATAGAAGTGTTATGAGATGTTCTAAAAAACGAACAATAATATAATGTCTATAACAAAAACCAATAGAACCATGCTACCCATAAAACAGTGATGCCATGAATAATTGAAGTATACTTTTAATATCCTATCAAGAAGGGTAAAATATCCACCCAACTTCGATAGCTCGTAGATGGTATTTTTTGTGAATCGGGATAACTATTCTCTAGCAATATTATAGGGATCAGTGGAACTTATGCTATGGAGAGTAACGAATGGTAGAATGGGACGTCATTCTAGGTTATTGTACAAGGTAGTATCATGAGGGTTTTCATGATCATGGTGCAGTTGAGGAATAGCCAACAATAACTTGAGACTAGAGGAGCTGGTCTTCAGGGTTGGAAGGTCCAACGATAGATGGTATGGAATGTATTATCATCAACTACAATGTGACTTGGGATATCCAGACTTGAAACCAAAGTATTGGTGAGCCCTAGTAGTATCCATAGATTGATGGGCTATTATCAGGTACTAGGCATAACAACGGTAACTCTAGCATAGGATTTAAGTCAAAATATGAACTAGTACTGAGGATAGATTAGTGATACCTATGTCCTCAATGCTACAAGATGGAGAAACTATGCATCCACCCTTATAGGTGTTATGGACCCTAGAAGGATAACCCCTTGCCGAGAACCCAAAACTCGAGTTAGGAGAAGGTGGGTCTCACTAATGGCAACATATTACAAGATTTGGCCAATCTCGAGCACTCGTGATTCCATATATAATGGTCAATGATCTTAGAGTGCAAAAACCTATGCCTATGTACTAATATAAATATGGGTGTGTAATCGTTAGTTGTAACTTTATTATAAAATGAATTAAAATTTTGATTTTAATATTTTTGACAACCAAGAGAGTTAGACTTGGGTTGTTATAGTTGCTCAAATTACTAGCGCTCCTAAAGCTTCACCACAAGAAGATGAAGATGAATAAAATGAGGGCACAAAAGTAAGAGGTTATTTGAAGTTGGAAAACCCCAAAAGCTCACCATGGTTAATGCTTAAAAATTTATTGAATTATGAATCAAGCAAAGAAATGGGATGAGGTTGAGCACTACATGAACCCCAAAATGCTACCTCGAGGGTATAAGGAGCTATAATAGAAAAAAATAATGGAAATTTATGGTCTTAGAATTGAGCTTAAATATCCACCACAAGAGAAGAGAAAGGTTCACTGGGTAAAAATTAGGAGAGCAACCTAATTGTAGACCAACTCAAATGTCCACCCAACCAGAGGAGATAGACCAGAGTTTGAAGAGACATCAGTATCCCACCAATAGCAAATAGGCACCATATCCAATATGGGAGAGGTAAGTGACTAATTTAATACTTGGTTAGTAAAAACATATGTCCATAGCTGGCATATATCAAACGACCCACTGAAGAAGTCAGGAGTGACCTGCCATGGAGTACAATTTTAGTGATGGAGCTACAGGTTGCAATAATGATCTCAAAATAATTTCTCCCTCAAGTGCACGCAAGAATTATGAGCCCCTGGGAGGTCAGTACAATAATTGTAGGAATAAGTAGATGTGGCTAATGAGGCGTACTTCAATTAATGGATAAACACAAGTTGTAGGATGATGATTGATGTGTATAGCTTGAAATTTCCCTGGCTTAGTTGCACTTCATTAATATGTGTATTAATTGCATATAGCAGAGGTTTTTGGTCAACCTCAGTTATCAGTATTGTATTCACTTGCAAAGAGCTCTTTCAAAGGCTATATATACAAGGATGTAAGAATTAAAAATGGTCAACTCTTTAGCTATTACAACCTACATGTAATATCTAAAATATTCATAATTTAAGTGGATTATTATTTGGCCTCCAAAGCTTCTCATGTATGTATGTATATCTATTTAGTTTTTTTATTTTTCTTAAATTTAGATGAATTAATGTATTATAATTCTACATTTTGGATTTCATGTTTTTCATTATCTGATTTTAGAATTCATAATTAAACTCTGTGTGCTCAATGTAAATGGTAAATATTTTATGGTCTATTAGATGATCTGTGTGAATTCATTGAGTATTAAGGTTTTGCATGTACTTTGATGTGGCTAAACCCATCCCTTGTAAGTTCTATCTTCACCTTTATTTCCTTTCTATTTGCTCCCTTTTTCTCTCAGACAGTGTTAGCTAGGAACCCTTTAGGAACTGACTTTCTCTAGAGATTGGCTTCAGAACTTGTAGTTTTGAGACCATTTAAATTTGGTCAAGGTTTATGGGTGCACAATCCTTACCATTAAAAAAACTTTCAACCAATAGTTTTTGGCATGATCGGTGGGACATTATCCCATATTTAGGATAAATAGAGGGTTTGTGATACCTAATTTTGTCTAGGTCTCTTCAATAACCTATAGTGACTCTATCAAAGATACACCTAGAAATCCATATTAGCCTTGTTGTTCTTTCATGTTTACAAGACATAGGTCTAGCTTCTCACAATATCCAATTGAGTTCTTGGAGCTATCCTTTAGAAGAAAGAAACCCATATCAGTTGTTGAATATTATTCTCCTATTGAAAACCAAGAGAGAGATTATATTGATACTGAACTAGTACCCCCACTCCAAGCATTCATCATCCTTAAAATAGCAATGGATAAAATTAAAAATGATACCCTAAGAGTCCCTTCCTGGAATCACATAGGTCCTCTTGATATTTTTTATCAACATGCCATTCCTTAGGTAGCCTTGAAAGCTCTGGTAATATATAATGGCACGAGGAAAATAGTATAAGAATATTTTCAAGATGTTGCTTTGCTGGCCATTGTTCACAATATTCAAGAAGAAGACATCATGATCCTCCTATTAGTCATTTCCTTGAAAGGAAAAATGCTCTATTGGTATAGAACCCTACCTAATAGGAGTATAAGATCCTGGGTGGACCTTGGAATCAAACTAATAAAATATTTCAATGAGCAAGCAAACCCATTCTCCTTACTCACCTAGTTCATGGTGATACAAAAGCACCCACAAGAAGAAATAGTGGACTTTAACATTAGGTTTAGTCATACTTGGCAAAGAGTGCCCAACAGTATTAGGTCAACCAATGAGCAAGATGTCTATTATTATCTAAGATTATTTGGTTCAGACTTGGAATTAATGATATGACAATAAAATATCCTCACCTTTTATTAGATATTCTAAGAATATTTAAAGATGGAAAATATGCTCATTTCTATAGGTAGGCTGCCTCCTAAGCCTCTGATGTCTATCTTCCCAAAGCTTTCTCAAAGTTATCCACAACCAGTTATCTTAGCTCCTACTTACCCTGCACGTCCACCACATGTAAACTTTTATTAATGACCCAATATATCTATAGTACCTATGCTCCCTGATCCACCAATAATCTCATATTTACCTGCCCCTCCTGAGGTAACTACATTACCCACCCCAGATCCACAAATTGCTATCCTACGGGAAATACATAACTTCATGAATGATTTGTCTAAAAAAATCACTTTGATGAAAAGAAGAAAAGCTGAAAGAAATTTTTAGCCAAGAAGATTTTCATATGTGACCAAAGATCAGTCTGCTTCTACTATAAAGCCTCCTGAAATAACCAATGTAGTCCTAATCAATGAAGAGGGGGATCCCTCAAATTCTACATCTAAATAAAATAATTTGTGCTCTAAGTGTAATGACCCCCATGGGTAGAGTACTTGTATAATGCATCAATATTATGTGTAGAAAATAGCCATTGAGAAGGAAAAATGTGAAAATTATCACATTGAAATTGCTATTGAATTGATATTTGTAGCATTTAAATAGATAAAAATGGATGGTAGAACAAACTAAAAAGATCCCTAAAAAACAATCCCTAAACTATAGCAACTGGTAAATCAAATATGCCATCTAAATAACTATGCCGACCATACTTTAAAATAATTAAAACATAGATAAAACCTATATGCTAACATTCTCCCCCTTAAAGTTGAGAGGGCTGACAAGACAGTCTCTCAGCTTTACATATTGAGCTTTAGCAACTCCTTTGGTGAAGATGTCCGCCATGTTGTCCAAAGTGCTGCAATGTTGAAGCTCAACTACCTATTTCTCCACCATGTCTCGAATGAAGTGATACTTCATATCAAAGTGTTTTGACCTGCTATGGTGGATGGGATTATGTGCCAATTGGATGGCACTCATATTGTCACAGTACAATCTTGTAGGACCACTTTGTTGCTCTCCAATATCTTCAAGGACTTTTCTCAACCATAGAGCTTGAGTACTAGCATGTGTGATTGCTATATACTCAGCCTCAGTAGATGACAATGCTACAATAGTCTGCTTTTTGGAACTCCATGTAATTAGTCCTGACCCAAGACTAAAACAATTTCCTGAAGTAGATTTCCTATCATCTATATTGCTGCCCCAATCACTATCACTAAAGCCAACTAATTTTATAGAATTACACTTGTGGTAATGGATTCCAAAATCCAATGTACCCTTTACATATCTCAGAATTCTCTTAGTTGCTTGAAAATGTAGTTCTGATGGATCAGCCATAAACCTTGAAACAAGAGAAACAACATACTGAATATCGGGCCTTGTGTTGGTGAGAAACATCAGACTCCCAACCATGCTCCTGTAAGTGGTCATGTCAACTTTTGGTGCTCCATCATCTTTGCTCAATTGGATCCCATGACCCGTTGGAGTTGCAACAGGCTTGCATTGCTCCATGGAAAATTTCTTAATCATATCTTGAGCATATTTGTGTTGACATATGAAGATCCCTTTATCTGTTTGATGAACTTCCATGCCTAGGAAGTAATGCATTAAGCCTAGATATTTCATTTCAAATTCTCTCATCATGGAGTGTTTGAACTCCTTATTCATCTTGTCACTACTACCCATAAATATTAGATCATCCACATATAAACATACAATGAGAATGTCTTTACCTTGCTTTAGGTAGTAGAGAGTAGGTTCACTTTTGCTCCGAGTGAATCCATACTCCTTAAAGTAGCCATCAATGCGAGAGTACCATGCTCTTGGTGCTTGCTTGAGGCCATATAGTGCTTTTTTAGTTTGTAGACAAGGTTCTCCTTACCTTGTTCTTTAAAACCTTGAGGTTGTTGCACAAAAACCTCTTCATTCAAGTACCCATTGAGAAAGGCACTCTTTACATCCATGTGCTGAATTTTCCATCCTTTGTGGGCAGCCAAGGAAAGTACTGATCTGATAGTCTCCTGTCTAGCAACAGGAGCAAAGGTCTCCTCATAGTCAATCCCATACTTTTGAGTGAAGCCTTTTGCTACAAGTCTTGCCTTGTGTCTTTCAATGCTTCCATCAACATTGAATTTGGTCTTGTAGACCCATTTGCATCCAACACATTTTTTACCTTTAGGAAGCTTCACAAGCTCCCAAGTATCATTCCTTTTTATAGAGGATATTTCCTCTTCCATGGCTTGCTGCCATACATCATGAGTGCATGCTTTCTCATAGCTAGATGGCTCTAGTTGTGCACTAGTCATTAAAGCATAATTGACTACATCTCCCTTAGGCTCTTGGGAGTCATCATCACCATACATATGCAGATTTTCAAGTCTTTTTAAAACTGCATTCATTTCACTAGCTTGACTTCTAGTGTATCTTTTCTGGAAATTCTTATCCAACATTTGAACAGATGGATGGTGCTGAAGAATTATTTTACCTCTTGATGGAGAATCAATGTCCATTGGTGAAGAACTTACTGATATTTGTGGAGAAGGACTTGGAGTAGCATCTGGTGTACTCATACTTGGGCTTGGAGGACTTCCTTTGCTATTTTTGGGCTGCACTTGCTGCACTTGAGAGGTACTTGCATCATGAGATCCATCATCAAAAAAAGTTTTTGATGACCCCATTCTCCCCCTTCATCAAAAATTACATCCCTGGAAAGAACAATTTTTTGAGTTTTGGGATTGTAGAGTCTATATGCTTTGGTAGACTCACAATATCCAACAAAAATACATGCTTGACTTTTGGGGTCAAGTTTCTTTCTTTTTCATCAGGAATGTGGGCATATGCAAGACAACCAAAAACCTTAAAGTGTTTTACATTTGGATTTTTGCCATTCCATCCTTCATAAGGAGTGATCCCATCTAGACTAGAAGTAGGACTCCTATTTAAAATGTAAACACTAGTTCTAACAACATCTGCCCAATACATGTTACTTAGATGCTTAGATTGAAGCATCGATCTAGCCATTTCTACTATGGTGCGGTTCTTTCGTTCAGCCACACCATTTTGTTGTGGAGTATAGGCAGTTGTGAATTGCCTTTTTATTCCACAATCCTTACAATATTTTAGAAAGGCATTTGAAGAATACTCTCCTCCTCTATCTGTCCTTAGACATTTTACAATAAACTCACTTTGTTTCTCTACAGTATTTTTGAAATCTATGAAACAATCAAAAGCTTCATCTTTGGTTTTCAAAAAATAGATCCAACACATCCTAGAGAAATCATCTATGAAAGTGAGAAAGTAGGAATTATTACCAATGCTTTTGGTTTGCATTGGACCACAAATGTCCGAATGCACCAATTGGAGTGGATGTCGAGCTCTCCACGCTTGTCCTTTTGGAAACTTGGATCTAGAGTGCTTGCCCAAAGCGCACCCTTCACAGACCTCCTTGTGTTCATCAACTTTTGGAAGTCCACACACCATAGCTTGAGAAGTTAACAATTTCAAGCTTGCAGAATTTAGATGACCATATCTCAAGTGCCAAAGTACACTTGGATTTGCTATAGCAATACTAGCAAGTTGAGCACCCCCTAGTTCCCCAAACTTAAGGGGAAACAACCTATTATTTGTCATAGGTACTTGTGTAATGACTCTATTACAATTGTTCTTATCAAAAATTACACATTTGTCTTCATCAAAAACAAGTCTATAATTTTTCTCCATCATTTGTCCAACACTAAGCAAATTATGTTGGAGTTTGGGGGTGTAATAGATGTCATTTACCTTTTTGGTGCCTTCTTTTGTTGGAACCTCCATGGCTCCAATACCTTCAACTTGTAGAGCTTTGTCATCTCCCAACTTGATTCTTGATTTGTAGGTGGAATCCATTGTAGCAAAGAGCTCTTCTTTGCCACTCATGTGATTGGAACAACCAGTATCCAAAATCCAAGTGTCATTTAGATTTTGGTCTGATTTTCCATAAGTAAGAAATATATTTGAAGTTCCTTCTTCTTCACCATAGTTGCCATATTGACCTCTTCCATCTTGAGAAGTCTTGGACCAACAATCTCGAGCAAAATGACCAGGCTTGCCACAATTGAAACAAGCTTTCTTTGTTTTGTCACCTCCTCTTCCTTGATTGCCACTCCTTCCTTGATTGCCACCTCTATTTTGATTGCCACCTCTGCCTTGATTTCCACCTCTACCTGGATTGCCACCTCTTGAGCTACTTCTTCCTCTACCTCTTCTTTGTCCTCTGCCTTGGCCTCTTCCTTGGCCTCTGCCTGCACCCTCATTGGATGAGAAAGCTTTATCATCACCACCATAGCTTGTTGAAGTAGACCCCTGTAGTATTTCTTCATGAGACATCAAGGAACCTATTAGTGCATCAAAAGTTAGAGTAGAAAGATCTTTAGATTCCTCAATGATGATAGCAATATGGTTCCATTTATGAAGAAGTGTTCTCAACACTTTCTTCACAACCATTTCAGGTTTTATGTCTTCTCCAAGGGTCTCCATCTTGTTGACAACTGCTTTCACTCGTACACAGTAGTCACCAACTTTCTCATCTTCCTGCATTTTGAGATTCTCAAAATCTCGCTTTAAGGTTTGAAGCCTCACTTGCTTCACCTGATCGCTCCCTTGATAACCTTCTTTCAAAGCTTTCCAAGCTTCGAGTGCTGTTGTACAAGCAACAATCCTAGGAAAGATGCTTTTCTCCAAGGCTGCTTGGAGATGGTAGAGAGCAAATGAGTTCTTCTTTTGGGCATCTTTCTTAGCAGTCTTATCAGCTGCACTCAAGGTTGTCCAGTCTTGAGGTTCATTGTAGCCTTCCTCAACAATATCCCACAAACCTTTACCAATGAGTAGGGTCTTCATCTTGATAGACCAGTACTCATAATCTAACCCATGAAACTCAGGTATGGGTAGATTATTATTTGATGCCATAGCTTTTGAAAATAAACTAGAAACACACTTCTTTTATTTCTCAATACAATCAATGCACTATGCTTTTCAAAGGAAAAATTACAGATTTAAATCAAATCTATCTTGATCTACTCTCTCGTAGATATCCTGTTCTACTTGCATAGGATCTCCTATCACTTGATTGACAAAATTGTCAGCAATAGAATCACTATTGTCACTAACAATTATGACTTCAGGTGAATAAGGTTCTGGCTCCACTTCCTCAACAGAATCACTGTCACTTAGATAAATAATCTTTGGCTCCTATGGTGCAACTTCTACAGATTCTGACTCCTCATATCTGCTACCAAAAGAATTGTCTTCGGAATCACCGTCATATCCTGCATCTGGTGCTCTTTGATTTGCTATTACAACATTTTGAAGATGATTGAATACAGTATTCAATCCATACATTCAAAATTTTTCATCAAAATATTCAGGGGTTTCTCTTGCTAAAAGAGAATGAAGGGCAAAGTAGCATCCAATTGACCTTAACATTACATAATCAGTCGACCTCTTATGCAACACTCTAGCAGCACTCGATGACTCCTCTCAAAGATCAAATTTAAGCCCCTAAATGGGGTTCCAAGGGTAGTGCCCCTGACAGTGCCCCTAGAGTTCAAAATTTTTAAAAGGTGTTAAACGGACGTTCCGGAAGGTTTCCACAGGTAGAAAATCAACACTTGTTACAAAGATTGCCTCTTAGGCAATTTGTGCAAATCATTTACAAAAATTGCCTCTTAGGCAATAGTGAAAGTCTTCTTATTGTAAAAAATAAAATTTTTATCAAAGGTTTAATTAATAATAAAATTTATTTTAACTAAAAAACCATTAAAGTTTAAAAAATGATTTTTTAATTAAATTAATATTAAATTATTAAAAAAAATTGATAAAATTTTAACAATAGATGCAAAATATATATATATATATATTAACCTAGTTCCTATGATCATGCTGACTCTGTGGAATTGCATTCGGGATACTTATAGCATGCAAACATGTTGTTCTACTTCTCATAGGAGGTTGACTGTCTTTACACTATTTTAACTCTCCAGCACACCGTTCTATCTCTATTTGCAGCTCACGTCTCACTTCAACACAGGATTTCTTCTATCCAAGGATCACAACCTTCAATCAAATGCACTCACACATCGATATTTTGTAGCTTCTCACACCAATTCTTTTTAGTAATCTTCTCTCAAACCTCACACCTCATGTCCATCATCCACTATTGGTTGGTTATTACGTAGTGTCGCATCCTTCAAACCTAAATTTTTATTTCCTCGCATCACACGGATCGTCCCTTATGCTCAAGATAGCCTTCTGCTAGCTTTCTTATCATGCAAACTATTTCAAAAGAACAAAAACAATAAATATTTTGACACATATTAGGGATTTTTAATCAAATTAGATGACCTACAACATCATGCAGATCATAATGATAAATTTTTTTTTTATACAGTGATCTTCTCTCCAACCAATATCCTCTCACATCGATTTTTGTAGCTCACATCTCTATCTTCATCTCAAACAAATCATCTCCTATGTAGCTCACATATTTTTACAACCGATGCTTGTTGTCTTCGTTGTGGAGCTTCCTACACACACATACTATTCCACATTTCAAAGGATCAAACAAAACACAACAATAATTTTTTTACATAGCTCTTTCAATGCAGCTCTTTCTCACGCAAAAAAAAATATCATTTATCACGCCTATCATGGCTTTGGTTACAGATGCCTCTCTCTCACAATAGATGACCAATCATGGGACTCCTCTCCATGATTCTTAACTTTTCTCAATACCCACAGGCTCTCCATGTTGTTGGCCTTCAAATCCAGTTCACTGTGATCTCTGTTGTCCAAGATGTCTCCTCACATTGAAGAAACACAATGATCCCTTTCCTAGATTGAACTCAAAAAAATTGATGGGAAATCTAAAAAATGAGAGATTAATTCCTTCGCTCTGATACCAAAATGTGAAAATCATCACATTGAAATTGCTATTGAATTGATATTTGCAGCATTTAAATAGATACAAATGGACGACATAACAAAATAAAAAGATCCTTGAAAAAAAATCCCTAAACTATAGCAATTCGAAAATCAAATATGTCGTCTAAATAACTATGTTGACCATACTTTAAAATAATTAAAACATAGATAAAACCTAAATGCTAAAAAAAAAGGATTCAGAAGGGACATATTAATATGATTAGAGATAACAATCATAATTTCATGATGTTTTTCATTGAGCAAGTCTCTATCCTTACGAGGTCCAAAAAGAAACCATTGCATATGAATCCTAAAAAGTTAAACCCATTGAAGGTGCCTACCGATGATAAAGAAAAGAATAAAGATAAAATAGAAAATCCCTAGAAATTTCATGTTCACAAGCCTTTTCAATAGTAGAGGAGAGAACCCAAGCCCAGTGAAGCTCAACAAAAAGGGGTTGAAACTCAGAAAAAGGCTAAATACAAGCTAAAATACCCTTCCCTAATAAAATACCAATGGATTGAGGTCACTCATGAGTATAGGAGCAAGTTTGAACACCCTCTAAAGGAAAAGGATAGGTAGTCTAAAATATTTACCTTTAACATTCTACAGAAATTAAATAAAATACCATCTAGGGCCAGCATGTACGATGCTCTATTGATCCCTAGGAAGATTAATTTTTGTAGGCCTCTCTTAAGCTGATCAAGAGCCAAAGCAAGTTTCACTTAGAGAAGAATCTAGATCAAGGTAATTTTGTTATGGGGGCTGGTAAGAATAGGCCTTCCTTTTTCTATCTATCCCTAGAAATGGAGGTTTGGGTGGTGCACAACTGCATGATTGATTCAGGTGCCACCACTATGGTCATGCCCAAGGTGGTATGTGATGTTATGGGTATGTAATATACTAGAAATTATCCTGGTGTGTTGTAGATATATGGTACTCTAGTGAAAACCATGGGGATCATAAAATATGTACCCATGGTCCTTCATAAACTCCCTTATGTAACTGTTATATAGAAAATTGTGGTAGTGGATCTAGAGCCTTACTTTTGGATGTGCATCTCGAGGGAGTTTACTGCCAAGTTGGGTGGTTACCTCTCTCTTGATTACTCTCATATGGAAATACCATTTAAGGGAAGGAGAGTGAAAAACTATTCAAATAAACCATCCTCTTTCCATATTGAAAAATTAGAAGAGGCGAATCAACAAGTATCTATAGTGAGTATATTGAATTAATGGGAAGACCTGATGAAAGAAGTTCTAGAGGAGTTACAAATAGAGGATAAATTTTCTCTCAAAGGCTTCAATGCTATAATAGAAATGGGAGTGGGCACTTACACTATTGAAAAACTAGAGACAAAGTTAATAGTTTCTTAGGAAGAACTTCCTCCATCATCCAACCAGTTATGGAAGCTCTATTTTGATGGGGTGAAATGCAAAAATGGTGCAGGCATTGGAGTAGTCCTTATTTCAGCAATAGGATCCCAAAAGGTATTTTCATACAAACTAACATAAATATGATGTAATAATGCAATAGAATATTAAGCCCTATGCCTCAGACTGAATAAGTCAAAGAATATTGGAGTTAAGCAGCTCCAAATATTTGGAGACTCTAAGTTGGTGATCAACCAAATTATTGAGAAGTGTGTCAACAAGTAGTACTACCTCAAGGCTTATAGGAACAAAGTCTGGAACTTATTAGAATTGTTTGAGGCCATAAAAATAAAGGCTATCCTAAAGGATAAAAATAGGCATGCCGACATACTGGTATCTATAGGAGTAAACTTTTTCTCGATTTTTAACACCATTCACAAGGCAAAAACAATGAGAGTATATAGGCCTTCTATTCTAAATAAAAACATTTTTTGGTAAGTCTTTGAAAGTGACGAATAGATAGTGGATTTTTTGGTCCACAAAATTAATTTCTTGGCTGATGGACCTCCAAAAAATGAAGATGAGAAGGAATAGGAGGGTTTAATTTAGTTAAAAAATAACCACATACCAAAAGGATTAATTTCCCTTGAAAACTTGTTTGATAACAATGATCAACCAAAGGGCCATATGATCAAGATAGATTCCAAAGGTTACAAGGAAGTTCAGGTTTCACCAGGAAAGAACCTGAAGATAGGAGTGGACTATTTAGATGAAGAAGTCCACCATATATAGGAATTATGCAAAAAAAATGATGATATTATTTCCTATATCTATGATGATGTCAAAGTATATAATAAGGATGTTATCCAACATACCATTGAATTGGATCTCAATGCAAAACCCTTTATATAGAAGTAGAGGCTGATTAATCCAAATATAGAGGCTCTAATTAAGTAGGATATTTTGAAGCTATTGAATTCTAAAATAATATATCCCATCAAGCATTCTACTTGGGTGGCTAATCTAGTTCCAATTAGGAATAAGAATGAATACATCAAGCTCTGTGTTGATTTCCAAAATGTGAATAAGTTTTCTTTAAAATATCATTATCCTTTATCCCAAATAGACCAAATATTACACACAGTGGTGGGAGTAAAAATATTCTCTTTTCTAGATGGCTTTTCAGGATTCAACCAAGTCTAGGTCTTGGATGAAGACCAGTATAAGACAACATTCACCACAAAATGGCTAATATTTGATGCCATTTGGGCTACCTAATGCTGGTTCTACCTTCTAGAGGATAATGGAATTGGAATTTGGTGAGTTGGTGAATAAGGTGATTGTTATTTACTTGGATAATACGATTATATTCTCCCACAAAAAGGACCATGTGGAGCATCTTTGACAAGTCTTTGAAAAATATAGAGAGTTCAGGATATCATTGAATCCAAAGAAATCCATATTTGTTGTGTAAGAAGGAAAACTCCTAGGACATGTGGTGTGAAAAGTAGGGCTTACCAATGAATTAGATAGGGTAATCACCATCTTGGATATGCCTATGAATAAGAAGGGACTTTCAATCCTTCTTTGGATAGATTAATTTTGTGCAAAAATTTATATCCGACTTTGCTTATATAGTCAAAACCATGACATAGATGTTGAAGAAAGACATGTAGTTCAAATGGATAGATATCCAAAGGGATGCTTTTAAAAGCATCAAGGAAGCTATTTAATGAGCCTCAATTCTCATCAATCCAAATTATTCCATGGATTTTATTTTATATGCTTTTGGAGCGGAGGAGAGCTATGTAGTAGTCATCACATAGAAAGGAGATGATGGTAATGAAAGACCAAATGCCTTTATTAGTTAGACTCTGCATGATCATGAAGAAAGATACAATTTCATTGATAAATAGGTGTATTTTGTTATGAAATCTCTTAAGAAGTTTAGGTATTTTATCTCCTAGAGCAAAATTGTTGTATATGTGGTGCACCCGGATGTTAGAAATTTTTTCATTCAGGGAGAATGGGGTGACCGGAGAGCTAGTTGGACAATGAATATTTAGGAGTTTGATATAGAAATTCAACCAACAAATATAGTAAAATGCCAAGAACTTTATCAAAATTTGGTAGAGTCTGCCATTGTGTATTCTAATTTATGCATAGAAGAAGCATATACTATTGAGATAGAAGAAGAGTAGACACCACTTGACTCCTGGATCACCAATTTGACTCATTACTTCAACTTCGAAAGATGTCCAAAGGGTTTGATACCATATCAAAGGTGTAGATACAAGTTTTAATCCAAAAAATATGTCTTTATCAATAATATTATCTATCAAATAAATTTTTATGGAATTTTATTACAATGCATACCTTTGGAAAAAGTTGATAAGGTCCTTGAAGAGTTCCACTTTGGATTATTTAGGGGGCATTAGTAAGCATAAACCACAACAAAAAAAATCCTAAGAGCGATATTCTATTGTCCTTCAATGTTCTTATATGCATTCAAACTGATCAAGGCATGTGATAAATGTAAAATATTTGATGGGAAAGGAAAACATCTTGCCATACCTTTGTGGCTAGTGATTACGGAAGAGCCATTTCAATAATGTTGCTTGGATTTCATTGGATTTATTAATCCAAATTCATAAAATGGTCATAAGTACATCTTGATGATAATAGAATACTTCACAAAATGGACTAAGGCTTAAGCCACCAAGCATGCTGACCAATAGATAGTCATTGATTTCCTAGAAATACTGATTACTAGATTTGGAATCCGCACCACCATTATATTAGACAAAAACACATCCTTTATAGGTTCCAAGATAATGGATTTTGCTAGAATATATGATATCTATTGGAATGCCACCTTAAACTACTATCCATAGATAAATGGTATAGCTAAGTCTACAAAAGCATTTGTGTAGGATAATAAAGTGCAACATTGAGCATAACTCTAGAATATGGCACCTCTTGCTTGATCAAGCATTGTGGGTAGATAGGATAACCCACCAATAAGACCTTAAAACATCACCATACACTTTTTTATATGGAAAAGAAGTGATTATTCCAATCAATATAGAGCTCCCAACGTTGAATTTCATGAGTGAGATAGATGCAAAATAATTCCTAGCAGTGGAAAAGAGGATGACGTAGTTGATACAACTGGAAGAAAATATAATAGGTGTACAATGATTCATGTTGGTATCAAAATGTATTTAAGATCTGGTTTGATAATATAGTAGGGCCAAAGGAATTTTTTGAAGGTGATATCATCTTGAAATGGGATGTGGAGCACACAAATCCAAGGGTGTATGAAAAATTTGATCCTATATGGTCTAGGCCTTACCTCATTGAAAATTGTAAAGATGTAAACTCTTATTAGTTATGCAACCTTTATGGAAGTCTACTCCCAATCCTAGTTGATGGCTAGAACCTTAAGTATTATGCTTAACCGTGCAAAAAATAGGTATGTATATATGTATATAGTTATTTTATTTTTATCTTTATTTTCTCTATACAGACCTAGAGCTATAAATATCTACTAGTTTCTAGCATGTCAAATTTTGATCCAATATTACCTCTCATACCTCAAGTCTTCCAAGATAGGGTAAATCATTGATTTTTGCACTAAGTGGAGAATCAAGAGATAGTTTAGCACTTGTCCCTCCCAAAATTCCACCATCTCCTAGGTAGATAATTGGGAGGGTGGAATATCTTACATGCTCCCAAAAGCCTACCCCAAACAAATTGAAGTGTAGCTGGTGACAACCAGCTATTGGTTGACTGGTTATGAAGTTCCACCAAGTGTAAGAATGCAGGTATTCATGATAGTTTTTCATTTATCCAAGTGCTAATAATATTATCATTTCCTGAACCATTTGAGAAACATGTCATTAATGTGATACATGGGGAAGCCAACCTCTGATCTAGTAAGATCTACATGATACAATAGGTTCTTGTTTCAAATGCAATGCACATATAAAGAACACCACAACAAGGGTAACAACCAAATCACCAAGACCTTCCAACTAGAAACTCCTTGATCGAACACATAAGAGTACCGATATGAGTGGGCACATTGTCTAAAGGATTATAAATAACCATCAAGGTCATATCTCAAGCAATATCTACCCAAAGCTTATGGAACCATGACATATGATGAAGGCAAGGTGGTCGATAAGGTTTAAGAAAAAGGTATGTTTTAAATTTTGGTCTGCCCAATTATTATAAATCACCTACGTGGAATTTCTGGTTGGCTAAAGGTTTAACTTCCCAAGGAGACTGACAGGAGATGCTTGTTAGAAAAATCATGCCTTGATGAGATTTTCCTCATTTTGGGTAAATTATCCAAATGGTCCTTTAAATTTCCTATATGGCACCCTCTTTTGAACATTATAAATAGATCACATATTACTGATAGTTCAAATTTTCTCCCCCCGCTCATGGTGTCATACTATCAAGGCTAAAGAGAAGAGTTTGCAGGATCAGGATCAAGAAAGATCGCTAATACTCAGAGGTAACATCTTTCCAAGTAAGGGAAGTGTTGGGGTTGAAATATATAAGTGTCAATATGATGAAGGTGAAACCATATAAGTAGCTAGAATATGCATATGGAAGTCTTTTTTATACTAGAATTACTCTTAGGGCAAAGCTTAATATCCCTTGAAATGATGCAACCATTATGGTAGCTAACCTAAATTCTAATAGCCTAGGGGCTATTGCATGGAGAACTTATATTCCCCCTTTCATGCCTATATTTTTCACCCATTCCCTAAGCCAATTCACCCAGTCTTAGAATTCTATGATGCAGCCACTCGTGTGGTGCAAAATAAAAGGTTGTAGGTCTTATTTTATATAAATACAGAGACTATCATAGATGTGTTTTTTTTTTCAATAACTCCCCAAGAAGGACATCCCATGAGGGCATTTTAAGATTATAATACTAGAGGAGTAGAGAGGAAAATTGAGCCAGGATGGTCCTAGAAGTTAGGCAACTAAAGTACTAGGAAAACCACAAAGTATTTCATGGAAAATAAGCAAGCATTGAGGGATTTTAGGAATGGATTCCAACCCATTATTTCAATTTTGGTGGTGCTATTGGATATTTTGTTCAATGATACAGTTTACCCCCATAAAATGGTGATGTCTCATGTTGTATTGAGAGCCCACAATGTTGTGAAATTGTATTGGGCAGAGTTCCTAACCAGAAATATGAAGAAGAAACTAGTAGAATATTAAAGGAAGTTCAGCATAGATTTTTGATATGTATCCTATCTGGCTTGGTTATTCTTCTACTATATACCTTGTGAAAGGAATTAGGTGTCATACAAGAAAACTGATGAACAAGGCAAGAAGTGTCCTATAGTAGATTGGATACATATGCTCATGAGGAGCAATTCATATATGTAATTCAATAACAATTATTTAGGACATACACTTGCATGTATTTATGAGGTATGCCCATGCCTATCTGTTAAGGCATAACAATGTTTGAGGGGTAATCGATGGTAAAAAAGGGATTGGTACTATTTGGAGGAGGTAACTTGCATACTATTGTATGGGTTCTTATATTTCCCATATTTTCTCCCATTTTATGTGATGGATTGGATTTTTTACATGGAGGTATGCAAACAAATTTGCCCTATTGAAAATAAATTGGGATTGGGAGCAAAAAAAAAGGTAATATTTTCTAAGATGATATCATTTGGACCTATCATCATTACCAAGAAGGACAATGTAACATTTGAGAATCTAGATAAAATGCTATTAGACCTAGGACTCCCTATGGTGCCTCCTATATGGTATTATGATCCAGATGATATACTTAGGACAAAGCTTTATAACATCAATGCTATATTAAACCAATTCATGCATTAGGATAATTAAGCCAATAAAAATATTTTGAGCTATATAAACCTGGTCCATGACTAGAAGGTACCATTCACACACTTTTATATGTATGAATGGTCATCATGGAGATCTCGTTACTCATACAAGTGGGTCTTTGGCCTTGAAAGGAATCCAGATCACCGCTTGAGCTTAAAACTAGTTTAGCTAATAGTAAATAAGAAAAAATGGAAAGGAAGAAAGATTGAATAGTGGTGGATAATACACTATGATATGGATGAAATAAAATAAGTCTTTCCAAGAAGGTATGATAGTACCTTTGGAATAAGGTTTGACACTGAATATGCAACCTAGAAGAAAATAAAGGATGAGACTCTCACTCAGGTTTTGAGAGAATTTGACATAATGTATATCAGATAAGATGTGGAGGTAGAAGAATATGAAGAACAAGAAAATGAAGAGGATGAGGAATATGAGAAGGAAGTTCAAATTCCACCCTAAGTGTAGAAAAATCCAACCCATGATTAGTTGGTCAAGCAGGAGAGGCACTCTACATAGATTTTGTAGGGTGATAGGAGGACTAGGTCATACAGACCTTTGGAGCAGAAGCACAGAAGCCACTTGCACATTCATTGTAAATTTTAGAGGTAATTAGAAAGATGAAAGAATCTACTAGACCTAATACCTCTTCCAAAATGGGTTTCATAGAGTCCAAGTTCTAAAATTTCAACTAAAAGTGCTAAATATGTAAGAAGCAGGGCGACCGTTCAAGCAGATGTAGGAGAAATGTAGATAAAAAATTGTGCACCCCTTTCCATCAGGCTAATGGATCCATGCTTGGAAGGGGGATGGTAAATTAGAGGTCCACACCTCTATATGATGGGTACTAATGTCGTACCCTCTTTGGTGGTTTTCGACTAATTGTAGTGGGTTCACCAGGAAATATTTTAAGGTCGTTCCCATGTCTTGGACTAAGTATAATGTTTTATGAGTTAATTTTAAAAGCACACACCTAGGTTTTAGGATAGAATGTAGCTAATAAATTGAACTATATGTGATTTTAATTTTCATGAAGACAAAACATAGTAAGAAATAGTATTTCTAAGTCTAAAATGCAAAATTTGTTCTTTTTTTATCTTTTGATGTTTTGATAGCTTAACACAGAAACAAGAATAGAAATAGATCAATATCGATAGAAACAGAAAGAAAATTTTGAAATGAATCATGTGGGTGTACTTAGCTGAATTGGATGGCTGATTTAGGTGAATTTAGCAACATAAAACAAATTTGGTAGCAAGATAAAATGAATTTGGTAGTAATAAGCGATTTCGGTAGCAACAAGTAACTTCGGTAGCTAATTTTCTATCATGAATTCAATTTTTGAATTCTCAAAAGACCTAAAAATGATCACATAGGAAACTAAAAATAATTTTTAGCATTTAGGGATCTACTTAGGCCATTATTAAATCAATCTTGATGGTATGGTAGTCATATCCCATAGGTCCCTATATAAAAACCTACATAAAAATAATGAAATCATGAATTTATTGCAAATTTATGAATGACTGAAGATAAATGCTAAAATAGTGTAGGAACATAGTAGAATGCTTATATAAGTTACCCATATGTAAAGTGCAAAGTAAGGTGATGAATTTGAGAGCATTATTTTACTCCTTGCTTGTGTTTGTGTGAATTCGACACTAGCAAGTGAATTCGATAGGAAGCATAATACAAATTTAGTGCTGCCAAAATTGCTAAACCTGTAAAAATGGAAAATTGCAAGTGCAAAATGATAAATCATATGCTTAAAATTAAATTATAAAATGCTTACATTGATTATATGTTGAATCCAATCTTCTGATGTCACTTGAATGATGATAGCAATGTGAATTTTACCTAAATCTCGTACTAACTACAAAAATATGACACACTTCAAATGCTCAAATCACCATTAGTCCTTTCAAAGAGTAGTATGCTACTTAAAAGAATGAGGTTAACTAGAAGTTATGAAGAAAATGGGGTAAAATCAGGTTAGTTGGAGAAATTTAGGAAAATTACCATTCTGAGCGAATTTAGTAACAGTTGGAACTGTTCCAACAAGCTCTAAATTCATGAAATATATAAAAAAAAATTAACTTAGGCCAAAATCCCAATGGCTACCAACCAACATAGCTTGGTTCTCTATTTAGAAAATTCTTCAGTTGTTGGAACTATTCTAGTAATTACCAAATTCACTAAAAATGATAAAAAATGGATACGAAGGATAGAAAATTGTTGCAAAGGTGCAAAAAAAAGGGTAGGTGGATGAAGGGTGGATTCTATGTGAGCTGAGAGGGGTTAGGAATTTTGCAATGGGTCAAAATTCCATGGCTATATTTTCCCCCTCTTTGGCATATTTATGAGCAATAAATGCATCAAAGAAAGACATAGCCACTTGGATAGGCATGATAAAAAATCATAGGCAAAAAAGGATCAATGATTTTAGATAAAAAGTTAACACAGGAAATTTTGTTTAGAGGGAAAAAGATTTATTTATTTTATTTTATTATATATATAGATATTTTAGCATGCAAATCGAGGTAGGAAAAATTAAAAACAAAATTTTAACTTTCCAACTAAGGTGCCCCCTCAAGTTCTGTGAAGAGTGTGACATTCATCATAGAACTCAAAATTGTGAGCGAAAGAGAAAGAAAGCATGAAAAAAAAAATGAGAATGGGGGGGGGTGTAAAAAGGGGTTAGGGTACAACCCTAATTTACTTTTACCATGGAGAAAACCAAATTAGGGCTCTGGAGAAAATGGGTTTGCCTACATACAAAGATGAATTGGTATGAACAGGAAGCAACGGAGGTGGAGCGAGGATTTGGGTAAGCATAAAATCTCTTATTTTTCTTGAATTTACATGTTATTTTCTAATTTTTGCACTTTTATCTAAAATTTTCACTAGATTTTTTATTGTGTGGTCATCGCAATGAATTCTACAACTTACGATGAATTTGGCACTCGATGTGCAATGAATTCGACACTACCAAATTTGTGAATACAGGCCGCCAAATTCACAAACCTTGTTGAATTTGTAAAGACAGCCCAAATTTGCAAAGACAACCTGAATTTGCAAAAAAAATAGAATATTTGCACCTTAATCTATATTTTGATGATTTTTTTAAATTTAATTATTATGGTAATGATGTTTGTTATTCTTTATTGCAAATGGGTAATCTTAGGAACAAAGAGTGGAGGTATGGGGACTTTGATGCTTAGGTGGGGAATTTAGATATAGCATATAGGATGCTAATGGGGTGGGTGGGGCTTATTCATGTAGCAAATATGCCCAAGGTAAAGGCATACTATGCCTTACTAACTGCATTAGCTGAGAGATGGCACCCGTAATATTCGATATTCCATTTGCCTATAGGAGAGATGACTATCACTTTGGAGGATGTATAGAGGATCCTTAACATTTTGATTAGGGATAAATTCATCCATCCATAAAATACACAAGTGAGGGTATTGTAGCATCTGATCGAGGATTCAGGGTACCCAATTGAGTAGAGTGGTATTAGTGTTGAGGGGATGGTTGGGTAGCAGGCATATCTACTCTGATAGTAGTGTTGAGTGGGGTGATTGGTGGTTTACTAGCATACCATAAGAGCGGGTGACATATACCATGGGTACTTGTAGATATGGTATAATATATGATGGATCATGAGAGGCCCTTCATATGGGGTCATTTTGTATTATGTCATTTATACATGACATTGTACAATCTCATGTATAATAGAGGGCATGGACTCATTCTTAGCACTTTGATTTAGATGTGGAGTTGGGAATACATTACAATTGGGAGACCTCATGGATCACCTCATTAGCAAGTGGATGAGAGGTTATTGGATGTATATATATGGGATCCCCTATAATAAGGACATAGAGGAGGAGATGTTGGGTTTACTACTACTAGGTGAATGATAGATGAGTTGCCCCCTCATTGGATCATATGGAGACCCTAGCGGAGACACCCTAGTTGGGATGAGGATGCTATAGATCTAGCATGGGTTTAGTAGGTATGATTACTATGAGGAGAGAAAGGAGATATGGAGCTATATCATTTTGATTGGGTGTAGTTCCAGTTTGGTCTAGTGCAAGGTATACCAGAGTTGAGAGACATCTGGTATAAGTGATGAGGGATCCACCAACTATTGGTGGTAAGCCTTACCCATTGAGGTTTCTTGAGCCTAATGAGGATGATCCTATGGTAGTCCTACCTAAGAAGGATGATGTGGAATATGGGTACCTCTAGTGGTATGAGGGTATCAGACCAGTGAGGATCACACCAAAGGCTACACAACCAGTGGTGCAGATGCAATGAAAAATTTAGGTAGTTGCTCAGCTAAGGAGAGCACAACAAGGAGGAGGATCCTCATCTTAGTTGAGGAGGAGGACATATCCTAGGATGAGAGGAGATCTACTAAGATAATGGGAGTTATAATAATAGAAGATATCTCCACAAGAGGAGGCATCCCCATAGGAGACCTCATAGTAGGAGGAGGTACCCTAGTAGGAGGGACTCTAGTAGCCCGAGGGTGAGGGAGAGGTGGGTAAGACAGAGATAGGTGCTCAATAGTGTATTGTTGAGATTGAGGCTTAGAAGGAGGATATAACAACTATAAGGGCTTGGGTGGTGAGCTAGGATTAGTATATAGACACTCATTATAGGCATATTAGGATGGTGGAGGCTCAATTATCATAGGCCTAATCCTAGCTACAATAGTGGGCTAGGGATGTACCCCCTTCAAGTAGGCAGAGTTATTCTAGTAGCAGTAGGGAGTTGGTAAGATCCTATTGATGAGAGGCTTTCTACCAAGGTTTGTACTATTAGGTAGTGCCATAGGATCAAAGAGTACCTTTTCTAGTAGACATAGCTCCAATTTAGAATTGGAGTGGTGCACAATCTAGTTCATGAATAATGACTCAATATATGAACATATCGCTATCGAGGCCACCACCAGGAGATATAGGGAAGGATCAGGGATCTAGGCTTTGACCCTATTTTTGTTGTATACTTTCCTAGTTATTGAGTATGTCAATTTTTCTATTGTGCCATACCAATCTACTCCTATATATAAGTACCTTTTCTTAAGAGTAATACCATACTACTATTTTTATTTTATTTTATGTGTCATGCAAATGCAAAATGTTTTTGTTTTTTGTGATGATCTTACATGATGATGATTATGGACATGTTTGATTTCTAATACACTTTTTATAATGCTAGTTAAGATATGATTTTATCAAATGAAATTTGATGTAATTTAATTGATATTTGTAAAATAATGTGTAATGTAATTGATAGTTGTAGAAAAAGTGTGTTAGAAAATATACCCATATGATTTTGATTAGTCAAAAATATGCCTCAAGGATGTGTGTTTGTGTATGACCTTATATGGAGGCTGCCCCTCATGTGTGGTCATGAAGCGGATCCTATGTGAGATTTTTTTGTTATGCTAGCATCGAAGGCATATGATCCAAAAGTGTTTGACATTGATGTCTAGAAATGACATTGTTGATGAATAATGTATACCCTTAAGATTAATATTGATTAAAATTAAGGGGATTAAAAGGAGTAATATAAGTGACTAAGCATGAATAAATGTGGTGGAGGGCTTGTGCTAGGCATAATATTCCTAGTGTGAAGTAAATACAGGAAACCTTACTAGGATTATCTCATGCCATCATCGCAAAGTCCTTATGCAACTACATGACCAAGCAATTATGTATGATCAATGCAAATTTGTGTATGGCAAGCAATCATGTAATATGATGAAGCAAATGACTAAAAATACATTGTACTAATATGGAAATGTCACGATTTTGTGACACATCACGATTTCGTGACAAAGAAGTTTGGAAAAGGAAAAGTGAAGGGAGACGTCGCGATATCGCGACATGTCCCATTTTCGGACTTGTCTCGATTTTGTGATGCCATGAGCTGGGAAGAAGGAACCAAGCCGACAAGGTAATAAAAATTAGGGTTTAATTTAATAATATTAAAATGCTAATCCTGGTTTTGTCTTTTGCAGAAAGCCATCTGGCAGTTGCATACTAGCGAAAGTAATGGCGAAAAAGACAAAATAAGCGCGGATCAAGCGAAGGCCGTCAGATGGAAATGTGAGATGCCAAGAATTTTTGGTCCATCCAAATTTTATAGATCTGGCCGCAAAGAGACTTTACGATGACTAAGAAGCTGCCCATTTAATGGAATATGTCAGCAATTGATCGAAAAATGAAAATATCTACACACGATTCACCGAAATTTGCCGATGGACGCATTTAACAGGAGAATTTATGGTGAAAGTAATGGCATGCAGAGAATTTCAACTCAGAGGCGGCTCTACGAAGATAAAATGTCAGAGAAACCAGTGACTCATCCGAATTTCTCTAAGGAATTAATGAGACGCTCCCGGCAGATGCACCAGAAAGATGAAGATACCTTCACACGCAGTGCCCATTTATGGAATATATCGGCGACCGGCCAGAAAACGAAGATATTTACTTGTAGTTACAGATGGATGAGAATAATATCAGATCATGCCTTCTCCATTTATGGCAAGTAACTGCACTAAGATTTGTAGAATGGTTAGGTTTTATCGAAACTCTATTTTAAAAGGCCTTATATTGTAAAACCTGGGTAGTAGAGTTTAAGTGATAAGATTTAGGGTTTTGGAAGAAGATATTTCTGAAAAGATCAGGGTTTGTCCTGAGTCTATATATACTTCTTTCGGATGTAAATTCCAGAGGCAAAAACTTAGAATAAAAAGCTATTGGAGCAATTTCCTGCAAATCTTGTTTGAATGCTTTGTTCTGGACCTGGAGTTGGTGTAGTTTCATTTTCTGTGATAGCATGGCCAAGAGCCTAATCTCTTTCAGATTGCGATAAGTTCATCTTCTTTTGTTTTCGTTTCATTAAGTTTTATTTAATTTATGTTGTAGATCTGTGTTATCAAAGATTGGGTATGCTACTAGGCTTCATTCTTTTTATTGTATGCTAGGGAAAATTACAGATTTAAGGTTCAGGCCTATTCTAATTGCTCTGTCCTCACTGTGCGAGCTAAGCTACTGGTGAGAGATACCAATTTCAACTGACTTTCCTTCTGTTTGTGATTTTCTTTTAGATCTATTTTTGTCTCTGTCTTATGCTCTTAGTGGAAGGTGATCTTAGAAAGCTGGACACTTTCCTCTTTGATTTGTTCTATTGTGAAGCTAACTGGTATAACTAAAATTGGTAGTTGTGGTTTTGCAGCTAAGTTAGGCAAACTTCTCTTTCTACCCTACTCTACTCTCTCTGTTCCACCGATTGAATGATCCATTTTTATTTTCTTTAGAATTTGTCTTTTATTTAAAACTGCTAAAACATAAAGAGCTAGATCAAAGAACTGATTGTAAATCTGAGTGTCCACAAAGATAACCAATTCCAAAAACATTACTGAACTAAAGTCCAGAACCCGTTGTAAGGTAACAGACAGTCCACTTGAAACTATTCTAGAAGCGGAAAAGAGTGAATAGACATTCGACCCAACTCTGTAACTCACACCTTGGATATCCAGCAAGATCCTAAAGTGAGTGGGATTTATCCCTTATAAGTGTTATCGGGATTTCATGCTCATTCTTCACAGGGTGTGTATAAAAGTCGAACCAACATTTAAAATTGGTGCTAGAAGGAGGGCCAAAGTTCAGTAGTTTGTTAAGGATTGTAAGATTATAAGTTGCTTGTGAAAAGCTGGATTCTACTTATAGAGTAACAAGGTCCCACTCCAGAGCTGGAGAGCTCCTTGTGCCTGAGTTAGAAACCCCAAGAAGAAGCAGCCTCAGAAGGGCCAAGTCCTTGTCTGAAATAGTTTTATCACCACTTGTAGTTACTCCAACTACAACTAAAAGTATCATCGTCAATCAAGTAGTAATGGCAAACTGGTTGGGTTCCACTGCCTTAAATATCCCTGGTGCAGCCCATGATCTGCCTAGAAATCCTGAGAGGTATCTTCCTAGATACAAGCATGATGGGACTAGAACAACAGAAGAACACCTAGTAGCATTCAAGAATGCTCTAAAATTGTTAAATGTACAGCATGAAGATGTGGCTTGCAGATTGTTCCCATTCACTCTCCAGGAGGGAGCATACAACTGGTTTTTGAATCTCACTAATGATTCTATTACTAGTTGGAATGACTTGGAAAAGGTTTTTGTATCACAGTTTGGTGAAGTGATAGATCCCAGTGTATTATATCAACAATTTTCTGGTATTAAAAGAGAAATAAATGAATCTGTCAGATCTTACAATGTCAGATTTCAAAAGGCTTATGGTAGACTGACAGGTTATTATGTGCCAAATGCAGACCTGGCATTAGAAATTTTTAGGAATTCTCTAGATCCAATGACTTCTATTTTCTTGAAAAGAGATGCCTCTATTACCAATCTAACAGAGGCTTACAAAGAAGCTTTGGTTCTGGAAAGACAATTGGGACCTCAACCTTTAAATGCTCATCAAATTCCTTTGGTCACACAAGGTACCCCTGTCTTCAATCCCATACCACATCAGATGATGTTGCCAACACATCAAACTCCACCATCAAGAAATCCATTGGCTGTAACACCTGCTGAAAATGTACAGAATCCAGGTAAAGAAGCTGATAACACAAGAGTCGAGGAAGTGTCAAAAATAGTCCAAAAGTTGGCAAATGACTTTTTAAGTTTTAAAAGGTAGGTTTCTACTGGGGAGAACTCAAACAGGTTTTCCTATCAGCAGAATAGATTCACTCGGCCCCCATACGAACCCAATAAGGATTATAAAGGTAAAGGGCATGATGTAAATATTTGTGACTTGGCTTTGCCTAACTGGTGCAGGATACATGCCACATCTCAGCACGGGGAATTGGATTGTTTGGAATTATGTAATGCCTTTGAAGCTTTATCTGGTGAGTTGATTTCTCCTGAACATCAAAGAAATGTGGATGGCCCAAGTTCATCCAGCCATAGTGCAGCTATGGTCTTAGATTCTTTCACTTTTCTAGGTGAGTCTGAGAATGTAGTGGAGATGCCTATGGATGAGGTGCAGGCTTTTCAACAATACAGGAGGGACAACTACAACCTCATAAATAGAAATCCGGAGCCCAACACTACATCTACTCCTCTGGACAACTCCCACAATGTTCCTCCGGATCCATCTTCAAGTAATAACCCATCTCCACCCAAGGGAGGAGATCCAAGAGTCCCATATGGATCTATTACTCCACTCAATAATGGGTACAATATAGTGGAGGACATGAAGAAGATAAAGGCTAACATCACTCTCCATGAGTTAGCTCAAATTTCGGAATAGAGGGATAACTTGATTAAAACATACTCTGGGCCTACTACCAAACCTTTGGAAAAGGGAAAGAAGGTGGCAAATGCAAATGTGGCCATGTATAAAGAGAAGGCTGAAGTTCTACCTTTTCTACTGACTGTTCGTATATTTGGGAAAAACTTACACAACTTTCTGGTAGATTCGGGTGCTTCAACCAATGTTATGCCTTTGGTCATTTGTCAACAGTTGGGTTTAACCCCAATGAAGTCTGAAAGAAGAGTTGTCCAATTGGATAAATCAGAGGTTAAAGTAGTAGGTGAACTTCAGAATATTCATATCCAGCTAGCATCTGAGCCAAGGGCACAACACAAAATTGAAATTCAGGTGGTAGATATTCCTGTGGGATACGGGATGCTTCTGAGCAGAGATTGGTCAAAATATTTGAATGGATACTTGGCGACTGATTTTTCACATATGTGGTTGTCGTGGAAAGGAGTTGCAAACCAATTAAGGGTTGAAAGAGAACCTAGATACAAACATACGATCACTGAATATAATGCAGAAAATGAGACTATAAATATTGTTGATGTAGATATTGGGGTTTATAATTTAACAACGGGACAAAATGAGAAGCTTAGTAAAGCTCATCTTGTTCATAATAATGAAGTTTGGACGCTTCATGTGGATGGGGCTAAATCTAAACAAGGTTCTGGTACAAGGGCAGTTCTTAAAGGACCTGAGAGTCAGACATATTTTATGTCTTATCGCCTACAATTCCCTTGCACAAATAATTTAGCAGAGTATGAAGCACTGGTGCTAGGATTGAAATTTGCTTTGGACAGAGGTGTAAGAAATATCCAAGTTTTTACAGATTCAGAGTTGGTGGCTAATCAAGTTAAAGGTAAATTTCAGTGCAAAGCATCCTACTTAAAAGGATACAAACACCGAGCGTGGGATCTCGTGGAAGATTTTGATGCTTTTAATTTAACGCACATACCTAGAGAGCAGAATTCACGTGCAGATGTCTTAGCTTCATCAGCCGCAAGTCTGAAGCCACCTGGAAGAGTTCAAATGGAACAAATTTTTGATCGAGTTAGTCCCTTGTCCTTCGGTCCCAAATAATGTAGATAATTTTTAGGTTTTCTCTGATGACCAGCAGATTATAAACTTTTTACAGAGTACCAATGCGTTTGAAAATGCTATAATCGATGATGGACAAAGGGATACTCTGCTGGAACAGTTAGACGATGAAAGGGGAATAATAAGGTTGAAAGATAACAGAATTCCAAAAGGGATGGTGGAACTGGAGCGACTGTTTGATGTTGACCAAATTAAGCAAAAGGTGAGTTCTGGGGATTCTATTGGTGTAACAAACAGTGAGACCGAGAACCTGAATGTGGGGACTGAAGAAGATCCCAGGCACCTTAAGTTGGCTAAAACTTGTGACCCTAAAATAAAAAGAAATATGATTGAATTTCTTCACAGGTCCAAGGATGTTATGGCCTGGTCTTACAAAGACTTAAAGGTTTTTGATCCGAAAGTTTACACCCATGTAATACCTTTAAAAGAGTTTTGCAAACCCTTTCGAGCAGAAACAGAGGCATGTCAACGCTTTGCTAGAGCCCCTCATCAAGAAGGAGGTGGAAAAATTATTGAGTGCCGCCATTATTTTTCCCGTTAGGCATTCTACTTGGGTGGCCAATTTGGTGTCGGTCAGAAAGAAAAATGGAGAGATCCGCTTGTGTGTGGATTTTAGAAACTTGAACAAGGCATCTGAGAAAGATAATTATCCTCTCGCCTTCCATGGATGAGGTGCTACAAATTGTCAATGGTTCGGAAATGATGTCTTTCTTAGACGGTTTCTCAAGGTATAATCAGATACTAGTTGAAAAGGAAGACAGGATGAAAACTGCCTTCACAACCAAGTGGGGAACTTTTGCCTACAAAAGAATGCCGTTTGGATTGACTAATGCCGGAGCTACTTTTCAACATGCAATGGATCATGCTTTCAAAGGCCTTATGGGTAAGTGCATTGTTGTCTACATGGATGACTTGACAGTTTTCTCTAAATCTCGGTTTGACCACGTAAAGCATTTGGAATCTGTCTTCAACAAATGCAGAGAGTTTGGCATTTCTTTGAACCCGAAGAAGTGTGTTTTTGGTGTAACTGAAGGAAAGCTCCTTGGACACTTGATCACCAAAGATGGCATTTCCATGGATCCTGACAGAGTTGAAGCCATATCCGGGATACCCTTTCCCAACTCTAAGAAAGAGTTAAGATCCTTTTTTGGGAAAATTAATTTTGTCAGAAAATTCATCTCCGACTTCGTAGAAATAGTCAAGCCACTGAATGACATGCTGAAGGAAACTGCTAAGATCGTTTGGACAACAGAAGCCAAAACAACATTCTAGGAGATCAAATCTGCCATCCAACAAGCTCCAGTGCTGGTGAGCCCAGACTTCAGTACAGATTTTTATTTGTACTCTTTTTCTTCTGAACACACACTTGCTACGGTTTTGACCCAACGAAGAGAAACAGGGGAGCATCCGATTGCCTTCAAGAGTACCAACTTAAAGGGGGCTGAGCTCAAATACTCTCACTTGGATAAGCAAGCCTATGCCTTAGTAAGAGCAGTTAAGCAATTCAGGCACTACATACTAAGAAGCAAAGTCCATGCTATAGTTCCTGATCCAGTTGTCAAATACTTGTTAAGCCAGGACGAATTGGGTGAGCTGAGAGGTAATTGGGTTACAAGACTACAAGAATACGACTTAGAAATTTGGCCTACAAAATTAATCAGAGGACTTGGGTTGTCTCGACATATTGCTGAAGTACCTGTACAAGGAGAAATTAATCAGCTAGATTCTGGATTCGATGATTGGTATGGAGATATCATTCATTTGCTGCAATTTGGAATTTGCCCATCTCACCTGAATAGAACCCAGAGAAGAGCACTAAAGTTGAAATCTGCTCATTTTCTGCTCAAAGGAGGTAACTTGTATAGAGAAAATTATGTTGGCATATTCTTAAGATGCATTTCTCAGAATGAAGTCAATGAGGTGATGTCCAGTTTTCATGAGAAGTTAGGGGCCGGGCATTCCTCAGGTTTCGCTACTACACACAAGATATTGAGAGCAGGCTATTACTGGCCTACATTGTTTAAAGATGCACATCAGCATGTGAGAACTTGCCATCGGTGTCAAACTTTTGCATCCAAAGAGGCTAATCGAGCTCTACCATTGCAGCCTGATTGTAATAAACAAACCTTTTATGCAATGGGGACTTGACTTTGTGGGTGTGATAAACCCAAATTCATCAACAGGGCATAAGTATGTTCTAACAACCATTGATTATTGCACAAGATGGGTTGAAGCAGCAGCCACCATGAGGAGTACAACCCATGAGGTGATCGAATTTCTAGAGTCAAATATCATAACCAGGTTTGGAGTTCCTTTGAATTTGGTGTGCGACAATGGGCCAACCTTTCAATCATTAGAGTTTGCAGAGTGGGCATACCATATGGGGATAGTCATCAGATTTGCATCCAACTATTACCCCCAAGGTAATGGACTAGCTGAGTCCACAAATAAGAATTTGATGAATGCCATTAAGAAGTCTGCTGTAGACAAACCTAGACAATGGCACACATTATTGAAATATGCACTTTGGGCTGACAGGATAAGACATAAAGTAGCTCTTAAGACTTCCCCATTTGCTTTGTTGTATGGTATTCAGCCCATTGTTCCTATTTCTTTGAAATTGCCCACTTATCAATTTGTTTTAGACTATTTTGAGGATCAAGCAGATGCAGAGGCTCGTATTTTGGATTTAACTAATTTGTAGGATGAACGACTTCAAGCCCTGGAACATTTCAGTCGGCACCAAGAAACAGTCAAGCACTGGTTTGACAAAAGAGCTAGAGTGAAGGCCTTCGGACTCGTAGACCTGGTGCTTCTATGGGACAAAGCCCATGAAAAGAAAGGTAAACACACAAAGTTGCAACCGCTATGGATAGGGCCATACCAGATTTTCGAGATCCTAGGTAATAATGCATTTCGTCTATAGGACCTCGAGGGTAATTTTTTGAACCTTCCCGTTAATGGTCAATACCTAAAGCATTATTTCTTAGCTGTTCCATCCAATACATCGTTTGAATAAATCACAAAGACGTTGTAACATGTGTATATATTGTAAATAAGCTTTGAAGTAGTTTGTTTTTATTTTATTTTGTTTGATTTTAAAGTTCTGTGTTTTATCCTTTGGGGTCTGTACAAATTTCTTTTAGCTTTTAAAATTCTATTTTTTTTAAGTTTTGCCTGGGCAAAAAAAAAGAAAGAAGAATCAGCCTTTTAAAAATTATTTTTTTTTCTGAGTTCAAAATCTTGTGTTCATTTTGTTTTATTCTAATTAAGAGATAGTCTACTTAAATTGAGCAGTGGGACTATTTTGTTATTCAGAACAACAGTAGAAAGATAATTGGATTTTGTGTCTTGCTTGCCACCATTATTTTAATTATAAAGAAACTACTATATTGTTGGGCTGAAGAACTCCCAGGGAATCCAAGAAAAGTTGGTCGTAAGAGGGGACTCTGATTCATGAAATTATTTAAGTGTCCATAGAGGCTATCGGTACCCAGGCTGAAGCGGTTAGTAGATCGATGAAGAATAAAAATTTTTTTTTTAGCAAGGCTTTCCAGATTTTGGTATATTTCAAAAGAGAGAGAGAGAAGGTGAAAATTGAGCAGGGCAACATAAAACTGGCACTCTTTTCTATACAAAAAAAAAAAAAAGGAAAGAAGAAGTTATGTAATGAAAGAGATAGCCAAGGCTCCAGAAGATGTTTTATTTTACCAAGTTGTAGATACCACCTCATAGTTGTGGATCAGGGTCGTGAAAATCTAAAGAGTAACTCTGTCGGGGTTGTAAAAGGCTAAACTAGTAAACAGAGCCCTACTCGGTTTCCCCTTTCACAATCTAGAAAAGTTGATCAATCCGAAGTAAAACAGTCGAAGGCCCAGTCATCCTTGAAGAAAGTTATACGCTTATAATTGCACATCAGAAATCTTCCTTAAGTGATTCAACCTAGTATGTCCTTGGGAAATTTTAACAACTATCGGGTAGTAGTTAAATTATTTTGAAGAATATTTGTGGCAAAGCATGGTACATGGTCTATATTGTTTTGAAACTAGAGTCCTGGATTCTAAAATAGTGCTACTATTTTCCCCGTAGATATCGCCATTTGTTGAGAAGCAACACACCCCCACTAAAAAAATGAAATTCCATCCTTTGAAAATATTTAGTTTTCATTTTGCCATAGGGACCCTCTTGATGTTTTTCAGGTTTTAATTCCAAATTTTGCTTGCCTCCTTCTTCTTCAAGTTTTGCATATACCAAAGCATCTAAGTAGGCTTGCATATGGCTTTGATTTGAGTTTAGAATTTATTTGTTATGTTAGAATCATTTTGAGTAAAGAAGATCTTTCACTAATATGTAAAAATGCAGGATACATATGAATAAATTCATTGGAGTCAACCTACAATTTCTGGAAAATTTGCAAAGTAGAAGTAACTTGAGAAAACGTCGCGATTTCGTGACATATGCCATTTTTGGAAACGTCATGATTTCACGACATATTCCATTTTTGGAAACGTCGCGATATCGCGACACATTTTGATTGGAAGGAAAGCTTGCGGAGATGTCGCGATTTCGTGACCTGTTCCATTTTCGCGACGTCATAAGCTTGAAAGAAATGAAGTATGGAAAACGTCGCGATTTCGTGACACATTTGGATCAGAAGCAAAGCTCAAGGAAAACGTCGCGATTTCGTGACATATGTTGTTTAAAGGCAAATCTTGAGGAAGCGTCGTGATTTCACGATGCATTTGGTTGAAAGAGCCAAGGCATAGAAATGTCACGAAATCACGATGCATTTGGTCGAAGGACCCAAGGCATGGAAACATCGTGAAATCGTGATGCATTTGGTTGAAAGAGCCAAGGCATAGAAACGTCATGAAATCACGACGCATTTGGTCGAAGGACCCAAGGCATAGAAGTGTCACGAAATCATGATGCATTTGGTCGAAGGACCCAATGGATGGAAACATCACAAAATCACAACGCATTTGGTTGAAAGAGCCAAGGCATAGAAGCGTCGCAAAATCGTGACGCATTTGGTCGAAGGACCCAAGGGATGGAAACATCATGAAATCACGACGCATTTGGTTGAAAGAGCCAAGGCATAGAAACGTCGTGAAATCATGACGCATTTGGTCGAAGGACCCAAGGGATGGAAACGTCACGAAATCGTGACGCATTTGGTTGAAAGAGCCAAGGCATAGAAACGTCATGAAATCACGACGCATTTGGTCGAAGGACCCAAGCGATGGAAACATCGCAAAATCATGACGCATTTGGTTGAAAGAGCCAAGGCATAGAAACGTCATGAAATCATGATGCATTTGGTCGAAGGACCCAAGGGATGGAAACGTCATGAAATCATGACGCATTTGGTTGAAAGAGCCAAGGCATAGAAGCATCGCAAAATCGTGACGCATTTGGTCGAAGGACCCAAGCGATGGAAACATCACGAAATCATGACACATTTGGTTGAAAGAGCCAAGGCATAGAAACATCATGAAATCATGACGCATTTGGTCAAAGGACCCAAGGGATGGAAACATCATGAAATCACGACGCATTTAGTCGAAGGACCCAAGGCATAGAAGCGTCACAAAATCATGACGCATTTGGTCAAAGGACCCAAGGGATGGAAACGTCATGAAATCGTGATGCATTTGGTTGAAAGAGCCAAGGCATAGAAATGTCATGAAATCACGACGCATTTGGTTGAAGGACCCAAGGGATGGAAACATCGCGAAATCACGACGCATTTGGTCGAAGGACCCAAGGGATAGAAACATCGTGAAATCACGACGCATTTGGTCGAAAGATCCAAGGCATAGAAGCATCACGAAATCATGATGCATTTGATCAAAGGACCCAAGGGATGGAAACATCACGAAATCGTGATGCATTTGGTTGAAAGAGCCAAGGCATAGAAGCATCGCAAAATCATGATGCATTTGGTCGAAGGACCCAAGGGATGGAAACGTCATGAAATCACGACACATTTGGTTGAAAGAGCCAAGGCATAGAAGCATCGCAAAATCACGACGCATTTGGTCAAAAGACCCAAGGGATGGAAATGTCATGAAATCGTGGCGCATTTGGTTGAAAGAGCCAAGGCATAGAAACGTCATGAAATCATGACGCATTTGGTCGAAGGACCCAAGGGATGGAAACATCACAAAATCGTGACGCATTTGGTTGAAATATCCAAGGCATAGAAACGTCACGAAATCATGATGCATTTGGTCAAAGGACCCAAGCGATGAAACATCACGATTTTGCGACAAAGAAGTTTGGAAAAGGAAAAGTGAAGGGAGACATCGCGATATCGCGACATGTCCCATTTTTGGACCTGTCTCGATTTTGCGACGCCATGAGCTGGGAAGAAGGAACCAAGCCGACAAGGTAATAAAAATTAGGGTTTAATTTAATAATATTAAAATGCTAATCCTGGTTTTGTCTTTTGCAGAAAGCCATCTGGCAGTTGCATACTAGCGGAAGTAATGGCGAAAAAGACAAAAATAAGCACGGATCAAGCGAAGGCCGTCAGATGGAAATGTGAGATGCCAAGAATTTTTGGTCCATCTATATTTTACAGATCTGGCCGCAAAGAGACTTTACGATGACTAAGCAGCTGCCCATTTAATGGAATATGTCGACAATTGACCGAAAAATGAAAATATCTACACACAGTTACCAAAATTTGCCGATGGACGCATTTAACAGGAGAATTTATGGTGAAAGTAATGGCGTGCAGAGAATTTCAACTCAGAGGTGGCTCTACGAAGATAAAATGTCAGAGAAACCAGTGACTCATTCCAAATTTCTCTGAGGAATTAATGAGACGCTCCCGACAGATGCACCAGAAAGATGAAGATACCTTCACATGCAGTGCCCATTTATGGAATATATCGACGATCGGCCAGAAAATGAAGATATTTACTTGCAGTTATAGATGGATGAGAATAATATCAGATCATGCCTTCTCCATTTATGGCAAGTAACTCGCACTAAGATTTGTAGAATGGTTAGGTTTTATCGAAACTCTATTTTAAAAGGCCTTATATTGTAAAACCTGGGTAGTAGAGTTTAAGTGATAAGATTTAGGGTTTTGGAAGAAGATATTTCTGAAAAGATCAGGGTTTGTCCTGAGTCTATATATACTTCTTTCGGATGTAAATTCCAGAGGCGAAAACTTAGAATAAAAAGCTATTGGAGCAATTTCCTACAAATCTTGTTTGAATGCTTTGTTCTGGACCTGGAGTTGGTGTAGTTTCATTTTCTGTGATAGCATGGCCAGGAGCCTAATCTCTTTTAGATTGCGATAAGTTCATCTTCTTTTGTTTTCGTTTCATTAAGGTTTATTTAATTTATGTTGTAGATCTGTGTTATCAAAGATTGGGTATGCTACTAGGCTTCATTATTTTTATTGTATGCTAGGGAAAATTACAGATTTAAGGTTCAGTCCTGTTCTAATTGCTCTGTCCTCACTGTGCGAGCTAAGCTACTGGTGAGAGATACCAATTTCAACTGACTTTCCTTCTATTTGTGATTTTCTTTCAGATCTATTTTGTCTCTGTCTTATGCTCTTAGTGGAAGGTGATCTTAGAAAGCTGGACACTTTCCTCTTTGATTTGTTCTATTGTGAAGCTAACTCGTATAACTAAAATTGGTAGTTTTTGTTTTGCAGCTAAGTTAGGTAAACTTCTCTTTCTGCCCTACTCTACTCTCTCTGTTCCACCGATTGAATGATCCATTTTTATTTTCTTTAGAATTTGTCTTTTATTTAAAACTGCTAAAACATAAAGAGCTAGATCAAAGAACTGATTGTAAATCTGAGTGTCCACAAAGATAACCAATTCCAAAAAAATTACTGAACTAAAGTCCAGAACCCGTTGTAAGGTAACAAAAAGTCCACTTGAAACTATTCCAGAAGCGAAAAAGAGTGAATAGACATTCGACCCAACTCTGTAACTCACACCTTGGATATCCAGCAAGATCCTAAAGTGAGTGGGATTTATCCCTTATAAGTGTTATCGGGATTTCATGCTCATTCTTCACAGGGTGTGTATAAAAGTCGAACCAACATAAGCCTTCATACATTTTTGTGTGCAAAAGCAAGAAGCTTTTTGAAAGTGCACATCTTCGTAGAAGAGGTACTCTTTACCTATTTGTAACCTTATTGTATCAAAATGGGTATCCCTAATAGGGACCAACATGTAACCAGGTTCTAAATACAAATAAAGAGATCCATATTTGTGAAGAACACAAGCTTATACTGAGAGGGGGGGGTGAACAGTATAATACCACTTTCTACATTTTCTTTCGATTCAACTTGTAGTTCAAAATTATGCAATGAATATATAACAACATCAAAATAGAAATCAAAGCAATGCACATAATATCATCCACAATAGAGACACAACAATTTACGTGGTTCACCCAATGCGGGCTACTCCATGGATAAAATTTTTACTAAATTTTATCACCTCAAATTCTGGGAAACATGTCCCGATTACAAATTTTATGGGCACCAACCCAAAGGAGATACCTTCCCCTAGCTCTGCTTAATCTGGTGATCCTCTAGAAAACCTCTACCTCTGCAGCCCTTAGCAAGTGGAACTCTATCCATAGAAGATTCCTGTCTTCCTTGCTCTGGCTGGAGACCTTTGTCCTCAACTCTATCATCACACAGTCGGTCCTCTTAACTGCACCAAAACACAGTCCTTCAATCTGGCACTATTGTCCTCAAACTTGCACCTCTGCGTAATTACAACACTTGTTCAAATATCCACTTATGCACCTCTGTGCAAACACAGCAGCAATGTCTTCGCACACTCTGCTCTTTGACGATCTAACTTCTCCTTGCACTATGCTTCTGTGAAAGTCACACTTCAAATGCACACTTGATTGATACACAAACTATTCAAACAGCCCTCCTTATATAGAGTAAGATTCAATATCATTACATTCAATCTTAGTCAGCTGTTACTCTTCAACTATGTCGGCTGCAAAAACCCTGCGCTACGTCGGCCTAGATTTTAACTTTGTCAACTCAAAGTTAACTTTGTCCTCCAACCGCCTCTGGTTTTGTAGTTGTCCCTGCAAAACTACAACATGTCACGATATCATGACATTTTTACAGATGTACACCTTCTATAGCTTGCTGTCATGAAATTATGATACCTTGGCCTTTGTCGACTTCCTTTGTGCTTTTGTCGCAAATTCATGACACCTTTGCCTCTTGCTGACGTCATCTCACTTCTGTCATGAAATCGTGACACTTTAGTCTTCATGGCCTTCCTCTCAACTTTTTTCATGAAATCATCACACATCTGCTTCTGCTGACAACATCTGCAACTCTGTCATGAAATCATGACGCTTTTGCTGTCTTAAGCTCTTTTCTGCCATATGCCTACGAAACTAGAACATGTCATGAAATCATGACACTTTCACCTTCAAGCTCTTCCTTATTCAATTCATCATGAAATCATGATGCTTCTTCTGTTTAAGACTTGCTAATTGTTTCTATCATGAAATCGTGACACTTTCTCCAAATGCAAGCTGCCAACTCAACCTGTCGTGAAATCGTGACACTTTTTGCATCCGTACAACTTCTTTGTAGCCTATCGTGAAATCGTGATGCTTTCAGCTTTCAAAAGCTTTCTCTACTTCCTATCACAAAATCACGACACTTCTGGCTTCCATATATTTTCTTTACTACCTGTCGTGAAATCATGACACTTCTGGCTTCCATACGTTTTCTTTACTGCCTATTGCAAAATTGTGACACTTCTAGCTTCTATACGATTTCTTTTGCAGCTTGTCGCAAAATCATGACGCTTCTCCTTTCAGGCTCTTCCCTTTGCTGCATGTCATGAAATCATGACATTTTACATGTAACTTTCTCTCTCTTCGAACTTGTCACGAAATCATGACAGTTCTTTTTGCGGACTCTCTCTTCAGCATCATGTCGCGAAATCATGACACTTTTTTGTCCGAACAACTTACTTTGCAGAATGTTGCAAAATCGTGACACTTTTCCTTCTCTGCCTTCCTGCACTTTTCGAGTCATGAAAATGCGACATGTCACGAAATCACGACACTTTCCATCTGCTCTTCTTCCCTGCCAACATGTCACAAAATCATGATAGTTTTGCCTACTTTGTCTCTGTCTTCCAGCATGTCACGAAATCTCGACCCTTTTGCCCAAACTTTCTCTCTCCTCAAACATGTCGTAAAATCGTGACAGTTTTGCCAGCACTTTCTCTCTCCTTAAACATGTCACAAAATCACGATAGATTTTCCAGCACTTTCTCTCTCCTCAAACATGTCACAAAATCGTGATAGTTTTTCTAGCCGCCTGCATACTTTTTCTTACTTGTCTTTTTCTTGATCTTTTACAACTGGGCTACCCTGATCTTCTTGGAAACTCACTATCCATGTTGAAACCTTCATCAAGACACATTCTTTGACATCAAACCAAATTTCTTCAAGACCTTCTTGACATCAATGACAACATCTACACTTAGAGTAAAGGCAATGTACCCAATGTATCCAAAATTGCCAAAAATATCTCCCTTTTTCATTGATGGCAAACCTTAACTGAAAACACAAGTCAAGAGCCAAAACTGAAAAAAACTAATCCAACAACTGAGAATTTGCCTTTGAAGTTATTGCTCCCCTTGAATTGAAGCTCTCTTCTTCACTATGAAGCTCTCCCCCTTACTCATATCTCTTCCCCTTTGTCATCAATGGCAAAGGGTCACCTTTGGGGCTCGGGACTAAGAATGAGCCTCTTAGCTTAGTCCCTCCCCCACATCCTAATGAAGTGATTTAAAACAAGGGTGGGAGTGAAAATCCCATTAGGCACTCATCATCATCAGTGTCTACAATTTCTTTGTTGGGCCTTCTCTTGAACTCTTTGTCAGTGTTTTTGTTCTTGTCACTTTTCTTGTTCTTGTTCTCATCTCTTTTCTTGTCCATAACTTGATCCTTGGACCTGTTTATACCATTGTTCCTATTCCTGTACCTTGGAATATCAGCTCTGCACTATCTGGCTGTGTGACCTGCATTGTTGCACTTATAGCAAGTAACAATGTTATTTCTTTCGGGCATAGCTGTTCTTTGAATCCACCTGTTATGACTAACCCAGTTCCTATTATTTGTCTTGCAAAAAATTGCCTTGTGCCCGAACTGATTACAAGAGTAGCAATACCCTTGAAATAAATTACAACCCCTAAAATTGTCATTTATCTTCCTTACTTGAGTCATGCACTACGGACCCATGTGGCCAAACCCGTGACATGCAAAACATCTGCCATGAAATATTCTTCTATTTGACCTCTTGGGTCTCGAAAACTTCTTTTTCATATTCAGAATTCCATTTTTTGTTTCTATGCATTTATCACTCATGGACTCTTTCTCTGAAATACTCTCTTCATCAGAACTCTCTTCTTTCTGAAATATCTTACTTGATTGCCCAACCTATTTTTTGTGTGGTTTAACAAAACCAAGACCTATTTTATCTGATGGATTTCTTTGAATTTGGATGAGAGACTTAACCTTTTTGGAGCTATCTTGAAACCTGTATATCTTATCCTTGTATTCTTTATTTTCCTCTTTCATGGCAGCCATTTTTTGTTCTAATTCACTACACTTAAGCATCTTAGATTCTAACTCATTCTTGAGTTCTTGTGTCTTAGGCATAGAGATGTCAAGACTTTCTATGAGTTCATATCTCTCCATACAACATTCATCTAACTTATCCTTGAGTCTAGCATTCTTCTTCCTTTCCTTTTTCAAAACACTAAGAGCATTAGTAAGTTCACATTCAAGATCCTCTATTTGATTGCATTTTGAAATATCAAGGCCTTTTTTAGATTTCTTATCACTAGAGGTGCTACCCTTTTCAAAAACCATACAAGCATCTTCCTTATCATTTTTTGAAGCATCCTCATACATACTAGCAACCAATTCATTATTTGTGCAATCATCCTCAAGGTGCCCAAAATTTCCACATCTAAAACATTTCATGACAATGAATTTATGTTTTGGTTCTTCCTCTTTTTTTGAAATGAACATCTCATTTTCATCATCACTAGAAGAACTTTCACTATCACTGCTAGAACACTTACTTGCTTTGTCTAGGTAGAAGCTCTTCTTATTCTTGTGTGAATGCCTCTTTCCTTGATTGTTGTGCTCATATTTTTTCTTTCTATAATACCTATGCTTTTCAAAATCCTTGCTCTTAACATCCTGTATATCTTCATCACTTTCATTCTTGGAAATAGTACAATCAGTAGCATAATGACCAAACTTTCCACAGTTGAAACATCTTATGTTTTTCTTGCTTTTGTGTTTTCTAGAGAACTTACCTTTCTTGCTGTAATATGCCTCTTCATCACTAGAAGACTCATCACTCTCTTGAATCTGTTTGCCCTTTAATTTCTTGGTAGCTTTGAAAGCTGCCTCTTTCTTGACATCAACTTTCACTTGAGTTCTTAGCTCAAATGCTGCAAGAATACTATGGAGCTCATCCTTTTTTAATTTATCTAAATCTTTAGCTTCCTCAATAGAAGAATTATTTTCACTAAATATATTAGGAAGAGATCTTAAAATCTTATCACACACATCATTTTCAGCAACCTCAAGACCTAGATCTTTTATGGAGTTAACAACCTCATCCATACGAAGCATGTAGTCACTAATATTTTCATCATCATTCATTTTGAGTTGTTCAAACATACCTTTAAAATGTCTCAATTTGGCCTTTCAGACATTTGCATCACTTGTATGAACCACCTGCAATTGTTTCCACATTTCACTAGTTGTCTTGTAGTGAATAACTTTGATGAGATCTACTTTTTGTAAGCCTCTCAGGATTGCATTCATGGCTTTTGAATTGCTGTGAAGCATGAGCCTGTCTTCTTTGGTATAAGGACCATGTTCAGGAATAGTGTATTTGTCTTCAATCACTTCCCATACCTCATTACCAAGTGCCATTAGATAAACTCTCATTCTTGCACTCCACAAACCAAAATCTGATCCATCAAGAATAGGTGCTGCATTGCCACCTAAAAAATCCATTGTGTTCTTAACCAGTTCTTCCTTTTGATTGTTAAACCTTTTTGAAGGAACGTGCCCTGATACCAATTGAAGAACACAAGCTTATACTGAGAGGGGGGGTGAACAGTATAAGACCGCTTTCTACTTTTTCTTTCGATTCAACTTGCAGTTCAAAATTATGCAGTGAATATATAATAGCATCAAAAAAGAAATCAAAGCAATGCACAGAATATCATCCATAATAGAGACACATCAATTTATGTGGTTCACCCAACACGGGCTACTCCACGGATAAAATTTTTACTAAATTTTATCACCTCAAATTCTAGGAAACATGTCCCGATTACAAATTTTATGGGCACCAACCCAAAGGAGATACCTTCCCCTAGCTCTGCTTAATCTTGTGATCCTCTAGAAAACCTATGCCTCTGCAGCCCTTAGCAAGTGTAACTCTATCCATAGAAGACACCTGTCTTCCTTACTCTGGTTGGAGACCTCTGTCCTCAACTCTATCACCACACAGTCGGTCCTCTTATCTACACCAAAACATAGTGCTTCAGTCTAGAACTATTGTCCTCGAACTTGCACCTCTGTTTAATTACAACACTTGTTCAAATATCCACTTATGCACCTCTGTGCAAACACAGCAACAATGTCTTTGCACACTCTGCTCTTCGATGATCAAACTTCTCCCTGCACTCTGCTTCTACGAAAGTCACACTTCGAATGCACACTTGATCGATACAAAAACTATTCAAATAGCCCTCCTTTTATAGAGTAATATTCAAGATCATTACATTCAATCTTAGTCGGCTGTTACTCTTCAACTGCGTCAGTTTCAAAAACCTTGCGCTGTGTCGACCCAGATTTTAACTTTGTCGGCTCAAAGTTAAATTTGTCCTCCAATCGCCTATGGTTCTATAGTTGTCCTTGCAAAACTACAACATGTCATGATATCATGACATTTTTATAGTCGTACACCTTCTATAGCCTGTTGTCGTGAAATCGCGACACCTTGGCCTTTGTCGACTTCCTTTGTGCTTCTATCATGAAATTGCGACACCTTTGCCTCTTGCTAACATCATCTCACTTCTGTCATGAAATCATGACACTTTAGTCTTCATGGCCTTCCTCTCAGCTTTTGTCATGAAATCATGACACATCTGCTTTTGCTGACATCATCTGCAACTTTGTCGTGAAATCGTGATGCTTTTGCTACCTTAAGCTCTTTTCTGCCATATGCCCACAAAACTGGAACATGTCGCAAAATCATGATGCTTTCGCCTTCGAGCTCTTCCTTCTTCAATTCATCATGAAATTGTGATGCTTCTTCTATTTAAGACTTTCTAACTATTTCTATCATGAAATCGTGACACTTTCTCCAACTACAAGCTGCCAACTCAACCTGTCACAAAATCGTGACACTTTCTGTATCCGTACAAATTCTTTGTAGCCTGTCATGAAATCATGAAACTTTTAGCTTTTGAAATATTTCTCTACTACCTATCATGAAATCACTACACTTCTGGCTTTCGTACATTTTCTTTACTACCTGTCACAAAATCGTGACACTTTTGGCTTCCATATGTTTTCTTTACTGCCTGTCATGAAATCGTGACACTTTTGGCTTCCGTACGATTTCTTTTGTAGCTTGTCACGAAATCATGACGCTTCTCCTTTTAGGCTCTTCCCTTTGCTGCATGTCATGAAATCATGACATTTTACATGTAACTTTCTCTCTCTTTGAACTTGTCGTGAAATCATGACAGTTCTTTTTGCGGACTCTCTCTTCAGCATCATGTTGTGAAATCGTGATACTTTTTCGTCCGAACAACTTACTTAGTAGAATGTTGTGAAATCATGACACTTTTCCTTCTCTACATTTCTACACTTTTCGAGTCGTGAAAATGCGACATCTCACGAAATCGTGACACTTTCCATCTGCTCTTCTTCCCTGCCAACATGTCGCGAAATTGTAACAGTTTTTTCTGCTTTGTCTCTGTCTTCCAGCATGTCGCAAAATCGTGACCCTTTTGCCCGAACTTTCTCTCTCCTAAAACATGTCACAAAATCATGACAATTTTTCCAGAACTTTCTCTCTCCTCAAACATGTCACGAAATCATGATAGATTTGCCAGCATTTTCTCTCTCCTCAAACATGTCACAAAATCATGACAGTTTTTCCAGCCGCCTGCATACTTTTTCTTACTTGTCTTTTTCTTGATCTTTTGCAACTGGGCTACCCTGATCTTCTTGGAAACTCACTGTCCATTCTGAAACCTTCATCAAGACACATTATTTGACATCAAACCAAATTTCTTCAAGACCTTCTTGACATCAATGACAACATCTACACTTAGAGTAAAGGCAATGTACCCAATGTACCCAAAATTGCCAACAATTTGTTATTTACGTGTTATATGATTTTCATGGTCTTCCATTTCATTTTGGGATTTTAATACATTGTAAGTAGCATGAAAAGAGTGGTGCAAGAATCCTGAGGTCGCTACATATGGTGCTCACGGTGGGACCTCCATTGATTTTTCATTTTTTGCTAGAATACTAACTTAGTTTTGTGTACAGGTCTAGCCGCTCTGAGCTACAGTGGCCAAAAATCAGTCGCTCTGAGCTACAACGGCCAATAAATATTTAGCTGCTCCCACTAAATAGTGGCCAAGAATCAGCTGCTCTAGTCAACAATGACCAGAAATGGAGAGCAGTAGAGGACAAAAACAAGGTTCTCTAAGCTAGATTAGAGGTTGGTACAACCTCTCTGATATTCTATAGCTTTCTTTTTACTTTTGTGTGTCTAAAACATAGAAATTAAAGCACATTTATGTTTGGAAATTGAAAGAATAAAAGGAGAAAGAATTAAGCATTTCACATATCTTAGATTTTCTTTTAAATTTCCACTAGGTGTTGCTAGGAATAGTAGATTATGCCTAAAAATTTCACCCTATAATCCAACGTGCTAGACATTATATGTTGTTTGCTTGCTTTGATGCCCTGTTAGAGGCCATAGCTACACAAAATATAGTGTGCTCATACAAATCATAGTAGTTCATGCATCTTTCTAAATATTGAAATGTATTTTTGCACTTAGGCATATAGGAAAGACTCATTGTTGCTATATTATGGACTTTATGTTATGTAAGCTTAAAATGAACACCACACACACATGTCTCATTTAAACATTAGGGAGTTGGATTTCATCACCAAACTTAAAGTCAGTCTAGTGATGTTGGAATTCATCTACTTCCACTGGTTTACCCCCTAGAACTTCCTAGAAATAGATTAAGAAACTTACTTATAGTGATACTAAGTTACTTGTGCTCAAACTATCTCCCACTGTTGGAATAATCATTGGTTCAAAGTGGAAGAGCTAAGCGAACCCCCCATTGGGTCTTCAGTGGTGTACCCTTGATTATTTTAAGAAAATCATGTTTGGCATGTGTATACTTTATTGTCACTATGGATGAGTCTTCCCATTCTTAATCCGAGAACAAGAGCAAAAAATCAAGGGAACAACACATTAAAACACACCAAATAGTTTAGGGCACACTTAAATCGATAATCAAGATAAACATTTATTTTGTATTGTGTGGCTATTCCTAAATTTCAAATCAAAATATTAATTCATAGACAACATGGTCAAAACAAGAAGTAAACACCCTCGATCTAATACCGAGGGAGATACTGAAGCAACTCATACCCATAGGTGGAGTTGTAGTAACATTGAATGACCTACTTTTAATACCATCAGACATAGCTCCACAAGCCTAAGGGGTGATAACTCAAACCTTGGGGTATCTCCTTGAGAAACCCCAAGTAGGGAACCACATCATGGAACAAAGTCACATAGACAAAAAAAAACTTCACAACCATCCTCGTCAAGGAGACACGAGGAGACCTCAAGGGCCTCCTATAAACACATAGAAACATCTCAAAGATGTGAAGAAGCTTCAAGGGCTTCCTCCTCACATGGACATAAATAAGGTTCTAAAACTCATTCTTCACATAGGGATGACAAGACTGCTACATCTCCATCCACATGGAGAAAACATGTTACCACAAAGCCCTCTTCATCAAGAATGCAAGTGAGAATTGCAACGCTGCAAGATTCACAAGAAACATATGAAACAAGTCTACCCACTGAAGTACAAGAAACTAGAGCTACATCTAGTTATGGGAATCATATAGAATAAACCCTTCACACAAAAGGAAATATTCCCGTAGACTATGATCTCATAGAAGTGAATAGAACTGCATGGGACCGGCCATGGAAAACAAGATAGCTAGATGGGTTGGATCGGTTTCCTACACGACCAAATCAAAGAACTGTAGCTACTAAGAGCTCTGCATCTAGAAGCTCATGAAATGTTACTTCTAAACACATCTCTTAGTTTGGGGATACCTCGGAGTGACCTCGTAGTAGACGTATGGATTCTAATCATAAGAATACTCAATAGTACACTGAGTAAGTCACTTTAGCTAGCAAGAGTATAGGTACAATAGAAACCTCCTCGAGGAATATGTGAGTCAATACAACAAGAAGAAAGTTAGATAAACATGAGTCTTTAGTAACAACACAAACTGACCATGTGAGGTGCTTAGAAAATGCATTACGTAAGGAGTGAGAGCTTGTGGAGGATCTCAAACAAGATAAACAAAGAGAAATACTCTTGCACCAACATGAGCAGTGCTTAAGAGAGCAAGTTGAGTGGCTAGCTCTTAGCAATTTATAGACAAATGTTGGTAAACACCAAAGAACCAAATGTGTTGACTCACCTAAGGAGAGGTGCACTAGAAAATATAGCCCACAATGAAATCACCCACCAAACCATGAATGAAATCCAACTACTGGGGAAATAGCAAACATAACAAACCAGGATCACAATCCTGAGTCCCCTCATAGGAGGGAGGAAAATGAAATAAATCAAATGGATAGAGAGTTACCTCTATTGCCATTATGAGTAGGCCTACAAGAGGAGGAAATCTATGCCTCAAAGGCATTTCAAGAAATTTCTAAAAAGATAAAAGACTTTGAGAAACAAGAGGTAGCCATTAAGAAAAATACACAACCAACCATTGTGCTCATCAATACCTAGTCCTCCATATCCTAAGCACTTTGAGATGCCTAGGTTAGAAAAAATTTTAGGGTGAAGAGGATGCACAAGAGTGCGTCACAAATTTTATCAATTTATGTTTTCATATTTAATACAATGATTCTCTCATGCTAAGAACATTCATAATGACATTTTTAGGTGCTGCCACTCAATGGTTCAACCAACTACCTAAGCATAGCATAACCAACTTTGAAAAACTAGTAAACACATTCTTAAAGCATTTCTCCTTTGGTGCTAAGAATAAGGTGAACCTTTCAGACCTGACCAACTCAAAACAGTATGATGATGAGCTAGTAATAGATTATGGGAATAGATGGAGAAAATTCATGGCAAAATTATCATTCTTCGTTCCCACAGAAGATATCATTTGCATGTTCACCAAAAGTTGTTCCAAACACATCTCCCTCTTGCTACAACTTCAACAGTATCCTTCATTTGAGGAAGCTTTGACATAGGCCAAAATCATCGAAGACATAAAAGTAGATGAGGAAACCATAAAAATATGAAATAAAAAGGAGTGGAATAAGAATGGTAAAAATAACAAGTACAAGTAGAAGTAGGGCAAACCTACTCCAGTAAATCAAGTCATATTGGCTACACCCAAGTATGGGGATGCACAACAACCCCATAACTATCAAGCACATTCCATGCCAGCCAATTACGACCAAAGGAACAATTAGGGGAAAAACAAATAACGCAAGCCACCTCGCTATTTCATGCCTTTGACAGATTTAATACAATCAATATTTAATCAGCTGTGCAAGACCAAGAGGATCAGATTTCTTGATATACCTCTTATATATCCCAATCATCCTAAGCCAAAAGGATATAGGGAATATCAATTTTACCCTTATCATAGGATACCAGGGCATGACATTGAGGCTTGTGTTGGTTTTAAGCATCAAGTTCAAAACATGATTGAGGTAGGAGAACTCAAATTTGACAACCCACTAGCACCCAATAACAAAGACATGGGCATACATAGAAACCCGTTTCCCAATTATGAGGTCCCTAGAGAGGAAGGGGCCCAGGTCAATCAATTTTGAGCTGATATACCTACCCATAGATGCATTAGGATGGTTGATATTGTTAACATAGCAACAAGGACTAGGCGGTATGGTCAACCACAACATCCTACAGTGCCCATGAATGTCCCAAATGCATCTAGGTATAGGCAATACAACCTTCCAGGTCCACCAAAATGACTTGTGGTAACTATCTGGAGTAGATTGGAGCAAAACCCACAGATGACTCTAGATAAGTTATCTGTCTATGAGCTCATACAATAGACCCCAAAGCATAGGTAGGCTTTAATAGAAATTGTAAGAAAAATTGTTCTCCAACCACAAGATGTGAATGCATTCACTCACTTTGTGGGACAAGTACAAGAATGTCAATAACCTATAATTTGATTCTATGATTATGAGATTAAGACAGTACCTACTACCTTACCAGACCCTCCGCTAAACATTGTGGTGGAAATCAATGACTTACATTTTAAGAGGGTCTTGTTCGATATAGGTTCATCAATAACCATCATTACAACAATAGCAATAAAGTACCTCGAGATCCCCAAGATCAATATCATTCCAGAAGCTTACACATTTAGAGCTTTTAATGATGTTTTATGCAATACTATGGGAATGATAGTCCCACCCATCAAGGTGGGGTTTAAGACCATCCATATGATGTGTCATGTATTGGAAGGAGCTATATAGTACAACATCCTCTTAGGACATCCTTGGATGAGGGCCATGAAGTGTGTTCCTTCGATCTTGCACTAGTGTGTCAAGTATGTGCACGAAAACAAAGTCTATGTGGTTCTAGCCGATGAAGAGCCTTTTAAATACGTCCATCAGGTGGACATTCTAGGATAATTTTTAATTCCTTATATCTACATGTGTGTAGAACCATCATATCCAACCACACAAATGGATAACAAAGACAAAAGGGTAAGAAAATACCCATGCACATCAACACTTCCTGGTGCACTCAAAATAGTCAATGCTTCTAAAGTACCATCCACATCAAAATCAAAAGACAATTATAATTTAAAGGCACCCTTAGTCAAAGGAGAAAGGGCCAAGGAAGTGCCAACTATAGCCATCACTAAAATGCCAAATTCTATGGAATAAGAAGATATTCAAGATCAAGATGAAGATAGTGATTACCATCCCACTTCGTTAGTATCATCTGTAGGGTCATCCTCATCACATGCATCAATACACTTGGCAAGCACAAACATATGGCAGTACCTTATACATAACATTACATTTATGCTTATCATTAAGTCTACAAAAAACATGGAAATACCTAAGGACTTGAGGATGCCAGTGGGAACAGTGGTTCCACTTGGAATCCCTCCCAACCAAACCAATTTTATCTATGCCAGCCTGGACTACACCCATAAGCCTTCATACATAAAAGAGGATAGTGATGAATTATTCATAGTTAATGTTTATTACCTCTCTAATCTTGAGTTTTCTCTAATATACTTTGATAATTTCCATTGGCATGGCTATGGCCTTGGTATATATGAGCAGGGGCGCATGTAGCCATACGAGCCACAATATCAGCTTCCCCCTGACAGGTTTGGGCTAGGCTATTATATTGGAGGTCGATATGACTCTCTTGTAGTAGCATTGGACATATTAATATTAGGGTTAGGAGAAGACATCGATTTCATTCCATATCACCCCCTAAGAATAGGAAATTTGAGCAACAGACAAGTGGCCATGGTAAACGTATCGCCACTAGAAATTTACCATACAAACATCTAAATTGATTCCACCCCAATAGGGTACAACTCATGGGATGAGGAGAATGGATATGAAACAAGTGATGATGAGGCACAACTTGGCTTAGCCTACTAGGGGCCTTGCTATTTAAAAATACTCACATGGTCCATACACAATAAGAGTGGGTATATATCAGATTAAAGTGACTATGAATCAACCCCTAACTTTGGGGCAAGAAACAAATACAAATGGATTCTTCATAAGTGAATAAGAATATGAATATGAAATGAAGATGGCCTACTTGGGGCTAAGACATGAGCCTCTTGTATTAGGACCGCATACCAACGCTAACAGTTTCTGTATAAGTGATGATGACTTTGAATATGAGACTGAGATGGCTTATCTTAGACCTCACCACTTGCAACAAGTCAACGAGATATTAGAGAGAGAGGTAGTAGTCCATGCTATATACCCTCATCTATGATTTTTTGGGAGACCTGTTGACCTAGCTTCCATTCATCAGATGGTAAATCCCCCTATGCCTACATTCATAGAGTGATTAGAGCCCAATGATCCTATTATCCACCTTGCTTATGGGCCATTTCCAAAAATTCCCATTCCTCCAGAGCTTCATCGTAAGTATGGAATGGAAGCCCGAAAGATAATATTGCACCCATGTGGTCCTGGATATTTCATACCATCCATCAACATGATCTCCATTGATTTGACCACTCCACTTCAAAATCCAGTAGATCCTACCAAATCATTGCATCTTGATGTAGAAGCTATTGGTTGGGATTACGCTAAATCACCCATAGAGCCTGAAGACCTCTTCCCCAATGAAGAGATGTTACAGCCATTCCATTTTGTTCCAGGCTATGCGTATGACGTCTTCCATGTTGGTTTGGAACCTAAGTCAGTAGGTCCTATAAATCCTGTCGATGACATTCATTTGATACCCATGCCTCATCAACTAGAGGATGGGTCATATATGGCTATAGAAGTGACTTTTGTGGTGGACATTAGCAATGATCCTATCCAACCAAGAAAATTCAAGTTCAGAGAAAGTCTATCTCCAGAAGAACAAGCCATCCTAATTCCTCTCCTCAAAGAGAGGTCAAATATTTTTTCTTGGACTTATAAAGACATGCCAGGGATAGAACCAAAGTTAGTCATTCACAACCTTTCATTGGATCCCATGAAGAAACCAATCAAGAAAAGGATGAGGAAAATGCATCCCACCATCGCTTTGATGGTGAAGAACGAATTGCAAAAACTATTGGATGCACTATTCATAGTTCCTATCAACTACCCTGAGTGGGTGTCGAACATGGTACCCATGGGGAAAATCGACGAAAGAGTCTGTATCTACACAGAATTCAAATATTTAAATAGGGCAACACCAAATAATTCATTCTTGTTTCCAAACATAGATTCTCTTGTAGACGCAACCATAGGTCATGAGATGCTCTTCCTAATGGATGTTTTTTTTTTATACAAAAAGATCAATATTAAGCTCGAAGATCAATATAAAACTGCATTTATTACTCTGTGGGGAACATTCTATTACAAAGTGATGCTATTTGGTCTCAAAAATGCTAGTGCCACATATCAGTGGGCCATGACATACATATTCCATGACTATATGCATAAGATCTTAGAGGATTACATGGATGACTTACTGGCCAAGTCCCTGTTGCGGCAAGAGCATGCTAAAGTACTTAAAAAAGTCTTTGATCACCTCATAGAACATAATGTATGATTGAATCCTAAGAAGTACATATTTGGCATAACTTTTGGCAAGATTTTGGGATTCATCGTATCCAAGAGAGGCATCAAAGTAGATCCTGCAAAGGTAAAGGCTATATTGGAAATGGCCGCCCCTACCAACATTAGGAAGCTGAGAAGCCTACAAGACAAGATACCATCCATCAAAATATTCATCGTGCAATTATAAAAAAAATGCCAAACTATAAATTGGTTGCTATATAAGGAGCTCCCTTTTCATTGGGATGAAGAATGCCATCAAGCCTTTGTAGATATCAAGACTTATCTAGCCACACTGCTAGAATTGGCTCCACCAAGGCTAGACATACCATTTTTAATATATATATCGGCTACTGATTTTGCATTGGGTACCATGTTAGCCCAAAAGAATGCACAAGATAAAGAGCAAGCCATATATTATATTAGTTGCACCTTGGTGAGTTATGAGCTAGGATATGCGTGTCAAAAAATTGTGTTTAGCAGTGGTCTTTGCAACTCGAAAGTTGTGACACTACATGTTTAGCCATATGACCTACATCATATCAAAACAAAATCCTTTGTAGTATATGATGATCAAGACATATCACAATAAGTGTACCACAAACTGGATCATGCTATTGACAAAATTTTATCTAGAGTTCATAAGCCAAAATTCCATCAAGGGACAAGTCATAACAGACCAATTAGTAGAGGTGCCTCTCCAGGATGACAAGCCTCTCACCATAGAATTGCCTGATGATGCAGTATTTACATTATCAGATCTGTCAAAACTCAAATAACCCAAGAAAGAAAGAGATATGTCATTTTTCTTCAATGGTTCAAAGTGTGAACAAGGGGGTGAAGCATGAATTGTCTTTATCACACCGTAGGGTGCTCCATTGCCCTTATCATTCAAACTAGACTTCCCATGCACAAAAACAAAAAAAAATATGAAGGATTGATCTTGGGAATCCAAACATCTATAGCAATGGATATTAAAATATTAAATATCTTTGGTGACTCCTTGCTCACAGTAAACTATGTCAAAGGAATATTTTAATGCAGGTGCCCACTCCTAAAGATTTACAAGGAACTTGTTGACACCTAACTAGCCTGACTAGAATGGTATGATATCGAGGCAATCCCTCATACATAAAATAGATTTGTAGACACCATGGCCTCTTTGGGATCCTTAATCCCTCAAAATATATCTACTAATTTTATAATCATTCATGAGAAAGTGCTTTTACACTCAACAATACATCGTGAAGCTTTTGACAATCAAGAATCGATCAACATGATCAACATTGAACCAAATCAGTATTGGTCCTTCACAACCAGATATTTCTTGTAAATGAAACCTTGGGGGTCTTTGATCTCCCAAGGACCTATGGAGTGTGGTGCAACTATACACCATAGATTTGTTCCTCAATCCGTGTTCACCAGCTCGTGAATATAGGAAAAGCAAGATGTCTTTTCTATAGAAGCTATGACTTATTAGGATTGTATTTCCCAACTGTAGGACTTCCTAAAACTTGGAATAGTACCTCAAGATTTTTTGCATAATGAAAGGTAAACATTCAAATAGAAAGCAACAAGATACATATTTCTAGGAGAAATCCTCTACATACAAGTATATGATGGAGTATTAATCTGTTGTCTTGAGCCCTAGGAAGCATCCTGGGCAATTTTGTAAGCTCATGATGGCACATGTGGAGGACATTTTAATGGCATGGCCATCGTTAAGTGCATCTTGAGAATGGGTTACTATTGGCCCACCATGGAAAAGTACTACTGTGATTATGTCAAGAAATGCATTAAGTGCCAGCATCATGAAAATCTAATGCACTTACCATCGTAAGCCTTGCAACCCATCCAGGCGACATGGCCATTATCATAGTGGGGACTAGACTTGTTTGGGAAAATCTCACCCCCATCCTTAGGTTGAAATGCATTCATCATAACAACCACAAAATACTTCACTAAATGGGTGGAAGTGATCCCATTAACATCAACAATTGGACCAAGCATTCCAGAGTTTATACTTCACAATTTCATAAGCCATTTTGGGGTCCATTCAAATATAATATAGGATAATGGGCCATATTTCAAGAAAAAAAATGTGCATGCTTTAATTAACAGATACCATATTCAGCATAGTTTCTCAACGCCTTATTATCTGTAGGCAAATGGACAAGTAGAAGCCTTGAACAAAACAATAATCTCCATCTTAAGTAAGATGGTGTAAGACAATCATAAGGATTGGCACATGCAGTTGCCTCTTGCACTATGGGCATACAGGACTAGTATATGGACTCTTACTAGGGCAACACTATTTTCACTAGTATATGGCATTGAGGCCATCATGCCACTAGGGCTAGAAATTCCAACTCTATGCATAGCATTAAAGGACTTCATATATGATGATGTCGCACGGAAAGGCCGCCTTGATCAGTTGATGCTTCTTGATGAACGTCAAGACAATGCTTTAGATCATCTTCACATTTACTAAGATCACCTTGCGTGAGCTTACAATAGTAAATTCTATCTAAAGGAATTCAAGGTTGGATATCTAGTTCTCAAAGAAAACCAACAGAATTCAAATCTTCCATCGCATCTGTGAGACAAGTTCATGATAAATTGGATAGGCCCATACATGATTTCACAAAGGGTTGGGCCTGGAGCATATCACCTTACATCATTAGATGGTGTTGAGGAGCCTAAACCTCTCAATATCATTTACTTAAAGGCATTCTATACATAAAAACAAAAAAAAAATTCAAATATGTAAAAAATACAAAAACATTCAAATATGTCATAAAACACAAAAACATTCAAATATGTCATAAAATACAAAAACATTCAAATATGTCAAAAATACAAAAAAAAAATAAAAAACACAAACAAATCATAAAAACATAAAAATTCAAAATACAATCAAAGGCTCCAAGGACATTCAAGCCGCTTGGTCAAAATAAATTCAAAATGCTCCAAGGATATACAAACCACTTGGTCAACTTCAATCAAAGCGTTCCAAGGGTATTCAAATCACTTGGTCAACTTCAATCAAAATTCTCCAAGGGTAATTCATCTCACTTGGTTGAAATCAAAAATCTCCAAGGGTACTTCATGCTACTTGGTCAAAAACCAAAAATCCCCAAAGGCACAATAAGCCCTTTGGTCAAAATTAAACTAAAATACAAAAACAACATAAAAATCAAAAAATATAAAAACAATTGCATCTTATATCTTGCATCCACATAATTGCATTGCATTTTTACATCCATTATAATTGCACATGTCATGAGAACCTTAAAAATGATACCAAAGTTTGTCTCACAAATCATTCAAATCCATACCTTCATCAACACATGTGTGTGATTGTATTTTTCAACACAACCATTATTTGTTGCTATACATAATATACTAAGGTTTTTCGGTTAATCAACCACAACTAGTGATCTTATCAAATTTTGTGGAAAACAATCTTGGTTAGTAGAAGATAAGGTCTAGCCATGATAATTCCTTGGATATTGAAGATCCTGTCACTAATTGAAACATTAAAATCCTAGTTGGTACAAGAAAAATATGAAATATGCAAAGTGGTCTAGGTTACCTTAAGCAAAAAGTATTTTTCTTGCTTATCCCCCTGTGCAATCGGTTTAAATGTGTTGAGAATTGGCAAAAGGACAAGCTTTGCCCTATCCAAATCCCTTGCTTAAATAAAAGTTGATGAGCAAGGTGCAACCTAAGTATTGTCATTGTTGTCAACACAGTCAGGTTGATCAGTTGATGCAATGGTTAGAAGTTGATTGGTGAGCAAGGTGATGGATAGGAGTTGTTTGTTGAGCAAGGTGCAGCAAAAGCATTGCAAAAGTATTGTCATTGTTGTCAACACGATCAGATTGATGCAATTGATGCGATTCGGAGGTCAGTCAGATCAAGTGCAGAAAGTTTCAAGGAAAACAGAGGTGACCCGATTCGAAAGCTGGCGAGAAAGAGACAAGGAAGAAAAGCGTCGCGATATCGCGACATGTTTTCGTCGACGATTTCGCGACATGGTCGAGGAGAGAGAGAGGCACGACGAAATGTCACGATTTCGCGACATGTCCGAGGAGAGAGAGAGATGGAGCAAAGTGTCGCGATTTCGCGACATATCCGAGGAGAGAGAAGGCACGCGAAAATGTCGCGATTTCGCGACATGTCGAGTTTTCATTGAGGAGAGAGAAAATGTGTCGCGATTTCGTGACAAAAAGTAGGAGAGAGAAAATGCACGCCAAAATGTCACGATTTCGTGACATGTCGAGTTTTCACTGAGGAGAGAGAAAATGTGTCGCGATATCGCGACAAAACTGAAGAGAGAGAAACTGCAAGGAAGATTGTCGCGATTTCGCGACATTGTCGAGGAGAGAGAAAGTGCATGCCAATTTGTCGTGATATCGCGACATGGCAGAGGAGAGAGAAAGTGAAAGGTAAACTGTCACGATTTCGCGACATGCTGGCAGAGAGGGAAGCAAGGTGAAAAGATGTCGCGATTTCATGACATAAATGGAGAAAAGGAGCTAGCAACGAAAAGTGTCGCGATATCGCGACACGTCGGGTTTTCGCGACCCGAAGAGGAGAGAGAATGCTCAGCAACAAAGGTGTAGCGATATCGCTACATGTTGAAATGAATGGAAACAAAGGTGTAGCGATATCGCTGCATGATGAAAATACATGGCACAAAGGTGTAGCGATTTCGCTACAAAGATGTAGCGATTTCGCTACAAGTGAAAAGACACAAACAAGAAGATGTAGCGATTTCGCTACGGCATGGAGCAAAGAGCGTACGAAGCCGAAGCGTCGCGATTTCGCGACGAAGATAACGATGACGTCAGCAAGGGCCGAAAGTGTCACGATTTCATGACAAGTTTCAAGGAAAGCTGCTAGAAGCCGAAACGTCACGATTTCATGACAAGAAGATTGATGACGTCAGCAAGAGCCGAAAGCGTCGTGATTTCACGACAAGAAGGATGATGCGTCAGTAAGAGCCAGAAGCGTCACGATTTCGTGACATGTTCCATTTTCGGAGTTTGCAAGCAAAGTTGTACGGAAGAGCAAAGTGTCACGATTTCACGACATGTTCCATTTTTCGCTGAGGTTGCAAGCAAAGTTGTACGAAGCCCATAAGTCGTGATTTCATGAGCATTGAGGATGACGTCGAAAAGTTCAAAGTGTCACGATTTCGTGACATGAGCGGGGGAAAAGCTTTCAAGGCCAAAATGGTCATGATTTCGTGACAACCTTCAGGGTGACGTCAGCATAAGTTAAAAGTGTCGCGATATCGCGATAGGAAACAGTTAGACTGGAAAATGCCGAAGCAACATGAAAGGTGACACATGGCAGAAAAGCATCATGCAGTCTGTCACATAAGAAGTAACTGAAGTCAGACAGACAGTTAAACGTTGACAGGTGTTGGACATGCAATGCAATAGCCAAACATGCATAATTGAAACGCATTCGAAAAGCCGAATATGAAGGATAATAAAAGCATTCGAAAGGTCGTATTTGTAGGCATTCTAACAGACGTATTTGAAGCATACAAAAAAGCCGAACATGAAGAATCGAAAAGCTTTCGAAGAATTGCATATGGAGAAAAGAAAAGAAAATCGAAGAGCCGTATTTGAAATATAAAATCAGCCAAATACGTAGAATTGCAAAAGCATCAGAACAGACGTATTTACAGCACTCAAGCGTCGTATAGGCCACTTCTAAAAAGCACTCGAACAGTCGTATGTTCATGCATTCGAACAGTCACATTATGGACAGGAGTAATGAATTCGAACAGTTGGAGAAGGTCATTCGACTGCATGCCAGATTGGAAGGTTATAGAAGAATAACCGTACAGAGAAGATAGTTGCTGCTGCGTGATAGAAGATGCTGCAGAAAGAGGCTGGCTGTAAGTGAGCTGTGAGAGTGTTGTAAGAGATTATAACAGTGTTGTGTTAATGCTGTGAAGAGCTGCAAGAGCATGCCATATGAAAGGGCTGTAAGTGTGCAGAAGGTAGAACTGTAAAAGAGTGTATGTTTCCATGAGATTGATTTGATTTAAGCTAGACCAGTGAGGATCTTGTAACATTGAAGGCATTTTTATGTCAATCAAAATTGAAAATAGAAATCCAAGTTGGTGCTTGGAATCAGGGGTTGGTGCTCCTTCCAGTTGATGCTGGTAAATTAGGGGTTGGTGCTCCTTCCAGTGGATGTTGGTAAATTGATTGTAAAGTTGGTGCTTTGCAATGGCTGGATTTGGATGGGAGTCCAAGCAGTCTAGTTTGAGGAGTAGCCAAAACTGGTGAACCTCGTTACATCTTGTGTTATGTTATGCTCTCTTGTGGTACTTGCTATTTCTGGTTTTAGCTTTCTTTTGTTTTGGCTTTAAGAGTTAAAGCATTAAGTTTTAAAATAGCTGCACTGATTCACCCCCCTCTCGAGTGCCATTGTAAGACTAACAATTGGTATCAGAGCAAGGTTCCCGATTCAGAGCTAAATCGATCGGGGTTGATCTTGGATTAGTTTACAATGGGTAAGAAGAATAGATTATCCTCCATTAAGGCATCTCGATCGGTTTCAATTCCTTCGAGAGAGAAAATTGCACTAAAGAAGGAAGAAGAAGTGAACTCTGAAGCATGCAATGAAAACACTGGAGATTGAAGTAGATCTAGAAGGTGAGTTGATCGCCGCTCTTGAAGAGTTAAGTATACAAAAGAAAAGCAACAAAAGACTGTCCAAAAAGTTGGAAGAATACGGGGATGAGATTGAAAATCTCTGTTTACAAATTCAAGAGGCCAAGAAAGCAGAAGAAGCCTTGAAGACACAAGTTGAATGATAAAGTCGATGTATATAGCAAACGTGAAGAAGAATCTAACAAAACTGTTAGTAATCTAAAGTTGCAAGTAGATGTGTCCAAGAGGGTTGAAGAAATTCTCAGGTCTCAGTTCAATGAGAAAAAGACTGCTTGTTGCCAACAAGAAGAAGAGATTGTTTCTTTGAAGAAACAACTAAAAGAGGCCAATATAAATCTCAAATTTGAGAAAAGCACAGAGTTGCTAGATACAATGATAAATCAACAAAGAAGCTCCACGTCTAAGTTTGGTCTTGGATATGAAGCTGAACAACCTTCATCCTCTAAACATGCGAGAGAAGAAGAAGTCCTCGGTTGAAGGTTTGAAAAAAGAAAAGTCTGAAGTCGAATCCTCAAAAGGAAGAAATCATCAAAGAAAATCTACAGACAAAGCAACCACAACAACAGAGGTTCTCTCACTCTCACTCTTTTAATAATAATGCTTTTAATGGCTATTGTTCTAAATGCAACTACTATGGTCACAAGGCATTTTATTGTGGACAGAATAATAGATCAAAGAGTTATGTTGATAAAAACACATCTGCTTTCCTGAGTGAACACCCTGTGCAATGTTTTAAATGTAATGGCCATGGGCACATAGCAAGGTTTTGTCCAAGCATTTATGTATCTAATCTAAGGCCAGACCATAGATTTCATCAGACACATAGAATGCAATACAGACAGGGAATAAAATATGTGCAATGTTTTAAATGTAATGGTCAAGGGCACATAGCAAGGTTACGTGCAAGCACTTCTGTATCTAATCTAAGGCAAAACCCTAGATTTCATCGGACGCAAAGAATACAATACGAGACGAGAGAATAAATCATGTGCACAGCAGAAAGGAAAATAATCATCCTTCAATAATGCACAAGAGACAACCCTGCAAGAAAAATGTTCAAGTTCACGAACAGGGGCAAAATAGGGATGTAGTTGAAAAACTCAAGCCCAAGTTCAGGAAAGTCTGGAGAAAGACAGAAGAAAGGAATTCGTGTCTCCTTGGAAAGAAGGAGATTACTCCTCTTCTGCTTTAAGCAGCTCCAGGTGGCACATCCTCAGGGGGAGCAATCTTAAAATTTTATTTTAATGCTCCTTTGTTTTTGGGCCAGTTTTCTGAGGATGAAAGGTAAGAAGTCGAGTTATTGTTGTTTGCAGCTAAAGTGTGTTGTCAGTTCTTGTTGTTGTTTTTGAAGGTGCCGTGAAGTGTGTTGTTTAATTTGAAGAGTTGTCACATTTGGTAGTGTTGAGATATGTCACTGCTGTACTGTTGATAATTCTTCCACCAACTGTTCATTACTTCGGATCATAACAGTTCAAAATTTTTTTGCGTGTTTGCTCTAGCTGCATATACGTGTTTCGAGCAGCGTGTATTTGTTTTACACTTTGAGGTAAAGCTTGCAAGATCCTTCTTGTCGCCTTGGTAAGATTATTCAATTCACAGACAGTTCGGGTTAACTGTTGATAAAATATCAATCCGAGGTTAAGAAGTTGAGGTTGAGTAAGGGGCTCTATGGTTGGCCATAAAGTGTTTGTCAAAATGTCTTCTCCAAGATTTGCACTGTTAAAAGTAAAGTGATCTGCAGTATCTGTAGAAAACTCAGATCAGGTTTTAAGTTTAAAAAGGAATCTGGTTGTGCCACAGTACAATATTTATTGCTTGCACTAAGTTGGCAGTAAATTTGTAGAGTTGGTACAAGTGAGTCTCCTATCAATTTTGTTGAAAGATGTGAAATCTGCTTGTTGAAGTGAAGAAGCGTTGGGCAGAGGTGCCAAGTTTGACCCATGTTGTGGGCAATTTCGTCTTGGTCGTGATGCTCGTGGATAGCAACAATAAAAGCGCTTTAGCTTTTGTGGTGGTGTTATTCACTTTCTCCAAAGGTTGGAGAACTAAGTTTGGCCAAGGTATATCTTTTATTATTATTTGCTTGGAGTATTTTGAATTGACTTGGCAAATATAATTGATGGAGGTATAAGGTTAAGTTGTCATATTTTGCTTTGACATTATCTTATTGGCATGTTTTGATGATTGTGTTTAAAGAAGTGGAGCTAAAAGGTGTAATAAAGGAAGTTCACTTTATTGCTAATTTATTTTTATTCCTTCCCTAAATTGGTTGAAAGTTTGAGAGTTGTGTGTGGTGTCGACTTGAAGGTTCAATTATCTTCTACTCAAATAAGGTATGGACTCATTCTTCTTATGAGTATGATTGGTGTATGTTTTCTGAAATAAGGTTGGAGTGAAAAGGTACTCTTCTAGGTATCCCTTGGCTTGGTGTAAATCCTAATTTCTGGTTTGAGATAGTGGAAGATTTGTGCTCTAGGGCTTATTTTTGTGAGTCTAGCTACTTGCATTAAGTTGGTGGAACCCTTGGTTGGTTGTCTTGAGTTTAATAGTTGAGTTTGAGATTGGGAATTAAGTATAGAACATATTGAGTCTCTAACAATTCTCTGTATGTTTCTATGAAGTTGATAAATCACATTGGGTCTCTAACAATTCTCTTTGTGGGTTCATGCTAAGCGTGGTTCTAGTGAGAACTTGTGTGCTGATCTGGACAAGTTCTATGTGTGCTTCTTAAGCAGGTTCTTAGTGAGTCTATGACAGAGTACGAGAGGGTTGAGGCTCGGAAGACAGCGTGATCCGAAGAGGTCATTTTTTCCCAAGTATTGGCTAAGATTTGACTAGACATCAGGATCAAATTCTCGGAGGGAGAATTTATGGATCTGTTCATCATATTGCTCATGTTTATGCTTTTTGCTAACTGGATTAATTTTTTGCTTGTGAATGTTGTGCATGGACTAAGGGGGAGTTTTGCAGCCGCCCTTTGGTATTATTGTCAAAGGGGGAGAAGAATTACAGGTAATTGCGAGACAATTACGTGTGTTGCCAACAATTCCAAAGGGGGAGATTGATGAGCAAGGTGCAACCTAAGTATTGTCATTGTTGTCAACACAGTCAGGTTGATCAGTTGATGCAATGGTTAGAAGTTGATTGGTGAGCAAGGTGATGGATAGGAGTTGTTTGTTGAGCAAGGTGCAGCAAAAGCATTGCAAAAGTATTGTCATTGTTGTCAACACAGTCAGATTGATGCAGTTGATGCAGTTCAGAGGTCAGTCAGATCAAGTGCAGAAAGTTTCAAGGAAAACAGAGGTGACCCAGATTCAAAAACTGGCAGAAAGAGACAAGGAAGAAAACTGTCGCGATATCGCGACATGTTTTCTGTCGCGATTTCATGACATGGTCGAGGAGAGAGAAGGCACAGCCAGAAATGTCACGATTTTGCGACATGTTCGAGGAGAGAGAAGATGCGAGCAAAACTGTCGCAATTTCGCGACATGGTCAAGGAGAGAGAAGGCGCAGCAGGAAATGTCACGATTTCGCGACATGTCGAGTGAGGAGAGAGAAAATGTGTCACGATTTCGCGACAAAAAGTAGGAGAGAGAAAATGCACGCCAAAATGTCGCGATTTCGCGACATGTCGAGTTTTCACTGAGGAGAGAGAAAATGTGTCGCGATATCGCGACAAAACGAAGAGAGAGAAACTGCAAGGAAGATTGTCGCGATTTCGCGACATTGCCGAGGAGAGAGAAAGTGCATGCCAATTTGTCGCGATATCGCGACATGGTAGAGGAGAGAGAAAGTGAAAGGTAAACTGTCACGATTTCGCGACATGCTGGCAGAGAGGGAAGCAAGGTGAAAAGATGTCGCGATTTCGTGACATAAATGGAGAAAAGGAGCTAGCAACGAAAAGTGTCACGATATCGCGACACGTCGGGTTTTCGCGACCCGAAGAGGAGAGAGAATGCTCAGCAACAAAGGTGTAGCGATATCGCTACATGTTGAAATGAATGGAAACAAAGGTGTAGCGATATCGCTGCATGATGAAAATACATGGCACAAAGGTGTAGCGATTTTGCTACAATTAGGAAGTGCAGAAAACAAAGATGTAGCGATTTCGCTACAAGTGAAAAGACACAAACAAGAAGATGTAGCGATTTCGCTACTGCATGGAGCAAAGAGCGTACGGAAGCCAGAAGCGTCGCGATTTCGCGACGAAGATAACGATGACGTCAGCAAGGGCCGAAAGTGTCACGATTTCGTGACAAGTTTCAAGGAAAGCTGCTAGAAGCCGGAAACGTCACGATTTCGTGACAAGAAGATTGATGACGTCAGCAAGAGCCGAAAGCGTCGCGATTTCACGACAAGAAGGATGATGACGTCAGCAAGAGCCGAAAGCGTCGCGATTTCGTGACATGTTCCATTTTCGCTGGAGTTTGCAAGCAAAGCTGTACGGAAGAGCAAAGTGTCGCGATTTCGTGACATGTTCCATTTTCGCTGGAGGTTGCAAGCAAAGTTGTACGGAAGCCTGTAACGTCACGATTTCGTGACAGCATTGAGGATGACGTCAGCAAAAGTTCAAAGTGTCACGATTTCGCGACATGAGCGGGGGAAAAGCTTTCAAGGCCAAAATGGTCACGATTTCGCGACAACCTTCAGGGTGACGTCAGCATAAGTTAAAAGTGTCACGATATCGCGATAGGAAACAGTTAGACTGGAAAATGCCGAAGCAACATGAAAGGTGACACATGGCAGAAAAGCATCATGCAGTCTGTCACATAAGAAGTAACTGAATTCAGACAAACAGTTAAACGTTGACAGGTGTTGGACATGCTCTGCAACAGCAAAACATGCATAATTGAAACGCATTCAAAAGGCCGAATATGAAGGATAATAAAAGCATTCGAAAGGTCGTATTTGTAGGCATTCTAACAGACGTATTTGAAGCATACAGAAAAGTCGAACATGAAGAATCGAAAAGCTTTCGAAGAATTGCATATGGAGAAAAGAAAAGAAAATCGAAGAGCCGTATTTGAAATATAAAATCAGCCAAATACGCAGAATTGCAAAAGCATCAGAACAGACGTATTTACAGCACTCAAGCGTCGTATAGGCCGCTTCTAAAAAGCACTCGAACAGCCGTATGTTCATGCATTCGAACAGTCACATTATGGACAGGAGTAATGAATTCGAACAGTTGGAGAAGGTCATTCGACTGCATGCCAGATTGGAAGGTTATAGAAGAATAACCGTATAGAGAAGATAGTTGCTGCTGCGTGATAGAAGATGCTACAGAAAGAGGCTGGCTGTAAGTGAGCTATGAGAGTGTTGTAAGAGATTATAACAGTGTTGTGTTAATGCTGTGAAGAGCTGCAAGAGCATGCCATATGAAAGGGCTGTAAGTGTGCAGAAGGTAGAACTGTAAAAGAGTGTATGTTTCCATGAGATTGATTTGATTTAAGCTAGACCAGTGAGGATCTTGTAACACTGAAGGCATTTTTATGTCAATCAAAATTGAAAATAGAAATCCAAGTTGGTGCTTGGAATCAGGGGTTGGTGCTCCTTCCAGTTGATGCTGGTAAATTAGGGGTTGGTGCTCCTTCCAGTGGATGCTGGTAAATTGATTGTAAAGTTGGTGCTTTGCAATGGCTGGATTTGGATGGGAGTCCAAGCAGTCTAGTTTGAGGAGTAGCCAAAGCTGGTGAACCTCGTTACATCTTGTGTTATGTTATGCTCTCTTGTGGTACTTTTTGTTTCTGGTTTTAGCTTTCTTTTGTTTTGGCTTTAAGAGTTAAAGCATTAAGTTTTAAAATAGATGCATTGATTCACCCCCCCTCTCAGTGCCATTGTAATACTAACAAAAGTAAGCAAAAACCTAAAGCAAAGTACATATTCAAAAAGCCAAGCATATAGTCCAGATTTCAAAGCAATGATCCGATACACAAATCAAAAATTCCAAGAAACCTCGCTCAAAGAAAAATCAATAAAAAATAAACAGTGATTTTCATCACTACATATGAGCAAAATAAATAGTGATTATCATCACTACAAAAATCCTCACTCAAAGAAAAATAAATAAAAAATAAACAGTTATTTTCATCACTACATATGAGCAAATATCCAAGTCAAAAGGAAGAAAATAAAGGAATAAAGCTTGAATCCCTAGAATTCTCAGCATTGTACAAAACCGAAAGGAGAGATCCTTATGCATGATGATATTTCTACCAAAATTGCTTAATGCATTTGTGTAGAAAAATATTTGTGATGCATTTTTGTTATTCACATCATTAATTCTCAATGAATTTGTCAATCTAGGGCAGTGTACAAGGCTATTTGTGGAAGGAGTGAACAGGGCTATAACTTAGGTCATCTGGAAGCAACAAGTCTTATTGGTGAAACCAATTGTGTGGGGGATTTAGGACATTTCTATTTCTAAATTGCATAAATTAAACCTTAATCTAGTTGCAAAAATGGAAACTAATCATTAACTACAAAAATGAAATCCTAATTACAATTGCAGAATGAGACCTAATTATGTTGTAGAAATAACAGTTGCAGAATTAGAAATCTGATTATAATTACAGAAAGGAAATATATTTACTTTTGCAGCAGTGGAAACCTAATTATAGCATAGAAATTAAGCCCTATCAGTGCTCTGTAATAGAAGGTTGTTAATATTCTGTGCAGGGGTTGATAGCAAAACACAAAATGTGGCAAATTGTAGAAAACAATAAATTATGGAATTAATAATCTGCAGTATTTTGAAAGCTTGCTAAAAGTGGAGATTACAACCAAACCATTAATAATAAGATCATCCCAATCATAAAATAAGCTAATATTACAAATACTGTTAGTTGTTTACAAGGAAATACAATGACAAGTTTTACAACTCATTCTGCTGTAGCAAAATTAGAATAAAAACCTGCTGTTAGTCCTCCTCCTAGGTCTAGAAGTGGCCAGCCTCCTTGTCCAGAAGAAGGTATGAGTATTTCTTTCTCTAGATATTACTCACACTCATTCACAACAACATGAATAAAAATAGTGCACTTTTATTGATTCAGAACATGATTATAGTATTGCTACTAAAAACCTGTTACAGGACTATAACAGTCACTTTTCTTACTATTACACTACTTGCCTATTTTCTCCTATTCTCCTATCTCTCCATATCTCTAGCTCAACCTAGCTGGGAGACATATTTATAGATGTCCTAATATCTACTTACAAATTGAGAATATCTCATTTCTATCCTAAATATCTAATCCTATTATGCTGCAGCTTTTCCTGGTTTTATCCTAGAAGAGGATCAAACTTTGATCTTTCCATAAATGGTGGCTTTGGTCGTCAAGGACGGAAAAGTCATATGGGAGATACTTTCCCTTACCCTTTTCAATATTTCTTTCTTTTTTTCCAACATGAAAAATTGGTCAAAAAGCACATTTTGTCTTCATTTCAAAGATAAGTGGCTCATTCCGAAGAGATTGCAATTATCATTCCGAAGATCCGCTCATTCCGAAGAGACTGTGTTTTCTCATTCCAAAGATGTCTATTCATTCCGAAGATACTTTGAAATGAAAAAATGTGTGCTCTTTAAATTATTTCCTCTGCATTTCTTAGGTGGGTTATCTCTCAGGATCAGATTTCAATGGTCTTCATCTCTTTCCATGTGTGAATTCCATGCCTTGCCATTAATTGGTAGTTGGCTAGAATTTACATTGGAAAACAAGTTTTTATTGCACAGTAATAGTTTGCTTGCACTATTTTCTAAACTTAGGTAAAATAAATACTTGAGATATATCAAAACATAATTAGTGAAATGTTGCTATCAACCTAAGCATATTTCTCTTTTAGCAAGTCATAACAAAATAACATAAAACTATGCAAAAAGCTATAAAAATTAGAATATAGTATTTCAAATACATTGATCATGCAAATAGTTAATACACAGCATATTGAATCAACTTAACTAGCATATCAGATTAAACATAAGAGTTTTTAGGTAGTTTTAGTATTCAAAACATGCTATGATTGAGGCATTTCCAGGCCTCATCATTTTCCCCCAACTTATATAAATACATGTCCTCATGCATTCTGTTGGGTTATGGAATCACATATTCAAATTCCATGACCTATAGAATAGTTTGGTGCCTGTATAATATCCCCTGTTCTCCTGAAGGTTTTTGAGCCATTCTTCAAACTGATCATCAGGTTGAGCATCTTCTTCAAAGTAGAAGGGAACTAGAGTAATTATGGTTGGAGGCCTAAATCTGAGACCTATCCAATGATGTTGCATGATTTCAATCAGCTGTATCACTTCTTTTGCCCTTCTTCTAGACCATTCTAAGTTAATGGGAGAGATGGGTTGTCTTTTCTATAAAGACATGGAAAGTTCAACCCATCTGTTTCTGTAGATTGATAATGCTGAAACAAAATTGTCATTATAAAATTTTGAAATCTGGTCACACAGTCCCTCAAATTGTTCAAGTACATCCTCTTTACATCATCCCTATTCATCATGGTGAAGTGTTGTTTTGTGATAATTGGGTGATTTGGCTGAACTTCTCTGACTAACAATTCAGCTCTTGATTCAATTTCTTTATTCTATATTTTCTCCTGGTCTCAATAAAAGTTATTTTTCAGAGTGGACATGAATGCTCTCAATTGAACATCTCCTATGTAAATTTGAGGGTGAAATTCTACGTCTTTTGGAATAAATAAGTTGTGTAAAATAGTTCACATAGGATATTTTTCTGCTCTACAGGGTTGTCAAAATATGCTTCCAAGAAATCTGTAGTTGTGTCTAATTTATATGGGAGACTTGAGCTAATCCTCATGACCTGCCATCTAAGATATTTCTCTTTCAGAATAAGACTGTAAAATCTAGCTGGCCATCTGAATTGGACAAAAAACTTAGCAATATGACATAAATCAGTCACTTTTTCTTTAATGCCTTGATCTCTATTTCCTTTGCCTCTAACTTTTTTCCTTCCAATTTGAATTTTTTTATCTTAGTAGCAATATTCTCATATTTTATCACCCAGCTAGCTATGTCTACATTATATTGTTCTAGGGATACAGTATTAGGTGGTCTAACTAAAGGTGGAACTCCCAGTAGCAGATCTACCTGAACCCCTTTTTCTGCCACTTCTACTGGTTGATCATCTATCAACAATTCTACCTATACCCCCTTTTCTGCTATATCTATTGGTTTGTCATCAAACAGTAATTCCACTTGTACCCCCTTATCTTCTATTTCTATTGAAGGTGCAACAGTTTGAAATATAGAGACCTCAATTGAAGGAGTACTTACTTGAACAATTTCATGCTGCTGCTTGGACTATTCTTGTGCTGGTGTTTCTTGTTGTGACTCATCTCTAGTATCTTTTTCTATGCTCTTTACCAATTCTAGAGCATATTCAGAATGAGAAGGCACTTCTTCAGAATGAAATGGTGCTGCTTCATAATGAGCACCTATGTCTGTCTCAACAGAGTCATCTACCCTAGATAAATCCACAAGTAATTGAGCCAAATCATCCTCATCAATGGATACAGTTGGTTGTTTTTTAGACTGTGACAGCCTTTTTCTTAATTCTACCACTTCCTACTGTAATTATGCAATCCTCCTTTCCTGCATTTCAATGATACTTTCTCTCTCTTCAATCCATCTGGTTTGTGTTTTGACAACACTTCTTGCTGCTCTCAGCTATTCTATGATGTCTACCTCCTCTGTTTCTGGTTTAGAATCTAATACAGACAAATTAGCAATAGTTGGCTGCTCAACAACTATATTTTCTTCTACTTCAGCTATCTGCTCTTGTTTAGGAGGCTCCATGAAACCATCTATGATTACATCTACAATTTCTATGGCTTGTTGAACTATAGCCACTTCAAAACTATCCTACCCAATCTCTTCCTCAATTATCTATTCAGGGAATTCTGGAAAGTCTTTAGGGGCTGGTTGTATTTCTGTGACATCTATACTACTTTGTCCACCTTCTTCTTCTATCACCTATTCTACCATTTCCCTCAAGTGGAGTCTTGTAGACCTCCTAGTTCCTGATGCAAATTTCTTCTTTTTGCTTTATTTTCTGGTGACAACAGGGGTTGTGGGGATAGTTTAGATGCTTATGTTTCCTTTGTTGTTCCTTCCCATTTTTGTCTAGGTACTTCATTCCCCTGTTCTAACAGATTAGTAACAACTTTAGAAAAATGGACCTTCTTCTATTTTTATATTCTGTTGCCAGTTCTAGACCCTCTCTTCTTTTGTTTCTTAGTTCATGAGGTTGAAGGTTCTAGAGCAAGGTGCTCTATTGGGTGTGTTTCTTTCTCTACAACAACCTCTATGGTAGTATCTATTTATTATTCTACAAAAGTATCTATAGTAGTTTTTTCTTCTTCTGCAATAGCATCAATAGCATCTATTTCTTCTTCCTCCTCATCCTCATCTCCAAAAATTACATCATTTAGGGTAGAGTAAAACCTATCAAAGCTCTTAGGGTTTCCTCTAAAATGGTGTTGGCAGACTAGTTTAATAATACCATGGTGGTGAGGGCTTCCTTTTCCTTCCTAATATCTTTTTGCCATGTTTTTCAACTCCTGGTGTAGGTATAGGGGAAGATTTACCCTAACTTATGGTTGTTGCCTCCCATGTCTTAGATGGTTTAAAATTTTTAGATGATGCCCTGATAATAGTACATACTACCTTTCACAGGTTAGAAATTTGATTACCCATGTGGCCACTTCATCCCATGGTTCCTGTAGGCTGGCCATTTTTAACCCCTTGCATGTGTTGTTATGTGTTAAATATTTTGGCTCCCTATCATTTTCTTCCAAAAATTGATTAACTATATTCACCAATGTATTTTTGCCAGATCTAGAAATTGGAAGACCTTCTAATGGAAGCTCAATAATTTGACTTAAAAATTTAGGGGTTACCTCAATTTTCATGCCATTAATGTGTGCCCGGTTATTTCTGAATGTGTGGGTGAACATGCCGGCCAAATCTTCAGAGGACCCATTAAATTTGTCCAAGAATGGCATAAGTCCTCCATCTTCAAAAATCTGTAGCACTTCTAGATTTTCTCGGAGGTGGGTGGTATCTGTTGGTTCCATTTTTGTCTTTCACCCCATTTTCTTGTTTTGGTATGTTAAAAACCACTCACTTTTGCTGCTATTCCTCTGTTGGATCACTGGTTTCTGGTGTTTGCAGACTTGCAGGGTTTGGTTCCAGGTTTTCAATTGCCCTATTTTTCTTCTTCGAAATGAACTGTAATCTCTGCACTGTTCCTCGTAATCATTTTGTGTTAGCAAATATGTCTTCAGAAGGAAGGGTGGCATGCATTTCTATTTTTTCTCCAAACACATGTCCATTAATGGTTGCACAGATGTCCTTACCATCAGATCCACCTTACTCATTTTTAGTTCTTCTGTTTTGTCCGCAAATTTTCATGTGCATGATTATTAACATCAAAAAAATGGTGGCATATTGTTGGTCACGTCCCCATGATTCTGGAACTTTATTAATGGGTGCAAGATAAAACAAACCACATCTCAACTGACACGTGTTTATTTATTGTATGCAGTCAAAGAATTTTTACTTGATCGTATATTTTCCTTTCCTTGGATGCCACATGGAAATGTTATATTGAATGCTCATTCCGAATATTATGATTTATTGCAAAAATAATACCTCATTTCGAAGATTATGATTTCATTTCGAAGACAAGTCTTCATTTTGAAGATCATGCTTCATTATGAAGGCAAATCCTTATTCTAAAGATAAATCCTCATTTCGAAGACAAAGCTTCATTTCGAAGACAAATCCTCTTTTTGAAGGTCATGCTTCATTTCGAAGACAAATCCTCATTTCGAAGATCATGCTTCATTGCGAAGGCAAATCGTCATTCCGAAGACAAAGCTTCATTCCGAAGAAAAATTGTCATTCCAAAGAAAAAGTGCAACATTCATTCTACTGTCATTCTGAAGACAATTTCAATCCGAATACAATACAACAATTAATCTGAAGAAGATAGCAGAAACTATTTTTGGCATTCTTGTTTCGAAGAATAGGTAGAAACCAATATTCTCATTCTCAAAACATGTTTTAAGTATGCCAACTCTTATGTATACCTTTTATGCTAATGGTTAATTGTTATATACTATATACCAATCATTTACAATGAAGAAATGTAAGAAATATATACCTGATTAAAACAAGTTAATGCAAGTTTTGAAGAATGACTGCTTACGTTGATGTTCTGCTGAGATTTTCTGTAATATTTCAAAACAAGTGCAGTTGGTGAATTTGTACAATGATGATTCAAAAATTTTCAAGGTTATGCATGCCTGAAAACTGATTTTCATGCATGCCAACCCAGTAGTGCCTTAGGAAAGGTTTTCACTGCTGAGCTATTCATTTTTCTCTCTTCTTTGTTTTTTTTTTTTTTTTTACCTCTCATTTTTTTTTTTCTTTATTCTGATTATTCCTATGAAGGAATTCATGATTTCCCTGAAATCATGCCCATGAAGGAATTCACAATCAAAATTTATTCATCTTTTTGTTTTCTGCTTTTTTTATTTTTATTTTATTTTTTTTGCTTTTCTTGAAATCCATGATCATGCTGATTGTATTGAAGTAGAAGAGGGAATATCTTCCACCTGTTGTGCATCCAAACTATCAAGATGATGTAAGAATTCCTCTTTAGTTAGAGGTGTATGATACACCCTGAGGTGATGTCCATTCACTACCAATTTTCTTCGAGACCCATAAATAGGAGATAGACGAGCTGCTCCATTGTCAAATACCTCTTCAATCTGGTAAGGTACAAGCCATATAGTTCTCAACTTTCTAGGGAAGCCCTCATAGTGAGAATAAAATAGAAAAGCCCAATATCCTTGTTGAAGTTTCCTCTATTAAATGTGATTGTCATGCCATAGCTTCCTCTGCTCCTAAATTACTTTAGTTTGGTGCAGAGCATCCAACCTAAGTTCATCCAATGCATTCAGCTATAGAATCCTATCTGTCTATGCCTGTGACAATTCAATTCCAATTTCCAATATTGTGCGCAATGTTAGTAGCTCAAATTCAATAGGTAGGAGGGGCTTTTTACCAAAAACTAGTTCATAAGGTGTGAATCCAGTAGTGGATTTCCAAGTAGTATTGTAAGCCCAAACTGCTTTAGGTAATTTATCTAGCCATTTTTTCCTATGAAAAGCTACTATTTTTGTCAATATTCATTCCAGTTCTCGGTTTGTTACCTCAACCTGGCCATTTGCTTGTGTGTGGTAAGGTGATGATTTCCTATGTTTGATTTCATATAATTCTGTAAAAGCCTCAATGACTTTAGATGCAAATTAGGGTCCTTGGTCTATGGTGATATACCGTGGAGCTCCAAATCTCTAAAAAATCTAAGTACACAATAAATCGGTGACCTTCTCTTCATGAGCATGTTTGAAAGCACACACCTCTACCCACTTTGTCAGGTAATCAGTGCATACTAGAATATGCATCTTTCCTTGATAAGGTGGATCAATAGGTCCTACAAAATAAAACCCCCACCTCTCAAATGGCTCTAAAACCAATTGAGGTTGTAGTGGAATTTCATTTGTATGAGTGGGTTTCCCCATTCTTTGGCATGCATCACAATGCCTGATGTACTTTTTCACATCCTTGTGAAGAGATGGCCAATAATGTCCTATCCCTAATTTTTTTCTAATTGTGCTTTTTATAGAATAATGTCCACCTGAGTGTTCATCATTACAAGCCCTAAGGATATCATATACCTCATCCTTTCGGATACACCTATGTAACACATGGTCAGGACTGCACTTAAAAAGTATACCCTTAATCCACTCAAAGGAAGAACTCTATTTGATCAATTATTTTTTTTGTTTTGAAGTGAAATGTGGAGGAACCTTTCCTATGACCAAATAATTGGCTATATCTGCAAACCAAGGTGATTGGATTGATATAGCAAATAATTTTTCATTAGGAAAAGTGTCCTCAACTAATTCCCCTTTATCTGTGTTCTACAACCTGGACAAGAAATCTGCTACAACATTAGCTTTTCCTGGTTTGTTGATTATTGTGATATCAAATTCTTGCAGCAATAGTAACCAATTAATAATTCTTGCACTTACCATAGGCTTATTCATCAAATACTTAATGGTTGTGTCATATGTGTGAATAAATATTTGATAACCTGTGATATAATGCCTAAATTTTTTGATGGTATAAATTACTGCCAAGAACTTTTTCTCAATTGTGGTATAATTTTTCTCAACTCCTGTCAAATTCTTGCTAATGTAGTAGATGGCATAGTGTTCACCATTTTCAATTTGTCCTAATGCTGCTCCAATTGCAGTATTGGAAGCATCAGTCTGTATGTGAAATGGTAATGTCCAATTAGGTCCTCTTAACACAGGTGGAGTTACTAATTTCTCTTTTAGAGCTTCAAATGATTCCTGACACCTTGCAATCCAGGAGAATTCAGAATATTTAGTCAATAGGGCAAACATGGGATTGGCTATTGTGCTAAAGCTAGGAATAAACCTGCGATAAAACCAATGTGTCCTAGGAAGCTTCTGAAATTAGTCTAAGTTTTAGGAGGAAGAAGATTCCTGATAATTTCCTCCTTCTTTGGATCAACCTGGATTCTTTGAGGAGAGATGTGATGACCAAGAACTATTCCTTCCTCCATCATCATAAAACATTTGTATGGATTCAAAGATAACTAGTATGTTTCACAGCGAGTTAAAAATCTGTCAAGTTTTTCTAATGTAAAGTCAAAATTATGTCCACATACTGTGAAATCATCTATGTATGTCTCAACGTTGTTAGTAGTTAGAAAAAAAAAAATTGCTAAGACCGCTTACTGAAATGTTTCTATGGCATTACACAAACCAAAAGGTAAAACCCTATAGGCAAATGTTCCCCATGGATAGGTAAAGGTTGTTTTCTCTTGATCTTCAAGTGCAACCTGAATTTGATTATACCCACTAAATCCATCAAGAAAACAAAAGTATTTCTTTCCAGTAAGGGTATCTAACACCTGATCTATGAAAGGTAATGGAAAATGGTCTTTGTATGTCACTTTGTTCAGCTCTCTATAGTCTACACATACTCTCATTTTTCCATTTTTCTTAGGAACTATAACCAATGGAGAGACCCACTGGCTATCAAAAATTGTGTAAATGAATCCTACCTCCAGAAGTTTTTCAATTTCTTCCTTTACAATATCCCTCAAGGCAGGATTTAGTCTTCTATGGGGTTGTCTTACTAGCTTGAATTATTTAGTATAAATCCTGTGGGTACATATATCAGGGTGAATTCCTGATATATCCTTGTAGTCCCACGCAAAAGCATGAACATGCTTCTACAAAACTGTTATCAAATTTTCTTCCTCTTCCCTAGTGAGCCAGCTGTTAATGTTTAGTAATTTTCCTGGCTGGACTTCTATTTGTTTTGTATTTGGAAGGACTGAACTCACTTCTTCATACCTGGTGATTAGGGAGTTAAGAGGGCAATAAGAAGTTTTAGTTTCATTGATTTCTAATGGAAGCATATCCTATATGGAACAGTGAGAAGGAAAAATTAGGTGATGGTGCCACCCATGTGGTAGTGAAACTAATGTTTCATGTGATAGTACAGATGGCCCGCCTTCAAAATTTTGTTTTTCCTCATTCCCTAACAACTGATGGATATTTATTATTTCTTCTTCTAACCCTTGTTCATGCAGAACATTCATTAGGATCTTTTCATTTTATAAATTTTCTATGTCATGGAGGTCTTCTATGTGTTCCCTTGCTACCAAGGTGGCTAGTGTGGAAATAACCTCTTTTGGTTCTTCATCTGAATTAGGAAAACATACCTGACCTAAAAAAATACTAGAGGGTCTTGTAGGAGGATACAGAGAGATCTATTTTAGATCAATACCATTTGAAAGTCATTTTTCTAGATCTACAGTCTATGAAGGCTACTGCAGTTGCAAGCCAAGGTCTTCCTAGAATGATGGGATATCCATGTGCTGAATTTATTGGCTGTAAAACCAAAAAAATTGTAGGGAATTCCCAAGAAGATACTTCTATAGGGATATCTTCAATGATACCTTCAGGTTTTGCAACTGACCTATTAGCCATTTCTAAAACTATAAATGTGGGACTAAGATGTTTGAGCTGTAATTGTTCCATTATATCCTTGGTCATGACATTTATTGCAGCTCCTAGATCTACTAAGACATTTGATATTGGTACTGAGCCTATGGTAACTATGATAATTGGACTCCCTGGGTCACTATACTTTGGAGGTACTAGTTTTCCAGACAAGATATTAGCTATCTTTCCTTCAACCTAAATAGTATTAGGAAATGCTTTCTTTTTTCTTCCTTATATTCTAATGCAAAAATCTTGGATAGTAATTTTAATCATTGGTATATCCTTAATGGCTTGCAATAATGGCAATGATATAGTTAACTTTCTAAGTTCCTTAACTAGGTCTGACTCAGAATTTTTTGCTATGGTATTAAATCTTTCAGGATATGGAATTATCCTTGATGAAGGTAATTGTTCTGCTTGTGGTTCTATTTTTTCTTCTTCTTTCTCTATTGTTGGTTTAACTCTAACTAGTTCCAAAAGTTCTTGCTTTTCATTTTCCTTTATTTTAGTTGAAATAGGTTCAGGTACAACTTTTTTTGAACGAATTTGGATGTTACTACAATCAAGAACATTTAATTCAGCATTTTCTTCAGCTTCAACCACATAGATAGGGGATGCATGTCTCATGTTGTTTGGATTAGTGACTGATTGAGCTGGAAGTTGAGGTTGTTTCACCTGTTGTGTTTGTTGTGGTTCGTTCTATTTTTCTTGAAAAAATTTATTAGGTGTAGGCAGCAAATGCTAAGTTTTACATTGATTTCTTTGTTGCCTTGGATAGGACTGGTATTGCTGACTCCATTGTGGTTGATTTTGCATCCAATGTGGATTAGTCTAATTATGATTCCAGGGTGGGTTATTTTGATTCCATGATGTATTATTATGATTCTGATTCCAGGTTGGATTACTCCAACTTGTTTATGGCCATTCTTGGGAATTTGTCTATTGAGAATAATTCCAAGGATGTTGGGGTGGTTCTGATTGTCCCCAAGGCATAGTCCAAGGATTATGCCCCCAATTTATAGGAAAATGAGGGGGATTTTGGTTCTGAGAGAAATTTCCCCCTTGTTTTGGTCCAACATAGTTGAGTTCTTTAGTTTGACTCTCTAACATAGTTTTGAGTTGTGGTAGAAGGTGGCATTTATCAATCAAATGATTCTTTGAACAGATACTACAAATGGCTGAGATAGATGTTTTATTAAAATGACACTCCTGCAAAGCATGTTTATTTCTACATCTTGGGCAATAAATTTCCAAATTTTCTATGGTTTTTGCTTTTGCAGACATTTCTCCTAAAGTTGTGTTCAATTGCACCAAAATATCAGTTTTAAAATTTGCAAGTTCCTCTATTAGGTCCTTCACATCAGTGCCATTTGTATTTTTTTTTCTTCTTCCCTACTTAGTGTGAGAGTAATTCCTACAGATACCCACAATTTCCTCATTATTGAGAGTATTTACATCCCCTTTTCCCATAAAATCCAATACCTCTTTGGATTCATCTTGTAATCCTCTCAAAAATATGGTTTTGCATAACTCTGGATCTACAAGTCCACATCTCCTTTGAACAGAGGAGAACCTATCAAGATAGTCTTCTAATGTTTCATCATCTTCCTGTTTAATCTTGAATAACTCATCTTTCCTATTCCTTACATGATAATACTACTGATATTTGTCTAAAAACATAGTTTCCATTTGATCTCAGGTTCGAATGGAATTTGGCTCTAAGCTCATGAACTAGCGTAATGCTGAGTCCTTGAGTGTTGAGGGAAAAAACTTAAGTTTTTGATTGTCATTTACATAGTCATAGATTTGACACACTACTTTGAATTCAAACAAAAACTGATCGATATCTTCAAATACAACACCTCGAAAGGTTGGAAGTACCGAAGGTGAAATGGTTTTCATGGGAGAGTTTTGTGTTGGATTCAAATGGATAGGATATTCAAATGTTCTGGAAGGTTGGGGCATATCCTGATCATCTCCTTCATTATGGACATAGCCATGTTGGCCATCTCTATCTAGATTGCCTCCCTCTGCCATAGTTTCCTGTTCCTTGGGAACAGTTAAACCTATCCAAATTTCACTCTCAAGAGGTCCAAGATCCTCTATTGATGATGATTCTAATGATTTTTCTTTCTTAGGATGTTCTAATGATGATGAAGCTAGTGATTTTTCTTTCTCATAATGTTCTAATGATGATGAGACTGGTGATTTTTCTTTCAATATTTCTAGTAGTTCAAACACAGGTGATTCACCCCTTAGGCATGAAGATCTTCTTAATGGAACAAGCCAGGGATCCTTTTGGGTAATTCTACCTTTTTCATCCCTAGGCTTACTCATTCATGTTTACTCTTGAATGACATAAATTATAGGTCAATAGTTGTTACTTTAACCAACTGTTATATTCAAATTTTATCCTGAATTTCATAGTTCAGTCTAATTAATAGCTATTGGACAGTTTTTACCTTCCAAAAACACTATTCCTCGACAATGGTGCCAAAATGATGTGTTGTCATTATGCACATCATTAATTCTCAATGAATTTATCAATTCATGGTAGTGTATAAGGCTATTTGCGGAAGGAGTGAACAGGGCTATAACTTAGGTCATCTGGGAGCAACAGGTCTTATTGATGAAATCGATTGTGTGGGGGATTTAGGAAATTTATATCTCTAAATTGCATAAACTAAACCTTAATCTAGTTACAAAAATGAAAACTAATCATTAACTACAAAAATGAAATCCTAATTACAATTGCAGAATGAGACCTAATTATGTTGCAGAAATAACAGTTGTAGAATTAGAAATATGATTATAATTGTAGAAAGGAAATCTATTTACTTTTGTAGTAATGGAAACCTAATTATAGCATATAAATTAAGCCCTATCAATGCTCTGTAATAGAAGGTTGTCAATATTCTATGCAGGGGTTCATGACAAAACACAAAATGCGACAAATTGCAAAAAATAGTAAATTTTGGAATTGATAATCTGTAGTATTTTGAAATCTTTCTGAAAGTGGAGATTACAACCAAACCATTAATCACAAGATCATCCCAATCATAAAATAAGCTAATATTACAAATACTATTAGCTGTTTACAAGGAAATACAATGACAAGTTATACAACTCATTTTGCTACAGCAAAATCAAAATAAAAACTTGCTGTTAGTCCTCCTCCTAGGTCTGGAAGTGGCTAGCCTCCTTATCCAGAAGAATGTATGAGTCTTACTTTCTCTATATATTACTCACACTCATTCACAACAACATGAATAAAAATAGTGCACTTCTATTAATTCAGAACATGATTATAGTATTGTTGCTAAAAACCTGTTACAGGACTGTAACAGTCACTTTTCTTACTATTACACTACTTGCCTATTTTCTCCTATTCTCCTCTCTCTCCATCTCTCTAGATCAACCTAGATGGTAGCCATATTTATAGATGTCCTAAGATCTACTTACAAACTGAGAATATATTATTTATATCCTAAAGATCTAATCCTATTATGCTGCAGCTTTTCCTGGTTTTATCCTAGAAGAGGATCAAACTTTGATCTTTACATAAATGGTGGCTTTGGTCGACAAGGATAGCAAATTTATATGGGAGATATTTTTCCTTACCCTTTTCAATATTTCTTTCCCTTTTTCCAGAATTATAAATTGGTAAACAAGTCAAAAAGCACATTCTATCTTCATTTCGAAGATAAGTGGCTCATTCCGAAGAGACTGAAATTCTCATTTCGAAGATCTGCTCATTCCGAAGAGACTGTGTTTTCTCATTCCAAAGATGTTTGTTCATTCCGAAGAGACTTTAGAATGAAAAAATATGTGCTCTTTAAATGATTTCCTTTGCATTTATCAGGTGGGTTATCTCTTAGGATCAGATTTCAATGGTCTTCATCTCTTTCCATGTGTGAATTCCATGCCTTGCCATTCATTGGCAGCTGGCTAGAATTTACATTGGAAAACAAGTTTTTGCTGCACAGTAATAGTTTTCTTGCAATTTTTGCTAAACTTAGGTAAAATAAATGCTTGAGACATATCAAAACATAATTAGCAAAATGTTGCTATCAACCTAAGCATATTTCTCTTTTAGAAAGTCATAACAAAATAACATAAAACTATGCAAAAATCTATAAAAATTAGAATATAGTATTTCAAATACATTGATCATGCAAATAGTTAATACACAACATATTGAATCAACTTTTCTAGAATATTAGATTAAACATAAGAGTTTTTAGGCAATTTCAGTATTCAAAACATGCTATGATTGAGTCATTTCCAGGCCTCATCAGTTTGAATGTGGATGAGATAACTTAGGTAACCCAATATTTTCTAGTGGTATAGTCCAACTAAGTCCAACTTAGGATGAGACGAACACTTGAGAATCCCTGATATTAGTAATGGGCTAAAATAATCCTTCCTGACATTGAAGGAAATTCTTTAGTCCTATCTCAAAATATACAATCACTTGCACACACAGAGATCATGAATATCCAGGTCCATGGTAAAAATCTTACTTTTCAAAAGTCTAGAGTGGTCATTAGACAGTTGTTGATAGGGTAACTAGAGTGTTTAAATCTCTGAAAAGCCCCAAAAATTCTTACATAGCAACAAATAATATCATCATTCATACCATCACTTTCTTTATAAGATTACATAAATTAGGGGGTGTCAACATAGTAGGACAGATACCACATATATTTAGAAATAATATATAGATGACCACTGACTACTTTATATCTTTTAATTTACAGAAATTTATCAAGAAAATACATTACACACCATTACATCTCATATATGAATACTTAATCAATTCTTATGATAATAGTGATTATTTAAATTAATGATTATTTTTTTACTTTCTAAGTTATCACCCATTAATATTGTCAATGTCATATGTATTCCTTATATTTTAAGTGATTAGAGCATATAGGTTCGTTTATACCATCCCATCACATAAGTTAGATGCATACAATTAAAGCAAAATTAAACATGCATTTAACAATAACATTGCATCCACAAACACAAGTCATTAATCGTCCACCATCACATCATAAAGCACATCATAAAACATGTAGGCAATATCCATTTGTAACAACAAAAACATGAGCAATAAAAAATACGCGTAATGAGTCATAATGAAAAATATCATAAAAGTATGTGTGTCAAGTCTATGGATATACAAAAATGCCCATGGGCTATAGTAATATAGGTTATCCAACTTCAAAAAATGAATCAAAACCAAGTGAACCATTAATCGAATACTAGGCCTGCACCCCCTCCAACATTGCCCCCTATGGATGGATCTTTGGGAGAATGGTGCAAGATGGAAACTGTTGGTCTCTTAGTACGATTCTGGATCCCATGACTAGGTTGTATGGAATATGACCCTACGGTAGAACTCCTGATGACTTGTGACCCACATGTGGCTCCTCTCTCCCTAAGGATGGCTCCTAGCCTCCTGATCTATCTATAGAGAGTAGCAATCTAATATGCATACTTAGCAATCGGTACATCACTCTCATCCAAAAAATCCTATAGACAACTGATCTCACCCTTAATATCTACCCTTGAAGTACCCTCGAGAGTAGGAGGAGCAACAACAACCTATATTTGAGTAGCTCCTCCCAGAGTGGCCTGCAAATCTTGTACATGATCTGATAGCTACACTATAGTAGTACCCCTTTGAGCTATGATGGCATCATGTTGCTGTACCTATATCTTGGCCAACTAGAGCTTAGCCTCCACATCATGTAGTTATGCCCTGAGAGGAGAATTTCTCTCCTTAGGCTCCATCACCTCCTCCACATTAGGAGCCTCCTGCTCCTCCACTATCACTTGCTCTGCCTACAAGTACCACATCATAGTCCTAGCATGAACCCTACACCTTGATGGATCTGCCCCATATTTACCACCATCCTTTTAGCTTAGACTACCCTCACCATACCACATTAGGTTGCCCCACCACTATGCAAATGCATCTGTAACTCCACCAACCACTCTAGGATCAACAACTAGGGCATCCTTATCATCAGCAAACTCTGTAACCTACTGGAGAGGGAGGTCTCTCTTTGCTCCTATGCACCTATACAAAAATGGTACTAATGGCACATTCTACTGCAACCCATACTAGCGAAGAACCCGATTGTAGAATAAGTGCTTTCGGATGTTAACCTTGCAGCCAACGAGCCATCACTCATGCCACATCCTAGCAGTAAAGCTAGTAGGGTCATCCCAAGCAAGACACTTATGATACATGTACTATATGAGATCTCCAACCTAGAGTCCAGTAAAAGTATCAGTGTAATGAGTCAACTCCCTTGCAAAAGTGCATCTCTTGCTCTCTTCGCTCTCTCTAGCCCATCTAGAACCATAGCACTGCATCTACCTATCCATAGCTATGATCTTAATATGAATCCCCTTAGGGCGATCTACCCTAATGTGCTCCCATCCCCATATATGTAAAATTCTACTGTAGGTGATGCTAACATGACCCCTCCAGTGGATGTGGTACAACTCGTTATAACACTAAGACAATAAAGACCTTCCCCGCACATAGATAATGGGTGCCTCACTATCCATCAGGTATTGAACCATCACAAGAAGGTTCCAAGGGAACCTCAAGCCTGAGAAATCTAGGATAAGGAAATTGCTAATGACCATCAGCAACATCGCATGTCTCACTGTAAAAACATGTTCTTGGTACCAATGGATGATAGACACTCCCCAAACCTACTATCCTTGAGAGCATCCTCATAATACCTTTCAAACACTTGAGTGAATATGGCCACCTAATCATTAGTGGACAAAGAAACAATGGCCACCCATCAAAAGTGATTCAGAAGATCCTGTACACATCCTCTAGTGTAATGGTCATTTTTTCGATCGGGAGGTGGAAAGTATTAGTCTGAGGGTCCCAACAATGGGCCAAATACATAACGTAAGCCTAGTCTAACATAATGTGAGGTAGTCTGGTAACATATTGGAGCCCGCAAGCCTTAAACCACCTCCAATTCATGTCATCCAGAAGAGGTAGAATGTCATTCATGAGCCTTGGATCTCGAGCCTGAGCAATAAGGATATAATCAAAGTAAAAGAAATATGAAACATAACTACAGTGCATCTAAGGCATAAATCCTAATAAAATATAAAAAAAAATCTAACATTATCCTAAATTTGAGCAAAGAGGGGGGAATAAATACACCTAGGCATGCAACACATGCTAAAGAGTAGTTAAAAATTCCAAAAAAATTAAAAACTATCTTAGAAAATCTAATAAAAAGATAAAATTATGCAAAATTGGCTAAGGGGATTAGCCGTTTTCATCTACAGCAACTAGAATCTGGTCACTGGAGGTGTAGCGGCCAAATTCTAATTGTCAAATTTCTAATCGTTGGGGTACAAACTTAGTCATTTTGAGCGGCAACAACCAAATTTTCATCGCTCTGAGTGATAGTGGCCGAAAGGTGACACGACAAACCCATGAACCCTAGGCTGTAAAATTCAAAAATTTTGAAAAATGAAAAAAAATGGGGACCAACCCACCACTTAAAATCCTAAACTAAGCCTAACTATAGATTTTATTTGTTACCAACAGGTTTAGTGAGGTTCATTTGCCATTTACTTAGTGAGGTTCAATTTTACTTGAAAAAGGAAAAGAGTTTAGGGTAATAAAAAAATAGAATACCTGAGAAGCTCTAGCTCCTCTAGTAGCTGATGCCTCACCATGTGTAGCCATGTCCTCGATGCAGGTAGCTTCAAAAATTGCAACTATAATTGTCCCACAAGAGCTCTGAAAAGTGAATTGATAGCAAATGAAAATGACAAGTCAAAACCCTAAAAGTGCATTTTTTTATGTTTTCAAATTATTCCTTAGTCGCTGCTGGTGTCAGGGGGCTAAAATTCATGGCCGCTCAAGGCGACAACGACCACATGCAGAGACTCAGAGGCCATTGGACCTGACAGCGGCCTAATCCACAAATAAAAAACAATAAAAATCCTTCCATGGGGGATAGCTAAAATATTAAATAAATATATTTTGATGAATTAAAATCATCTTGATTACCAAAATAACAAAAAAATTACATAAAAGCATAATCTCAAGTAGGCCTCGTACCCAGTTACTTACTCTATCCACTCGGTGATTGCATCAATTCACACTCCATGAACTTCGATGAGATGAGTAGGCTACCATAAGGCCACTTGGGGCAAAAGAATTTCATTTTGGAATTATGATGTGCCACCCTTCAATCCCGAAGAAGATCAAGATGGTTGGACTGCTCCACGGGTGAAAAAAATCATCCAAATTCCCCTATGATACCAAAAACATTAAGCCAAAGTGATACAATATGAACATAAATATAATCACTCATCTGAACTCCCTAATAAGGCTATTGATAGTTGGACCACTCCTCGGGATAGAGATATATGATTATCATAAACAATTAGAATCACACTTGGATGTGGGATTGCCCATTAAAAGCAACAAATACTAGAAAGGAACTAGATTAGTCATATTGGTCAAGCGACTTGTCGCTTCATTCATTGTCATTTCTTCACCAATCCATTGTGTGAGGAAGTAGTTCAAAACTTCAACATAATAATAATCAAAATAAAAAAAATATCACTCGATAATAACAAAATCATGTTCATCCTATGAATCATTGCATACAACAATCACAAATTTCTCTTATTTTTTGGGAATGTAAGTAGACATGACATATTCAATTGTAGCTCTCCTACCGTTTGAAACTATTGTAGCAGCTGAAGCTACCCAATTTATTTTGAGGAATGAGTGCAATATAACATGCCCAAGCCACTGAGCTAAGTCCTCTAAAATTTGAGGCAATGATTCAAAGGATGCACATCATCTTACATGATTGATCCATTCAACATTGATCAGACCATTGATCACCATACACCCTACAAACATATCAGTCTATATTTTTTCTCAACGTTGTGTTGTCCACATAGTGCGTCACAAAAAGGGGCATCTGTAGACACCTAAAAAGTTATATTTTTACTATTGCACTAGCTAGCTGTTCATTAATGTCAAAAGGTAACTTTTGTTGTCGTCTAGTTATATTATTATTTTTATAAGGTACCTTAAAGATTACAATTGGTTGAACGAGGTCTCTTGACTGAGCTATAGGTGGTTGAGATTAAAAAATTTGAGCTTGAGCCTATTTTCTAATTATGTATTCAATTATACCCATTGCATTATTTGGTTGTGGAAGAGGTTGTATAGTAATGAGTGAAGATGGGTTAACTTGAATAGGGTGAGGTATATGATTTTTTTCTTGCTCTAGAGGGAGTATTTGACATGAATATGGACAAGTTGTTAGCACTCTTAGGAAAGGTTCCTTAGGAATTGATAAATCTGTAATAGGTGCTATAGGTTTTGATTCATTATCTGAGCTATTAGAGTGAAGGGAAATAATATCTACCTTGGAGTCTGATTCACTTTTTGAATAATCAAGAAACAAAGGTTGATATTGTCAACATATCTTGATTGTAAAAATAGACTGCATAGGTAAAAATGCACTTCATGAAGGTTGTGATGGTAGAAAGTTACCAATAATACCCACATAGGGTGTTGTATGGGGTACATTTTTATAATCCACTTGATTTACTACTTTCTTACCATTATTGGGTAATGGGTTTTGGAAAATGTCCAAATTCTAATTTGCATTTTGTGCCTGCTATGTAGGAACTTGTGTTTTTGTCAAAGGATTGGGGTTTTGAGAACTTTCTACTTCCAACTTACCATTATTGATTAAATATTGCACCAAATATTTTAATCTCCTACAAGTATTTTTTGGGTTGCCATCAACTTTATGAAAGTCACAATGTTGATCTGGTTTATACCAAGGCTAAGATGTGTCTGGTTGCTATATTTCTAGCAATTCTATCAAGCCTCTTTCCACCAATTGTGGCAAGACCATTTTCAAGGGTTGATTTAATCTTGTGAAATTGTGTGGTGGGGATTTTTGTGGTGCTTTTAACATAAATTTATTTGCAACATTGGAAGTATTAATGTTTGTAGGGGGTCTATTATCTGTAACCCCATATCCCACTACAAGTTTATTTTTGTATTTTTTTTTGGAAGCCTTATCTTCTTATTTTCTTTTTAATTGACCTCTTCTAATAAGGGCTTCCTCTACTCTCCTTTCCAAGTCAATGGATTGATCAAATGAAGTTAGAGTGGAAGTTTCCAATTCATATGAGATTTTTTCTTGCAAGTTTACAATAAATAATGTCTAACATCTCCCTAGGTGGTAAGAAAAAATGTAAATTTCCTACCATTTTCCTTTATATCACTTAAAGTTCAGTAAAGCTCTCATATTTGCATTTTTTGAGGTTATAAAAATCTTTTATTGTTACATGTCTTTCAATGTATGCCCCAAACTAATGCACAAACAACTTAGTTGTTTCTTCAAAGTTCCTCAAGGAATGTGTTGGTAATTGGTAGTACCACTCTAAGGCCATGCCCCCAAGGATCTTAGGAAATATTTTCAATAACAACATGTCATCATATGCAATGTCATGAAATGTTGTCCGTAACATCCTAATATGTTTAATAGGATCTCTAGTCCCTTTGTAGATGGGTAGGATTGGCATTGGAAAATGTTTAGGGTATGGCTTGGTGGCAATAAAAGGGTCTAAAGGTTGGTTACACATTTCTTTGTAACTATATGTTGGATGATATGGATCCATATGATTCAATCATGATTCCAATTGTTTTACTATATTTTCCAAATGGTGTGTTTGTGCATTATGAACATTTGGTGCTACTAGGTTTCTATAGTGAGGATAATAGTTGGTTTGTGTAGTTGGATGAGAGTTTATATTTGATATACCAATACTATTGTGCTTTGGATTCGGAATAGATGCATGATATTGTTGGTGTGTATATGATATGTTGTATAAAACAAGTGGAATGTAAGAGGAATGTGAAATATATTGTGATTGTAGAGGAATATAAGTTTTTTGAGGGAGTGATTGCAACCCTTGTGATTGAATGTGTTGGGAAGAGAATATTGGTTGTGAAGTAGGAAATTTTGAGTATGGATTGATAGTGGTGATAGTGGTATAAAAATTATTGTTTTGTAACACATTCTAAGCATAAATTTATGAGTGAACATCAACTACTTGTGTGGATGGAATGTTGAAAATGCGTTGAGAGGAGTTGGGGTGAGGTCAAAAAGAGGATTCACCCAAAGTCTCACCCCTTTTAAGGTTATCCAACTCTACAAAATATTACATGAGGGAACCATGGTTAGACTTCATAAAATTTCTAAAATTGATCCTAATTTTGAAATCCAAAACCTCTTATGGGTCTAACTCAGGTACAAGGTGAGTTCGTCTAGTGCAAATGTTTTATTCAATTTGATCCTCCTAGTTCTCTTGGTTTTCTTCTTTTCTTCTTCTATTTTAATATCTTCTTAATTAGGATTACTCATATCAAATTCTTCCTTAGGAGGTCCTAAAACCTCCTTGCAATTTCTTAAATTTATAGGTATATCTCGATGATACCTTTGTCCTTTTAGGATTGTCAAGACTTTAATTAAATCCTCCTCCAGTATTTGCTCTTTTTTTTCTTTCTTTTTGTTATATGATATATATATATTATATATTTTCTAATTAGGACCTCTCACTAATGTTGGTCACAAAGATTTTCTTCACCAATCATAAGTGCCACATTCAATCCTCTTTAAAGAGCTTATGGATATCATTAATCGGTTCAAATTATTTTGGAGTCATATAATGCTCTTCTTTAAATGTAAACTCTCATCTCAAGAGATGAACTAAATGGATGATAAAGAATTTTCCTTGAACAGTTGTAGGACTTTCAAATTGTAGGTCATGGTAGAATTCCCTGAAGAGCACAACTTTAGGCACTTTGTTATATCTTCTATTATATTCTAAGGTCACCTCTTTGTTTTCTAGATCTGACAGAATTCTATGAATGATTAGGGAATCCTCAAAGTAGCATTCCCAAGGATATATTGTGGAATGGACACTCGCTCTTTTTTTTGCTAACTATAGACACCTAAAATATGTCATTCTTAGGGGAGCTACTCACATAAACACATTCATAATATCAGATGACATAATCTTGGACTTTCCAAGCATCAAAATTGGTTCTCACCACTCATTTGGGGCCTTTTCAAGCCATCCAAGCCTAGTCGCTCAAGCCAAAAGTGACCAGATCTTAGCCGCTCAAGCCTAGAGCATCCAGACCTTAGCCACTACAGATGATAGCGACCATATCTTAGTCACTACAAACGACAATAGCTAAACCATAAAAGTAGTTTTGTTAACAAAAAAGCCTAATCATGGGTGGAAGTGGTAGTCTACATGCAATAAAGGTGGGCGGGAGTAAATTTGCATTCCTTTTAATGACTAGTTCACATAGGAGACTTGAGTTTGCATTTAGGATTTAGTTAACTAGAATCCAAACATAAACAAAGGAAAAAATCTTCTCATGCTAATGATTAGTTTGCATATGAGACTCAAGTTGGCAGTTATATTTCAATTAACTGGCCTCCAAACATAGAAAAAAGACAAAAATATTCTCATGCTAACTCTCACTACCCATGATAAATTCATTCCTAGGTCTTGGACATAGACCTAGGGTTTCACACTATAAAAGGTATAAGCCTAAGAGTATCAAGTAATATATCGATATTGGAAGAGAGGAGAGACATCTTCTATCTAAGATATTTTTATCTAGACAATTTATCAGGACAGGTCATTGAGGAGAGCTTTCAAGACTTGGAGAGTTCCCTTGGAGATCATGTGTATGGCAAAGCCCTGATGGATTAGAGAGCATAGTATCCACTATTTCAATATTGGATACAAACTTTGATCCATAGCTTTGGATCAAAGATGACGAGAGTCACTTTAGCGATCATTGTTTTGGACAGTGGCCCGTAGGCTTAGCTTAGGGTTCTAGACATTATATTCATTGTTTTAGTATATCATTAGCATATCATCATTTCATTCATTTATATTAATAGCATTAGTCTAATTTGTACTTGCTTTTATTTGTTATATTCATTGCTAACAACGTCATCCGAGGAGGTATTATAGGGCATCTAAGCATATGTTGTTTCATTACTTACAGGTCCACAGGTTCATCAGATGGAATCTACAACATATGAGAGTGAAAGGGATCCCTCTAGGAAATAAGCCTAGAGAAGGAGGCATCTATAAGCCCTCATACATTTTTGTGTGCAGAACTGGGAAGCTTTTTGAAAGCACACCATCTCTTTGCATAAGAGGTACTCTTTACCTATTTGTGACCTTATTGTATCTAAATGGGTATCCCTAAGAGGGACCAACATGTAACTGGGTTCTAAATACAAGTAAAGAGATCCATATTTATTATTTACATGCTATATACTTTTCATGGTCTTCCATTTCATTTTGAGTTTTTAATACATTGCAAGTAGCATAAAAAGAGTGGTGCATGCATCCCAATATTGCTATAGATGGTGATCATGGTGGGACCTCCATTGATTTTTCATTTTTTTCTAGAATACTAACTTAGTTTTGTGTGTAGCTCTATCCGCTCTGAACTACAACGGCCAAAAATAAGCTGCTTTGAGCTATAATGGCCAATAAATATTTAGCTACTCCCACTAAACAACGGCCAAGAATCAGCCGCTTTGGTCAACAGTGGCCAGAAATGGAGAGCAAGAGAGGACAAAAATAAGGTTCTCTGAGTTGGATTAGAGGTTGGTACAACCTCTCTGATATTCTACAGCTTTCTGTTTACTTGTGTTTCTAAAATAGAGAACTTAAAGCATTTATATTTGGAAATTGAAAGAATAAAAGGAGAAAGAATTAAGCATTTCGCATATCTTATATCTTCTTTTAAATTTCCACTAGGTGTTGCTAGGAACAATGGCTTATGCCTAAAATTTTTGGCCTAGAATCCAACATGCTAGACATTATATGTTGTTTGCTTGCTTTGAGGCCCTACTAGAGGCCATAGCTGCACGAAATACAGTGCACTCATACAAATCATAGTAGTTCATGCATCTTTCTGAATATTGAAATGTATTTTTACACTTAGGCATATAGGAAAGACTCATTGTTGCTATATGATGCACTTTATGTTATGCAAGCTTAAAATGAACACCACACACACACATCTCATTTAAACATTGGGGAGTTTGATTTCATCATCAACCTTCAATTCAGTCCAGTGACATTGGAATTAATCTCCTTCCACTATTTTACCCCTAGAACTTCCTAGAAATAGATTGAGAAACTTAATTATAGTGATACTAAGTTACTTGTGCTCAAGCTATCTCCCACTATTGGAACAATCATTAGTTCAGAGTGGAAGAGCTAGGTGAACCCCCCACTTGGTCTTCAACGATGTACCCTAGCTTCTTTTGAGAAAATCATGCTTGGCATGGGTATACTTGATTATCACTATGGATGAGTCTTCTTATTATTAATCCAAGAACAAGAGAAAAAAATTGAGAGGTTAACACATCAAAACACACCAAACAGTTTGTGGCACACTTAAACCGATAATCAAGATAAAAATTTGTTTGGTATTGTGTGGTTATTCCTAAATTGAAACTCAAAAGATCAATTCATAGACAACATGGTCAAAACAAGAAGTAAACACCCTCAGTATGATACCAAGGGAGATACTGAAGAAACTCATACCCATAGGCAGAGTCATAGTAACATTGAACGACCTACCCGTAAGACCATGAGACATAGCTCCGAGAGGCTAAGGGGTGATAAATCAACCCTTCGGGTATCTCCTCGAGAAACCCCAATTAGGGAACCACATCATGGAAAAATTTCACATAGAAAAAAAAATATTTACAACCATCCTCATCAAGGAGACACGAGGAGACCTCAAGAGCCTCCTCTAAACACATAGAAACATCTCAAAGATGTGAGGAAGCTTCAAGGGCTTCCTCCTCACATGGATATAAAGAAGGTTCTAAAACTCATTCTTCACATAGGGATGACGATACTGCTACATATCCATCCACATGGATAAAACATGTTACCACAAATCCCTCTTCATCAAGAAGGCAAGTGAGAATTGCAACGCTACAATATTCACAAGAAACATATAAAACAAGTCTACCCACTGAAGGACAGGAAACTAGAGCTACATCTAGTTATGGGAATCAGATAGAATAAACCCTTCACATAAAAGAAAATATTCTTGTATACTATGATCTCATAGGAGTGAATGGCACCCCACTGGACCATCCATGGAAAATAAGACAACTAGACAGGTCGGATTGGTTTCCTACACGACCAACTTAAATAACTGTAGCTACTAAGAACTCTGCATCTGGAAGCTGATGAACTATGACTTATAAAAACATCTCTTAGTATTGGGGTACCTCAGAGTGACCCCGTAGTAGACTTATAGAGTCTGATCATAGGAATACTCAATAGTACATTGAACAAGTCACATTAGCTAGCAAGAGTACAGGTACAATAAAAACCTCCTTGAGGAATATGCGAGTCAAGACAACACGAATAGAGTCAGATAAACATGAGTCTTTTGTGACAAAACAAACTGACCATATGAGGTGGTTAGAAAATGCATTACATAAGGAGTGAGAGCTAGTGGAGGCTCTCGAATAGGATAAAAAAAGAGAAATACTCTTGCACCAACATGAGCAGTGCTTAAGAGAGCAAGCTGAGTGGCTAGATCTTAGAAATTTATAGATAAATGTTGGTAACCACCAAAGAACCAGACATGTTGAATTGCCTAAGGAGAGGTGCACTAGACAATATATCCCACAATTAAATCACCCACCAAACCATTAATGGAATCCAACTAGTGGGGAAAGAGCAAACATAACAAACCAGGATCACAATCTTGAGTCCCCTCATAGGAGGGAGGAAAACAAAAAAATCAAATGGATAGAGAATTACCTCCATTGCCACTATGAGTAGGCCTACAATAGGAGTAAATTCATGCCTCAAAGGCATTTCAAGAAATTTCTAAAAAGATAAAAGCCTTTGAGAAACAAGGGGCAACTGGGAGCTGGCCAACATTAAGCAAAATACACAAACAACCATTATGCCCATCAATACCTAGCCCTCCATATCCTAAGTACTTTGAGATTTCTAGGTTAAAAAAATTTAAGGGTGAAGAGGATGCACAAGATCGTGTCACAAATTTTATCAATACATATTTTCATCTTGAATACAATGATGCTCTCATGCTAAGAAAGAACATTTATGATGACATTTTTAGGTGCTGCCACTCAATGGTTCAACCAACTACCTAAGAATAGCATAACCAACTTTGAACAACTAGTAAACACATTCTTAAAGTGTTTCTCCTTTGGTTCTAAGAATAAGGTGAAATTTTTAGACTTGGCCAACTCAAAACAGTATGATGATGAGCCAATAATGGATTATAGGAATAGATGGATAAAATTCATGGTAAAATTATCATTCTTCATTCCCATAGAAGAGATCATTCGCATGTTCACCAAAAGTTGTTCCAAACACATCTCCCTCTTACTAAAAATTTAGTAGTATCTTTCATTTTGGGAAGCTTTGGCATAGGCCAAACTCATCGAAGACATAAAAGTAGATAAAAAAACCATTAAAATTTGAAACAAAAAGGAGTGGAACAAGAATGGTAAAAATGACAAGTACAAGTAGAAGCAAGGCAACCCTGCTCTAGTCAATAAAGTCATATTGGCTACACCCAAGGATGGGGGTGCAAAACAACCCCATAACTATCAAGCACATCCCTCGCTAGCCAATTGCGACCAAAGAAACAATCAAGGGTGAAACAAGGAATGCAATCCAAATCACTATTTCATGCCTTTGATAGAGTCAATGAAATCAATATTTAATCAGCTGAGCGAGGCCAAGAGGATCAAATTTCTTGATATACCTCTTATATATCCCAATTATCCTAAGCCAAAAGGACATAGTGAATATCAATTTTACCCTTATCATAGGATACCAGGGCATGACATTAAGGCTTGCATTGGTTTTAAGCATCAAGTGCAAAACAAGATTGAGGCAGGAAAACTCAAATTTGACAACCCACTGGCACTCGATAACAGATACATGGGCATATACAGAAACCCGTTGCCCAATAATGAGGCCCCTAGAGAGAAAGGGGCCCAAGTTAATCAATTTTGAGCTGATATACCTACCCATGGATGCATTGGTATGGTTGATATTGTTAACATATCAACAAGGACTAGGTGGTATGGTCAACCACAATCTCCTGCAACTCCCATGAATGTCCCAGCTACATCTAGACAGAGGCAAAACAACCTTCTAGGTCCACCAACATGACCTGTGGTAACTATCTGAAGTAGATTGGAGCAAAACCTATAGATGACTCCAGCTAAGTTATCCATATATGAGCTCATACAATAGTCCCCAAAGCATAGGGATACTTTAATGGAAATTTTAAGAACAATTGAGCTCCAACCACAAGATGCGAATGCATTCACTCACTTTGTGGGACAAGTACAAGAATGCCAAGAACCTGTAATTTGATTCTATGATTATGAGATTAAGATAGTACCTATTGCATTACCAATCCCTCCACTAAATATTGTGATAGAAATCAATGAATTATATTTCAAGATGGTCTTGGTCGATATAGGTTCATCAATAAACATAATTACAACAACAACAATAGAGTACCTCAAGATACCCAAGACCAATATCATTCTAGGAGCTTACACATTGAGAGCTATTAATGATGCTTTATGTAATACTATGGGAACGATACTCCTACCCATCAAGGTGGGGCACAAGACCGTCCCTATGATGTGTCATATATTGGAAGGAGCTATGTAGTACAACATCCTCTTAGGGCATCCTTGGATAAGGGCCATGAAGTGTGTTCCTTCGATCTTGCAGCAGTGTGTCAAGTATGTGCACAAAAACAAAGTCTATGTGGTTCTGGCTGATGAAGAGCCTTTTAAATACATCCATCAGGTAGACATTCTGGGAGAATTTGTAATTCCTTCTACCCACCTATACGTATTGCCTTCATATCCAAGCACACAAATGGATAATAAATACAAAAGGGTAAGAAAATACCCATGCACATCAACACCTCCTGGTGCACTCAAAATAGTCAATGCTTCTAAAGTACCATCCACATCAAAACTAAAAGACAATCAGAAGCTAAAGGCACCCTTAGTTAAAGAAGAAAGGCCCAAGGAAGTGCAAACTGTAGGCATCACTGAAATGCCAAGTCCTATGGAAGAAGAATATCTTTAAGATCAAGATGAAGATATTTATTACCACCCTGCTTTGCTAGTATCATCTGTGGGGTCATCCTCATCGCATGCATCAATATACTTGGCAAGCACAGGCATAGGGGAGTACCTTGTGTAAAAAATTATATTTACACCTATCATTGAGTCTGTACAAAATACGAGAAGACCTAAGTACTTGAAGCCACCAGTGGGAATAGTGGTTCCACTTGATTCCCTCCCAACCAAACCAATTTTATCTATGCCAGCTTGGACTACACCCATAAGCATTCATACATAGAAGAGGATAGTGATGAATTATTCATGGTCAATGTTTGTTACCTCTCTAATCCTGATTTTGCTCTAATCTACTTTGAGCATTGCCATTGGCATGGCTATGGCCTTGGTATATATGAGCAGGGGTGGATGTGGCCATACAAGCCACAATATCAGCTTCCCTCTGACATGTTTGGACTAGGCTATTATATTGAAGGTCGAGATGACTCTCTTGTAGTAGCATTGGATATATTAATATTAGGGTTAGGAGAAGACATTGATTTAATTCCTTATCACCCCCTAAGAATAGGAAATTTGAGAAACATACAAGTGGCCATGGTGAACGTATCGCCACCAAAAATTTATCATCCAAACATCTCAATTGATTCCACCCCAATAGGGTACAACTCATGGGATGAGGAGAATGGATATGAAGCAAGTGATGATGAGGCAAAACTTGGCTTAGCCTACCAAGGGCCTCGCTATTTACAAATATTCACATGGTCCATACACAATAAGGGTTGGTATACATCATATGAAAGTGACTATGAATTAGAAGACTCAATAGAAAGAGCCTACTTAGGCCTGAGCCATCAACCCCTGACTTGGAGCAAGAAAAAAATGCAAATGGATTCTTCATAAGTGAAGAAGAATATGAAGATGAAATGGAGATGGCCTACTTAGGGCCAAGACATGAGCCCCTTGTCTTAGGACCGCATACCAATACTAATGGTTTTTGGATAAGTGATGATGACTTCGAATATGAGACCGAGATGGCTTATCTTGGATCTCACCACTTGCAACAAGTCAATGAGCTAGTAGAGAGAGAGGTAACACTCTGTGCTATAGACCCTCATCTACAATTTTTAGGGAGACCTGTTGACCTAGCTACCATTCATCAGATGGGCAATCCCCCTCTACCTACATTCAGAGAGTTATTAGAGCCCAATGATCCTATTATCTACCCTACTCAAGGGCCAAATCTAGAAATCCCCATTCCTCCAGAGCCTCATCATAAGTATGGAATGGAATCCCCAAAGATAATATTGCACCCATGTGGTCCTAGAGATTTCATCTCATCCATCAACATGATCTCCATTGATTTGACCACTCCACTTTATAATCTAGTAGATCCTACCAAATCATTGCATCTTGATGTAGAGGCTATTGATTAGGATTACGCTAAATCACCCATAGATTTTGAAGACCTCTTCTCCAATTAAGAGATGTTACAGTTGTTCCATTTTATTCTAGGCTATGCGTATGACTTCTTCCATGTTGGTTTGGAACCTGAGTTAGTAGGTCCTATAAATACTATTGATGACATTCATTTTATACCCATGCCTCATCAACTATAGGATGGGTCACATATGGTTATAGAAGCAAATTTTGAGATGGACATCAGCAATGATCCTAACCAACCAAGAAAATTCAAGTTTAGAGAAAGTCTATCTCTAGAAGAACAAGCCATCCTAATTCCTCTCCTCAAAGAGAGGCCAAATATTTTTGCTTGGAATTACAAATACATGCCAGGGATAGATCCAAAGTTAGTCATTCACAACATTTCATTGGATCCCATGAAGAAACAAGTCAAAAAAAAGTGGAGTAAAATGCATCCCACCATCACTTTGATGGTGAAGAACGAATTACAAAAACTATTGGATGTAGTATTCATAGTTCCTATCGACTACCCTGAGTGGGTGTTGAACATGATACCCATGGGGAACCCTGATAGAAGAGTCTATATCTACACAAACTTCAAATATTTAAATAGGGCAACATCAAAGAATTTATTCCCATTCCCAAGCATAGATGCTCTTGTGGATGCAACCGTAGGTCATGCGATGCTCTCTCTAATGGATGATTTTTCTAGATACAACCAGATCAGGATTAAGCCTGAAGATCAACATAAAACTACCTTCATTACTTTGTGGGGAATATTCTGTTACAAAGTGATGCTATTTGGTCTCAAAAATTCTGGTGCCACATATCAGTAGCCCATGACATACATATTCCATGACTATATGCATAAGATCTTAGAGTATTACATGGATGACTTACTGGTGAAGTCCCTGTTACCGCAAGATCATGTTGAAGTCCTTAGACAAGTCTTTGATCACCTCATAGAACACAATGTCCGATTGAATCCTAAGAAGTGCATATTTGGCATAACTTCTAGCAATATTTTGGGATTCATCATATCCAAGAGAGGCATCAAAGTAGATCCTGCAAAGGTAAAGGCTATATTGGAAATGGCCACCCCTACCAACATTAGGGAGCTGAGAATCCTACAAGGCAAGATAAAATCCATCAAAATATTCACCACGCATTTATAAGAAAAATGCTGACCTATGAATCGGTTGCTACATAATGAGGTACCCTTTCATTGGGACAAATAATGCCATCAAGCCTTTGCAGAGATCAAAATTTATTTGGCCACACCGCTAGTATTGGCTCCACCAAGGCTAGACATACCATTTTTACTATATATATTAGCTACTAATTTCACATTGGGCACCATGTTAGCCCAAAATAATGCACAAGATAAAGAGCAAGCCATATATTACATTAGTTGCACCTTGGTGAGTTATGAGCTAGGATATGTGTATGTCAAAAAATTGTGTTTAGTAGTGGTCTTTGCAACTCGAAAGTTGTGACACTACATGTTGAGCCATACGAACTACGTCATATCAAAACAAAATCCTTTGTAGTACATGATGAGCAAGACATATCACAATAAGTGTATCACAAAGTGGATCATGCTATTGATATAATTTTATCTAGAGTTCATAAGTCAAAATTCCATCAAGGGACAAGTCATAACAGATCAATTAGTAGAGGCACCTCTCCAGGATGACAAGCCTCTCACCATAGAATTGCTTGATGATGCAGTATTTGCATTATTAGATATCCTAGAACTCAAATAACCCAATAAAGAAAGAGATATGTCATTGTTCTTCAATGGTTTGAAGTGTGAACAAGGGGGTGGAGCAAGGATTGTCTTTATCACACTATAGAGTGCTCCATTGCCCTTATCATTCAAACTAGACTTCCCATGCACAAAAAACAAAACAAAATATGAAGGATTGATCTTGGGACTCCAAACAACCATAGCAATGGGAATTTAAATATTGAATATATTTTGTGACTCCTTGATCATAGTAAACTAGGTCAAAGGACTATTTCAATGTAGGTGCCCACTCCTGAAGACTTACAAGGAACTTGTTGACACCTAACTAGCCCGGCTGGAATGGTATGACATCGAGGCAATCCCTCATATGTCAAACATATTTGCAGATACCATGGCCTATTTAGGATCCTTAATCCCTCCGAATCCATCTACTAATTTTACAACCATTCATGAGAAAGTGCTTTCACACCCAACAATACACCGTGAAGCTTTTGACAATCAAGAATCGATAAACATGATAAACATTGAACTAAATCAATATTGGTCCTTCGTAGCCATATATTTCTTGCAAATGAAACCTTGGGGGTCTTTGATCTCCCAAGTACCTATGGAGTGTGGTGCAACCATACACCATAGAGTTGTTCCTCAATCTGTGTTCACCATATTGGGAATACAAGAAAAGCAAGCTATCTTTTCGATAGAAGTTGTGGCTTATCAGGATTGGCTTTCCCAACTTTAGAACTTCCTAAAACTTGGAATAGTACCTCAAGATTTGTTGCATAATTAATGGTAAACATTCAAATAGAAAGCAATAAGATACATCTTGATAGGAGAAATCCTCTATAGACGAGGATATTATGGAGTATTAATCCATTATCTTGAGCCCTAGGAAGCATCTTGGGCAATTTTGCAAGCTCACGATGGCACATGTGGAGGACATTTCAGTGTCATGGCCATCATTAATTTCATCTTGAGAATTAGTTACTATTGGCCCACCATGAAAAAGTACTACTACGATTATGTCAAGAAATGCATTAAGTGCTAGCATCATAAAAATCTAATGCACTTACCATCGTAAGCCTTGCAACCCATCCAGGTAGCATGGCCATTCTCGTAGTTGGGACTATACTTTATTAGGAAAATCTCATCCCCATATTTAGGCTGACACACATTCATCATAACAACCACATAATACTTCACTAAATGGGTGGAAGCGATCCCCTTAACATCAAAAACTAGACCAAGGATTGTAGAGTTTATACTTCACAATATCATAAGTTGTTTTGGGGTGCATTCAAATATAATATAGGATAATGGGCCATCTTTCAAGAACAAAAATGTTCATGCTTTAATGAATAAATACCATATTCAGCATAGTTTCTCAATGCCTTATTATCCATAGGCAAATGGGCAAGCAGAAGCTTTGAACAAAACAATAGTCTCCATCTTAAGGAAGACGATGCAATACAATCACAAGGATTGGCACATGTAGTTACATCTTGCACTATGGGCATACAGGACTAGTATAAAGACTCCCACTAGGGCAACACCATTTTCACTAGTATATGACACTGAGGCCATCATGCCACTAGAGTTAGAAATTCCAACTCTATGCATAGCATTAAAGGAATTCATAGATGATGATGTCATGCGGCAAGGCCGCCTTGATCATTTGATGCTTCTTGATGAATGTCGAGTCAATGCTTTAGAGAATCTTTGCATTTACCAAGATTGCCTTGCAGGAGCTTAAGTAAATTCCACCTAAGGGAATTCAAGGTTGGAGATCTAGTTCTCAAAGAAAACCAATAGAATTCGAATCTACCACTGTATCTGTGAGACAAGTTCATGATAAACTGGAAAGGCCCATACATGATTTCATAGAGGGTTGGGCCTGGAGCATATCACCTTACATCATTAGATGTTGTTGAGGAGCCTGAACCTCTCAATATTATTCACTTAAAGGTATTCTACACATAAAAATAAAAAACAAAAAATTCAAATATGTCAAAAATACAAAAACATTCAAATATGTCATAAAACACAAAAACATTCAAATATGTCATAAAATACAAGAACATTCAAATATGTCAAAAATACAAAAAAATTCAAAAAACACAAACAAATCATAAAAACATAAAAATTCAAAATACAATGAAAGGCTCGAAGGACATTCAAGTTGCTTGGTCAAAATCAATTCAAAATGCTCCAAGGATATACAAATCGCTTGGTCAACTTCAATCAAAACGCTCCAAGGGTATTCAAACCACTTGGTCAACTTCAATCAAAATGCTCCAAGGGTAATTCATCCCACTTGGTTGAAATCAAAAATATCCAAGGGTACTTCATGCTACTTGGTCAAAAACCAAAAATCCCCAAAGGCACAATAAGCCCTTTGGTCAAAATTAAACAAAAATACAAAAACAACATAAAAATCAAAAAATACAAAAACAATTGCATCTCATATCTTGCATCCACATAATTGCATTGCATTTTTACATCCATTACAATTGCATATGTCATGAGAGCCTTAAAAATGATACCAAATTTTATTGCACAAATCATTCAAATCCATACCTCCATCAACACATGTGTGTAATTGTGCTTTCAACACAACCATTATTTGTTGCTATACATAATATACAGGTTTTTTGGTTAATCAACCACAACTAGTGATCTTATCAACTTTTGTGAAAAATAATCTTAGTTAGTAGAAGGTAAGGTCTAGCCATGATAATGCCTTGGATATTGAATATCCTGTCACTAATTGAAACATTAAAATCCTAGTTGGTACAAGGAAAAGATGAAATCTGCAAAGCGGTCTAGGTTACCTTAAGCAAAAAATATTTTTCTTGCTTATCCTCCTGTGCAACCGATTTAAAGGTGCTGAGAATTGGCAAAAGGACAAGCTTTTCCCTATCCAAATCCCTTGCTTAAATCAAAGTAAGAAAAAACTTGAAGCAAAGTACATATTCAAAAAGGCAAGCATATAGTCCAGATTTCAAAGCAATGATCCGATACACAAATCAGAAATTCCAAGAAACCTCGCTCAAAGAAATATCAATAAAAAATAAATAGTGATTTTCATCACTACATATGAGTAAAATAAATAGTGATTATCATCACTACAAAAATCCTCACTCAAATAAAAATCAATCAAAAATAAACAGTGATTTTCATCACTACATGTGAGCAAATATACAAGCCAAAAGAAAGAAAATAAAGGAATAAATCTTGAATCCCTGGAATTCTCAACATTGTACAAAAATTAAAGGAGAGATCCTTATGCATAATTATATGTCTACCACAATTTATTAATGCATTTGTGTAGACCAATGTTTGAATCTAGATGAGCTAGCTTAGGTAACACAATATTTTCTAGTGGTATAGTCCAACTAAGTCCAATTTAGGACGAGACGAACACTTGAGAATCCCTGATCTTAGAAATGGGATGAAATAATCCTTCCTAACATCGAAGGAAATTCTTGAGTCCTATCTCAAAATATACAATCACTTGCACACACAGATATCATGAATATCCAAGTCCATGGTAAAAACCTTACTTTTCAAAAGTCTAGAGTGGTCATTAGACAACTGTTGATAGGGTAACTAGAGTGTTTGAATCTCCAAAAAGCATAAAAAATTCTTACATAGCAAAAAATAATATCATCATTCACACCATCACTTTCTTTATAAGATTATATAAATTAGGGGGTATCAACATAGTAGGACAGATACCGCATATATATTAGAAATAGTATATAGATGGCCACTGACTACTTTATATCTTTTAATTTACATAAACTTATCAAGAAAATACATTACACACCATTACATATCATATATGAATACTTAATCAATTATTATGATAAGAGTGATTATTTAAATTCATGATTATTTTTTTACTTTCTAAGGTATCACCCATTAATATTGTCAATGTCATATGCATTCCTTATGTTTTAAGTGATTAGAGCATACATGTTCGTTTATACCATTCCATAACATAAGTTAGATGCATACAATTAAAGCAAAATTAAATATGCATTTAACAATAACATCGCATCCACAAACACAAGTCATTAATCGTCCACCATCACATCATAAAGCACATCATAAAACATGTAGGCAATATCCATTTGCATACAACCATGAATTCATCATTCATCATCAAAATACATCACGTCATATCATCAAATCATATAAGCATCTACACATCCATAGAAGCATCTACAATATCATCTATCATCTAACATAGACAAAAACACCCATGGGCTCCATTCATATAGGTCAGGCGACCTCAAAAATGAATCAAAACCATGTGAACCATTAATCGAATACTAGGCCTGTGCCCCCTACAACACCTCCCCTTGTAGATATATTTTTGGGAGAATGGTGCAAGATGGACCCTGCTGGTCTCTTAGTACGAGTCCAAGCACCATGACCAGGCTGTATGGAATACTGCCCTATGGTAGAACTCTTGCTGACTTGTGACCCACCTATGGCTCCTCTCTCTCTAGGGATGGCTCCTAGCTTCCTAATTTGCCTCGAGATAGTAGCAATATGGATTGCATCCTCAACAATCAGTACATCACTCTCATCTAGAAAACCCTATAGACAATTGATCTCATCCTCAAGAGCTACCCTCGAAGGACCCTCAAAATTAGGAGGAGCAAAAACAACCTACATTTGAGAAATTCCTCCCAAAGTGGCCTGCAAATCCTATACATGATATGATAGCTACACTATAGTAGTATCCCTCTGAGCTATAATGGAATCATGCTACTATGCCTATATCTTAGCTAACTAGAGCTCAGCCTCCACATCATGTAGTTGTGCCCTAAGAGGATAATATTTATCCTCAGGATCCATCGCCTCCTCCACCTCCTTAGGAGCCTCCTACTCCACTATCACTTGCTCTGCCTGTTGGCCCCATGTTGTAGTCCTAGCATGAACCCTACACCTTGATGGATCTGACCCATATTTGCCACCATCCTATCAGCCCAAATTGCCCTCACCATACCACATCAGGTTGTCCCACCACTGTGCAAAATCATTTGTAACTCACCCAGCCACTCCAGGATCAACATATGGGGCATCCTCCTTGTCAGTCATCTCGGTAACCTACTAGGGAGGGAGGTCTCTCTTTGCTCCTATGCACCTATATAGAAATGGTACTAATAGCACATCCTTCTACAACCCATACTAAAGAAGAACCCAAGAGTAGAATAAGTGCTTCTAGATTTTAACCTTGTAGCCAATGAGCCATCGCTCGCACCGCATCCTAGCAGTAAAGCTGGTAGGTTCATCCCAAGTAGGAAACTTATGATACAGATACCATATGACATCTCTAGCATGGAGTCCAGTAAAAGTATCAGTGTAATGAGTTAGCTCCACTACAAAAGTGTGGCTCTTATGCTCCTCACTCTGTCTAGCCCATATAGCACCATAACACTGTATCTGCCTATCCATAGTTGTGATCTTAATAGGAAGCCCCTTAGGGTGATCTACCCTAATATGCTCCCATCCCCAAATTTTCAAAATACAACTACAGGCAATGCTCACACGACCCCTTCGATGGATGTGGTATAGCTCGTTGTAACACTGAGCCAATAAAGACCTATCCCATGCATAGATAATGGGTGCCTCGCTGTCCATAAGGTCTTGAACCATTGCAAGGAGATTTCAAGGGAACCTCAAGCCTGAGAAATCTAGGATAAGGAAATTGCTGATGACCATCAGCAACACTACATGTCTCACTGTAAAAAAATACTCCTGGTACTAGTAGATGATAGACACTCCCCCAGACCTACTATCCTTGAGAGCATCCTCAAAATTCCTTCCAAACACCTGAGTGAAGACAACCACATGATAATTAGTGGTCGAAGAAACAATGGCCACTCCATAAAAATGGATTCAAAATATCCTATACACATCCTATGGTGTAATGGTCATCTCATTGGTTGGTATGTGGAAGGTATTAGTCTGAGAGTCCTAGCGATGGGCCAAAGACATAAGGTAAGCCTGGTCCGACATAATGTGAGGTAGTCTGGTAACATACTGGAGCTTGTGAGCCTTAAACCACCTCCAATTCATGTCATCCAAAAGAGATAGAAGGTCATTCATGAGCCTCATGTCTTGAGCTGAGCAATATGGATCTAAGAAAAGTAAAAGAAAGATGAAACATAACTACAGTGCATCTAAGGCATAAATCCTAATAAAACATAAAAAAATCTGACATTCTCCTAAATTTGAGCAAAGAGGGGAGAATAAATGCACCTAGGCATGCAACACATGCTAAAGAGTAGTTCAAAATTCCAAAAAAAATTGAAAATATCTTAGAAAATCTAATAAAAAGCAAAAATTATGCAAAATTGGTAAAGGGGATTAGCCGTTGTCACCTACATCAGCCAAAATTTGGTTGCTGGAGGCAGTGGCAAAAAAATTCCAATGATCAAATTTATGATCATTGGGGTTCAAACTTAGTCGTTCTAAGCGACAACGGCCAAATTTCCATCACTCTAAGTGATAGTGGCCAAAAGGTGACACGAAAAACTCGTGAACCCTGGGCTATAAAATCCAAAAAATTTGAAAAAATAAAAAAAATGGGGACCAAAACACCAGTTAAAAGCCTAAATTAAGCCTAACTACGGATTCCATTCGTTACCAACAGGTTTAGTTAGGTTCATTTTCCATTTACTTAGTGAGGTTCAATTTTACCTGAAAAAGGAAAAGAGGTTAGGGTTTTAAAAAATAGAATACCTGAGAAGCTCCAGCTCCTCTGGCAGCTGATGCCTCACCATATATAGCCATGTCCTCGACATAGGTAGCTTCAAAAATTGCAACTATCATTGTCCCACCAGATCTTTGAAAATTTAATTGACAACAAATGAAAATGACAAGTCAAAACCCTAAAGATGTATTTTTTTTATGTTTTCAAATTATTCCTTGGCCACTATTGGCGTTAGTGGCCCGAACTTCATGGCTGCTCAATGCAATAGCGACCACAGGAAGAGACTCAAAGGCCACTGGACCTGACAGTGGCTTGCTCCAAAGATAAAAAACAAGAAAAATCCTTCCATGGGGGATAGCAAAAATATTAAATAAATGCATTTTGATTAATTAAAATTATATTGATGACCAAAATAACAAAAAAATCACATAAAAGCATAATCTCAAGTAGGCCTCATACCTAGTTACTTACTCTGTCCACTTAGCGATTGCAATGACTCGCACTCCATGCACTTCGATGAGATGAGTAGGCTACCATAAGGTCACTTAGGGCAAAATCATTTAATTTTGGAATTATGATGTGCCACCCTTCAATCCTGAAGAAGATCAAGATGGTCAAACTACTCCACAGGTGCAAAAAGATCATCCTAATTCTCCTATGATACCAAAAAAATTAATCCAAAGTGATACAATATGAACATAAATAGAAGCACTCATCCTAAATTCCTAAGAAGGCTATTGATAGTTGGACCACTCCTCAGGATAGGGATATATGATTATCATAAATAATTGGAATCACACTTGGATGTGGGATTTCCCATTAAAAGCAACAAATGCTAGAAAGGAACTAGATTAGTCATATTGGTCAAGCAACTTGTCACTTCATTCATTGTCATTTCTTCACCAATCCATTGTGTGAGGAAGTAGTTCAAAAATTCAACATAATCATAATAAAAATCAACAAAATATCACTCGATCATAACAAAATCATGTTCGTCCTACAAATCATTGCATACAACAATCACAAATTTCCCTTGTTTGCTGGGAACATAAGCAAACATGACATATTCAATTGTAGCTCTCCTACCGTTTGAAACTATTGTAGCAGTTGAAGCTACCCAATTGAGTTTGAGGAATGAGTGCAATTTAACATGCCCAAGCCACTGATCTAAGTCCTCCAAACATTGAGGCAAAGATTCAAAGGATGTGCACCATATTCCATGATTGAGCCATCCAACGTTGATCAAACCATTGATCACAATACACCCTACAAATAGATCAGTCTACATTTTTGCTCAACATTGTGTTTTCCACATAGCATGTCACAAAAAGGGGCATATGTAGACACCTAAAATGTGTCATTCTTAGGGGATCTACTCACATAGACACATTAATAATATGATATGACATAATCTTGGACTTTCCAAGCATCAAAAATGGTTCTCACCACTCATTTGGTGCCTTTTCAAGCCATCCAAGCCTAGCCACTCAAGACAAGAGTGACCAGATATTAGCCTCTCAAGCCTATAGCAGCTAGAACTTAGCCCCTACAGATGACAATGGCTAGATATTAGTCGCTGCAGATGATAGCGACTAAACCATAAAAGTAGTTTTACTAACAAACAGGCCTAATAGTGGGTGGAAGTTGTTGGCAATTTTGGGTTTGAGATCCTAGCTTCTTGTCTATGAGTTGTCATTGATGTCAAAAGGAACTGGCATTAATGTCAAGAGGATTTATTGGATTCAAAGGTTGAAGATTCCAAAGAATATTTTCTAGAAGATTTCAGAGAGATTCATGTGGCAGATGAAAAAGGTTTTTATCAAAACCATGGCGGGTTTAAGGGTTTTTATTAAAACCAGGTGGATGCATTAAGGGTTTTTCTCAAAACCACTCTCGGCTTAATGCAAAGGCTGGAGACACTTATTAATTAAATAACTTAATTAATAAAACCTTTTTAAGGTTTTTTAATTAATTATTTATTTGATTTAGTGATTAAATTATTTTAATAATTTAATGGGTTCTCCACCTAAGGTCTAAGGGCTAAAAGACCTTTGATTATTTTTTAAATAATTAATTGGTTTCATAAACCCTAAATTTGTTTTGAAGGCGCCAAAATAATATTAATTCAAAAATTTTGAATTATCCTCCCGTCGACGTCGTGCATGGCATGGAATTTTGGCTATATAAGCCATAACCTATAGTCCAAAGCACTGGTGTGAAAGAAATTCGAATTGCGCAAAAGTTGGGAAGTAAAAGCTACGGCTATCATTTTTTTTGCCATGTTTATTTGCCGCCAAAGTGTTAAGGAGAAGGAGACTCTTGCTAGCCTTCAAGCTAGCGTCATTGGCCTAGTGGCAATGATTGTTCTGCGAAGGTGCTTGAAGGGAGGTCAAGCGTTTGACTCCCGCCATGGAGTGTGAGAAGAGTTTTTGTGCTCCAATTTTTTCGGAGGCACTGTTGACCTGCGATTTTTGGAAGCATTTTTTTTGGTAAGGTTTTTAAAATAAAATCTACATTTTGTTAAAGAAGAAGTGGTTGGGAAGATTTATTTAAAATTATTTATAAGGTTAAATGCTTCTTTGGAGATATAAGGTTGATAGTGTGTGGTTGAGATTTTTAGCTTGATTGTTGAGTGAGATTTGCTTAGAAGCTATTATTCCTTGAGCATGGTTTAATTAATTTGGAGAAATAAGGTGTAAAAGGATATATTGTTTGTATGCTTTATATTTTTGGTAGTTGACTTCTAAGGATTGGAGTCACAAGGTGTTTTATGGAATAAATATTTGTGTGGTTACTTTTATGATCTAACCCTAACTTGGTGGCAAAGTTGAGGGTGGTGTTGGTAACAGGTTGAAGAACTATTCTCTTCTTCCTCAAACAAAGGTATGGGCAACTTCTTCCATGTATATTGTTGATGGTGTATTTTCTGAAATTGAGTTTGGAGTGAAAAGGTTGTCTACTAGGTATTCTTGTTGGTGTAAATTCCATTTTCTGGATATTGAAGATTGTTTATGCATTAAAATCATTGATGAGATTTTTGGGTGAATGCATAATTCTGGTTGAGGAAGAGGAAGCATTTTGCACTAGGGTTTATGTTAGTAAGTCTTGCTACTTGCATTGAGATGGTGAAACCCTTAGTTGGCTGTTTTGATATTGATGGTTGAGTTGCTTCCATAGAGGTTATTTTGATCAAGTTAATGCTTTACTTGATACATGATTTGGGCTTACTCCATTGAGATTTATTTGAGCAAGTTATTCTTTGCATTGGTGATTTATGTTGGTGGTTGTTTTGTTCAAATACCTTTGGAGGGAAAAGGATGTCTACTAGTTTTATTTTCATGTAGTGATTGGTTGAATGCTTCAAGGTTAATGTTGAGTTGAATGATGTTGGTTAAACCTTGTCTATAAGCATTGTTGTTAAAGCCCTAATTGGTTGATAAAATATATTGGTTGTGGAAATAACATGAGTATCATTGTTATATGAGATATTGCATGGTTGGCAATTGTTGGGTTGTGTTTCATGTTCTTGAGAAAATCATACTACATCTATCTTATTATTTTGAGATTTGAGATTGAGATTGGCAGTTAAGTATATAACATATTGAGTCTCTAACAATTCTCTTTATGCTTCTATGAGGTTGATGAATCACATTGGGTTTCTAAAAATTCTCTTTGTGGGTTCATGCTAAGCAAGTTTTTCTTAGTGAGCTTGCTGATTTGGACAGGTTCTAGGGAGGACTTGTGAGATGATTTGGACAGGTCCTAGCAGAGGACTTGAGGACAGAGTTGAAGTGGTTCTTTGAGAAGAACCTGAGGACAGTTTTGACAAGTCTTTAAGAAGGCTTGTGTGCAGCGAAGATTGATTTGTTCAAGCTTTATGAGTTGAGCTTGGGATAGATCTGACAGAGTGAGGAAGACTTGTCTTGGACTGATTGACTATGTTTAGTATAGGTTGATGAGTTGTTATGGAGGTGATCAATGAGGACAGAGGTCTCTTGAGGCTGAGCATTGAGGACAGGAGATCTTCTATGGAAAGGAGTTCCACATGCTAGTAGAATAAGAGGTAGGTGATCTTCTGAAGTATCATTTCTAGAGCTGAGGGGAAGGATTCTCCTTTGGGCAAGAGGCTCATAAATTCGTGAGGAGGGGAAGGATTCTCCTTTGGGTAGGAGGCTCATAAATTCTTGAGTAGGGGAAGGTTTCTCCTTTGGGTTGAGGCTCATAAACATTGTAATTGGGAAGGATTCCCAAAGAACTTTGAGAAAGCTTTTGAGAGAAAATTTTTGTGGATGTATCCCATGTTGGGTGAACCACGTTAAAATTGGTGGCTCATTGTGTGTTGCTTTATGCATTGCTTTGATATTGCTATTGGTTCATTGCTTTGTGAAGTTGAAGTTAAATAGAGAAAGTAAAAAGAGGTCTTATAATATTCACCCCCCCATATTAGTATAAGCTTGTGTTCTTCAATTGGTATCAGAGTAGGTCTCTCCAGGAAGAGCCTAACAGCTCGGATAAGGATCCAAAAGAGGAACATACAGATACAAAAAGTGATGAAGAGATTGAATTCGATCTAAAAGGTGAATTATTTTTGGCCTTAAGAAATCTTAAAAAAATCAAGGAAGAGAATTCTATTCTAAGGCAACAAAGTCAGAAAGAAGAGATAGTAAGATCAAAACTATCTCAAAGTCTCATAGAATTTAAGATTCTAGCTGAAGAAGGGAAGAAGGTTGAACAGGTTCTAACAGAGGTTCTCAAAGGGAAGGAAGTTGATTACAAGAAACTTGAAGAATAAGTGGTGTGTCTTAGAGTTAAGTTAGAATAGCTGGTTCTCAAACAGAATATCCCTTTTGGAAAGCAAAAGGAGGATAGTCTCGCCATTCAAGAAATAGGAACTTTAAGCAAAATCAACTTTCAAACAGAAGAGCGATGGATTCAAGTTGATCACAAGAAGAACAATCATCCAAGGCATAAAAATAGGTTACATAATACTTTCCATGGCTATTGTCTTTCTTGCAAAAAATTTGGTCACAAAGCTATGCATTGCAATAAGTTTGTGAATAACCATGATAAGGGAAATGTTAATTCTTTTGCACCTCTTGTGAATAAAGATATCATGTGTTACAAGTGCAATAATTTTGGGCATGTAGCAAGAATGTGTAATTTGGATAGATCTAGCAAAGATTTTACTAGTAAAGGAAATGAAATCAAATCTGGATCTATGATAGTTCAAACTACTTTTCATGCTCAAGATAAAGAGGAAAAATGGTATCTTGATAGTGGTTGCTCCAAACATATGACTGGTGAAAAAGAAAATTTTTTGGTTTTGAAAGAAACAAATAGAGGGAGAGTTAGTTTTGGAGATAACAATTCAGCAAAAATTTGTGGGAAAGGAACTCTTAGTTTGGATGGAAAAACCAAAACATAAAATGTGCTTTATGTAGAAGGTCTTAGACATAATATTCTGAGTGTGAGCCAACTTTGTGATCAAGGGCACATAGTATCCTTCTTTTCAGATATATGTGAGATAAGTAAAGAAAAGAATGGAAAAATCATTGCTAGTTCTAAAAGGACTCCTAACAATCTTTACATGTTAAGTGAGATAAAAAGGGAAAAGTGTTGTCTATCTCAAGAAGATGAGAGTTGGTTATGGCACAAAATAATGGGACATTTGAGTTTTGATAACCTTGTCAATATTAGTCACAAGAAGGCTATTAGAGACTTACCCAAAATAAAGAGACCACAAAACACCATCTGTGGTCCTTGTCAACATGGGAAACAGACCATGGGAAACAGACTAGAACTAGTTTTAAATCTAAGGGGTACTCATCTTCCAAACCCTTGGATCTTATTCATACTGATTTATGTGGCCCCACCAGGACTCAAAGCATTCAGGGAGAAAGCTACTTCATGCTTTTTATAGATGACTTTTCTAGAATGACTTGGGTCACTTTTCTAAAAGAAAAATCTGAAGCTCTTGAGAAATTTAAAGCTTTCAAAGAAATGATAGAAAATGAGACTAATAAGAAAATCAAATGTTTGAGATCATATAGAGGAGGAGAATTTACTTCAAATGAATTTGTGGAGTATTGTGAACAACAAGGAATTAAAAGAGAGTTTTCAGCAGCTAGAACTCCTCAACAAAATGGAGTAGTTGAGAGAAAGAATAGAACTATTGAAAATATGGCTAGGGCTATGCTGAATGAATCAAAGCTTTCAGAAGGTTTTTGGAAAGAGGCAGTTAGTACAACATTTTATATTATCACCAGGGCTCAGTTAAGAGTAAATCATCATAAAAATCCTTATGAACTATGGAAAGGGAGACCAGCTACAGTGAAATATTTCAAAGTGTTTGGTAGTAAATGTTTCATCAAAAGGGAAGATCAGAACTTGGGGAAGTTTGATCCTAGATGTGATGAAGGGATTTTTATTGGGTACTCCAACAAAAGCAAGGCCTACAAATGCTACAACAAAATAACTCATACTATCGTAGAAAGCATAAATGTGACAGTTGATGAGAAGATAGGAATATGAGAGTCAGTACAGGAATTTGATGATGAGAATTGTCAAGAGGAATTCGAGAGAGGTTTCGAGATGAAGAAGAAGAAAGACAACAACTTCTCCCCAAAACTCCTTCCGGGTATGTTCAGAAACATCATCCAAAATATTTGATCATTGGTAATCCAGGATAGCGAGACAAACAAGAAGAAGAGTTATTTCCTCACATTTTTCCACAGATATCTCCTTACTATCTCAGATTGAGCCAAAGGATCTTAGTGAAGCTTGCGCAGATAAGTTTTGGACAAAAGCAATGGATGAAGAATTAAATCATATAGAGAAAAGTGAAACTTGGGAATTGGTTCCAAGACCTAAGGATAAGAATGTCATTGGTACCAAATGGATTTTTAGGAACAAACTCAATGAGGATGGTAAGATTGTCAAAAACAAAGCAAGGTTAGTTTGTAAAGGATATGCTCAACTTAAAGGTATTGATTTTGAAGAGACCTTTGCTCCAGTTGCTCATCTTGAAGCAATCATAATTTTGTTAGCTCTCTCAAGTTTGAAGTCTTTCAAAGTGTATCAAATGGATGTTAAGTCAACTTTCTTAAATGGTGTGTTAGAATAAGTTTACATAGAACAACCAGAAGGATTTTTACTTTCAGAACATTCAGACTATGTGTGCAAGTTGAAAAAGGCTTTGTATGGGTTAAACCAAGCTCTTAGGGCTTGGTACTCAAGACTTGACAGGTATCTTCATGAACAGGTATTTAGAAAAGGTATGGCAGATATCAATCTGTATATTAAAAATGAAGGCAATGAAATGTTGATTGTGGTTGTTTATGTTGATGATATTATTTTTGGAGGAAACAATACTCAAATGTGTAAATATTTTTCTAACAACATGCAGAAGGAATTTGAGATGTCAATTATTGGAGAGTTATCATTATTTTTAGGTCTTCAGATTTCCCAATCAAAAGATGGTATATTTCTCTCTCAAGGAAAGTATATAAAAGAGATGTTAAAAAAAATTGGTATGATGGATAGCAAACCAGTTTGTACTCCAATGATTATAGGGTGCAAGTTGAGCAAAGATGATAAATCTCCAGCGGTAGATCAAAGGTTGTACAGGTCAATGATTTACAGTTCTTGTATGTTACAGCTACCAGACTAGATATCATGCAGGCAGTTGGGTTAGTAGCAAGATTTCAGGCAGCTCCAAAAGAAACTCATGTTATGGCAGTCAAGAGGATATTCGGATATTTGAAGGGCACTATGGACCTTGGAATTTGGTACCCCAAGGGTGATAAGTTTACTCTCATAGCTTATACAGATGCAGATTGGGCAAGAAGTATTGATGATAGGAAAAGCACTAGTGGTGGAGCTTTCTTTTTGGGAAGGAGTTTGGTTTCTTGGTTAAGTAAGAAACAACCTTCAGTTTCTTTATCTACAGCATAGGCAGAGTACATAGCAGCAGTATCTTGTTGCACATAGGTTTTATGGATGAAAACCACATTGGAAGACTTCAAAATAAATCATGATCAACCCATTTCCATATTATGTGATAATACAAGTGCCATAAGTATCTCCAAGAATCTGATAATGCACTCAATAACAAAGCATATTCCTATCAAGTATCATTTTCTAAGAGAACAAGTTCAAAACAAGCAATTTAATTTAGAGTATGTGCCTACTAAAGAACAGATTGCTGATATCTTCACCAAACCTCTTCCAAGAGATACATTTGAGTATTTAAGGGAGAAATTGGGAGTTTTACTCCCACCCTAGAATTAATCACCTCAACAGGAGGTGGGAGAGGGACTAAGCTAAGAGGCTCATTCTTAGTCCCAAGCCCCAAAGGTGACCCTTTGCCATTGATGACAAAGGGGGAGAGATATGAGTAAGGGGGAGCGCCTCAAGTCAGGGGGAGCTGATTTCTCTACAACAGTTTTGAGTTTCAGTGTTTTTGAGAAGCATGGTTTGCCATCAATGACAAAGGGGGAGATTGTTGGCAATTTTGGGTTTGAGATCCTAGCTTCTTGTCTATGAGTTGTCATTGATGTCAAAAGGAAATGGCATTAATGTCAAGAGGATTTATTGGCTTCAAAGGTTGAAGATTCCAAAGAATCTTTTCTAGAATATTTCGGAGAGATTCCATGTGGCAGATGAAAAGGTTTTTATCAAAACCATGGCAGGTTTAAGGGTTTTTATTAAAACCAGGTGGATGCATTAAGGGTTTTTCTCAAAACAACTCTTAGCTTAATGCAAAGGCTGGAGACACTTATTAATTAAATAACTTAATTAATAAAACCTTTTTAAGGTTTTTTAATTAATTATTTATTTGATTTAGTGATTAAATTATTTTAATAATTTAATGGGTTCTCCACCTAAGGTCTAAAAGACCTTTGATTATTTTTTAAATAATCAAAAGGGTTTCATAAACCCTAAAGTTGTTTCGAAGGCACCAAAATAATATTAATTCAAAAATTTTGAATTATCCTCCCGTCGACGTCGTGCATAGCATGGAATTTTGGCTATATAAACCATAACCTATAGTCCAAAGCACTGGTGTGAAAGAAATTCGAATTGCACAAAAGTTGGGAAGTAAAAGCTACGACTATCATTTTTTTTGCCACATTTATCCACTGCCAAAGGGTTAAGGAGAAGGAGACTCTTGCTAGCCTTCAAGCTAGCGTCGTTGGCCTAGTGGCAATGACTGTTCTACAAAGGTGCTTGAAGGGAGGTCAAGCGTTCGACTCCCGCCGAGGAGTGTGAGAAGAGTTTTTGCTCTTCAATTTTTTCGGAGGCACTGTTGACCCACGATTTTTGGAAGCATTTTTTTTGGTAAGGTTTTTTAAACAAAATCTGCATTTTGTTAAAGAATAAGTGGTTGGGCAGATTTATTTAAAATTATTTTTAAGGTTAAATGCTTCTTTGGAGATATAAGGTTGATAGTGTGTGGTTGAGATTTTTAGCTTGATTGTTGAGTGAGATTTGCTTAGAAGCTATTATTCTTTGAGCATGGTTTAATTAATTTGGAGAAATAAGGTGTAAAAGGATATATTGTTTGTATGCTTTATATTTTTGGTAGTTGACTTCTAAGGATTGGAGTCATAAGGTGTTTTATGGAATAAATATTTGTGTGGTTACTTTTATGATCTAACCCTAACTTGGTGGCAAAGTTGAGGGTGGTGTTGGTAACAGGTTGAAGAACTATTATCTTCTTCCCAAAAAAAAGGTATGGGAAACTTCTTCCATGTATATTGTTGATGGTGTATTTTCTGAAATTGAGTTTGGAGTGAAAAGGTTGTCTACTAGGTATTCTTGTTGGTGTAAATCCCATTTTCCGGATATTGAAGATTGTTTATGCATTAAAATCATTGATGAGATTTTTGGGTGAATGCATAATTCTGGTTGAGGAAGAGGAAGCATTTTGCACTAGGGTTTATGTTAGTAAGTCTTGCTACTTAGATTGAGATGGTGAAACCCTTAGTTGGCTGTTTTGAGATTGATGGTTGAGTTGCTTCCATAGAGGTTATTTTTATCAAGTTAATGCTTTACTTGATACATGATTTGGGCTTACTCCATTGAGATTGATTTGAGCAAGTTATTCTTTGCATTGGTGATTTATGTTGGTGGATATTTTTTTCAAATACCTTTGGAGGGAAAAGGATGTCTACTAGTTTCCTTTTCATGTAGTGATTGGTTGAATGCTCAAGGTTAATGTTGAGTTGAATGATGTTAGTTAAACCTTGTCTATAAGCATTTTTGTTAAAGACCTATTTGGTTGAGAAAATATATTGGTTGTGGAAAGAACATGAGTATCATTGTTATATGAGATATTGCATGGTTGGCAATTGTTGGGTTGTGTTTCATGTTCTTGAGAAAAGCATACTACATCTATCTTGTTCTTTTGATATTTGAGATTGAGATTGAGTTGATATTAAGATTGGGAGTTAAGTATAGAACATATTGAGTCTCTAAAAATTCTCTTTATGCTTCTATGAGGTTGATGAATCACATTGGGTCTCTAACAATTCTCTCTTTGGGTTCATGCTATGCAAGTTTTTCTTGGTGAGCTTGCTGATTTGGACAGGTTCTAGGGAGGACTTGTGAGCTGATTTGGACAGGTCCTAGCAGAGGACTTGAGGATAGAGTTGAAGTGGTTCTTTGAGAAGAACCTGAGGATAGTTTATACAAGTCTTTGATAAGGCTTGTGTGCAGTAGATATTGATTTGTTCAAGCTTTATGAGTTGAGCTTGGGATAGATCTAACAGAGTGAGGAAGACTTGTCTTGGACCGATTGATTGTGTTTAGTACAGGTTGATGAGTTGTTGTGGAGGTGATCGGTGATGATAGAGGTCTCTTGAGGCTAAGCATTGAGGACGGGAGGTCTTCTATGGAAAGGAGTTCCACGTGCTAGCGAGAATAAGAGGCAGGTGATCTTCTGAAGTATCATTTCCAGAGCTGAGGGGAAGGATTCTCCTTTGGGCAGGAGGCTCATAAATTATTAAGTAGGGGAAGGTTTCTCCTTTGGGCTGAGGCTCATAAACATTGTAATTAGGAAGGATTCCCAAAGAACTTTGAGAAAGCTTTTTAGAGAAAAGTTTTGTGGATGTAGCCCATGTTGGGTGAACCACGTTAAAATTGGTGTCTCATTGTGTGTTTCTTTATGCATTTCTTTGATATTGCTATTGGTTCATTGCTTTGCAAAGTTGAAGTTAAATAGAGAAAGTAAAAATAGGTCTTATACTGTTCACCCCCCCTCTCAGTATAAGCTTGTGTTCTTCAAAGTGACAGTCTACATGCAATAAAGGTGAGCGCGAGTAACTTTGCATTCCTTTTCATGACCATTTCACATAGGAGACTTGAGTTTGTATTTAGAATTTAGTTAATTTGCCTCCAAACATAAAAAAAGTACAAAATATTCTCATGCTAATGACCAATTTGCATAGGAGACTCAAGTTTGCAGTTATATTTTAATTAAATGGCCTCCAAACATAGACAAAAGACAAAAAGCTTCTCATGCTAACTCTCACTAGGCATGAGAAATTCATTCCTAGGGCTTGGACATAGACCTAGGGTTTCACACTATAAAAGGTACAAGCCTAAGAGTACCAAGCAATCTATCAATATTGGAAGAGAGGAGAGACATCTTCTATCTAAGAGATCTTTATCCAAATAATTTATCAAGACAGGTCATTGAGGAGAGCTTTTGAGACTTGGAGAGTTCCCTTGGAGATCATGTGTATGGCGAAGCCCTGACATATTGGAGAGCATAGCATCCATTATTTCAACATCGTATACAAGCTTTGATCCATAGCTTTGGAGCAAATAGGATGAGAGTCACTTTAGCGGTCGTTGTCTTGGATAGTGGCCCGTAGGCTTAGCTTAGGGTTATAGACGTTAGATTCATTTTTTAGTATATCATTAGCATGGCATCATTTCATTCATTCACATTTATAGCATTAGTCTAATTTTCACTTGTTTTCATTTATTATATTCATTGCTAACAACCTCATCTTAGGAGGTATTATCAGGAATCTAAGCATGTGTTGTTGTTTCATTGCTTATAGGGCTACAGGTTCATCGAATAGAATCTGCAACATACATGAGTGAAAGGGATCCCTCTAGGAAACAGGCCTAGAGAAGGAGGCATCTATAAGCCCTCATACATTTTTGAGTGTGGAACTGGGAAGCTTTTTGAAAGCGCACCACCTCTTCACAAAAGAGGCACTCTTTGCCTATTTGTAACCTTATTATATTGAAATGGGTATCCCTAAGAGGGACCAACATGTAATCGGGTTCTAAATACGACTAAAGAGATCCATATTTGTTATTTATGTGTTATATACTTTTCATGGTCTTCCATTTCATTTTGGGTTTTTAATACATTTCAAGTAGCATAAAAAGAGCAATGTGTGCGTCCCAGGGTCGCTACACTAACCAACATTTACAACTCCTCTTAATATTAGAGTAAGGTGAATAATGATTTATACCTAAAGCTTTAACTATATTTATTTTTTTGATTTAATTTAGCTCATCTGAACTTATCCTAATGAGATCAAGTTTATGCCACAAATGACTCCAATGTTATTTATCATGTCTAAAAAGAAGATTGACTTCTTGTTCGATGAACGCTTTCCTAAGGTCTATGAGAATAGATTACCTAACACAATTATCCACCATTTAACTAGTTATTTTAAATTGTTTTATCTCTTTTATCTCCCTTTTATTTTTTTATTTTTTTTATTTTTATGAAATAAATATCATATATAAGAAATATTTTGCCTATTCTACTAATCACACCTATAAATAAGCAATAAAAAAGGTTTTTTTTTTAACTGTGTAAGAAATTGGAGGTATAGTTGTCTTGTTTTGAATTAAGGCTTTCACCTAGATGCCCATATATAAATGCTTGGTTATGAAGTCCAAGTCGTGATGAAGCCCAGGTCCTACCAGTGCTCACCCAGTTCACTGTGGTCAGTGAGACACTTCTTTGAAAAGAAACACATGCTCTATTCCACAACTATGACGGTTTCTACACCGACCAAATTTAAAATCTTGATTAAGGTTTTAAGTTTTTCAAGCACAGGTGAAAGGATAACCCCTTTCTAAATGTTCATGGGTATGGCTAACCCCCTTCACTGTGTATTCTCGTTATGTCTAGACTAGTCAAAACTATAGAATAATGTGTTAGATGTTGTTCTTTTTAAGGAATAATGTATATATAAAAAAGTAAAATGTGAATCGATCCAATTTAATTTTTTTTATGTTTTCTAATCTAAGAACAAAAATTTGAATGGTATTTTATAGTTTTTTTTTTTAAAAGGGGAACAAAATTCAAAAGGATGGTGTTTCACGTTGGGTTCACCAAAGAATATATATAAAAAAATATTGCACCTGTTTCCCTCAGGCTAATGGATCCATGCTTGGAAGGCATATGAGAAATCATATATCTACACCTCGATATGAGGGGTACTAATTTTTACCCTATTTTGTGGTTGTCGATGAATTGTGGTGGGTTCACCAGGAAATGTTTTAAGATTGTTTCCACATCTTTGACTAAGTATAATGTTTGATGAGTTAATTTTAAAATCACATGCCTAGGTTTTAGGATAAAATGCAACTAATAACCTAGACTATATGCAATTCATATTTTCATGAAGACAACACACAGTAAGCAATAGTACTTCTAAGTCTAAAATGCAAAATTAATTATCTTTTTTTTTATCTTTTGATATTTTGATAGCTTAACATAGAAATAGGAACATAAATAGATCAGTATCAACAAAAATAAAAAATAAAATTATCAAATGAATCAGGTGGGTGTACTTAGCTAATATAGATGGCTGATGTAGGAAAATTTAGTAGCAAGCAAAAAATAAATTTGGCAGTAATAAGTGATTTTAGTAGCAACAAACAACTTCGGTAGCTAACTTTCTATCGTGAATTTGGTTATCAAATTCATAAAAGACATGCAACTGATCACAAAGGAAACTAAAAATTATTGTTAGCATTTAGGGATCTACTTAGGCCATTATCAAATTAGTATTTATGGCATGGTAGTCAGATCCCATAGGTCCCTTTAGAAAACCTTGCATAAAAATAGTGAAATCATGAATTTATTGCAAATGTATGAATGACTAAAGATAAATACTAAAATAGTTTAGGAATAAAGTAGAATATTTATATAAGTTATCCATATGTAAAGTGCAAAGTAATATGATAAATTTGAAAGCATTAGTTTACTACCTACTTGTGTTTGTGCAAATTCATCACTAGCAAGCAAATTTGGTAGGAAACAGAATACAAATTTGATGCTACCGAATTCACTAAACCTGCAAAAACATAAAACTTGCAAGTGCAAAATGATAAATGATATGCTTAAAATTAAATAATAAAATGCTTACATTGATTATATGTTGGATCCAATCTCCTAATGTTTCTTGAATGATGATAACAATGTGAATTTTACCTAAATATCATACTAACTATAGAAATATGATACACTTCAAATGCTCAAATCACAATTAGTCCTTTTAGGGAGTAGTATGCTACTTAAAAAGAATGAGGTTAACCAGAAGGTGCAAAGAAAAGGGAGTCAAATCAGGTTAGTTGAGGAAATTTAGGAAAAAATCCATTTTGAGCGAATTTGGTAACATTTGGAACTATTCCAACAAGCGCCGAATTCATATAATATGTGGCAAAAATAAAATTTAGGCCAAAATACCAATGGCTACCAACCAACATAGGTTGGAACTCTATTTAGCAAATTTGGCAGTTCTTGGAACTATTCCAATAATTACAAAATTTATTAAATATGATAAAAAAGTGATACAGAGGTTAGAAAATTATTGCAAAGGTTCAAAAAAAGGGTGGGTGAATGAAGGGTGGATTCTACATGAGCTGAGAAGGGTTAGGGATTTTACAATGGGTCAAAATTCCATGGCTACAATAATAGAAGGTGAAAACACCTTTGAATATTGCATAGAAGTAGAGTGTGATAGAAATTCATTATTGCACCTCGTCCCCTCAACACACTCCTTAGAGACAATTGAGGATTCTCCTACCCTATCCTAAACTAGATCCTTAGGGATAATTCTAGATATAGCTACTATGTGTAAAAGTGAGAATCCCAAGAATAATATTTCCTAGAAACCAATAGAGTCTCCTTTGCCACCTCTCATGCCCATTTTGCTTGTCATTTCATGTCCTTCTCATCCTCCTCTATTTTCACTTGCACCATCACTGATTCCATCATCCCAATCATAGATTCCATCTAAGTAGACTCCACTATTATCATAACCAAGAGATCCAAAATTCCATTATGGTATAGAACTTAGGTGGTAATTCCTTACCCCCTAACCCCATTGTTAACCTTTTTGACTGCCCCTCTTGTATCCTAGGTAGTGGATGAAACCCTGCAAAAAGATTTTAATATTATAAGTATTGTGCAGGAATCAAAAGTGGTGTATGTATGAGTAGCTATAGCAATTTAATTATGAAAAGGTAGAGGCCATCCCATATACTCATTACAAAGTTTATCCAATTGAAGGGAAGAAGACAAAAATATCTTCTCACCCCAAGGAAAAGAAAGATCTTGTAGACATGAAGCCATAATATTGGCAATATGATATTCAATCTATAAATATGGATGATATCACTCAAACGGAGGCTCTCAGAACACTTTATGTTGATGCTAACACATTATTTGTGAAAGGAAAGGGGATTGAAAGGAAGCTCAAAGTGGCAAAGAAAATAATTTAGTAATTGGAAGCACATCTCTCCAAGGCGAGGCTAGGCCAATGTGCTTTGGAGGATGAGGTGAAATAATTGAAGGATAACCTATATAGGGCCCCTCCCAGTGAGTATTAAAGAAAAAATATGAAGGAATTGACTCCTTGAGTAGTGATCTTGCAAAGAAGGTGGAAAAATTTATATATGAGTTACAACAGCAACAAAATGCTTTAGATACTCCATTGGTCAAATTGTAGGAGGAAAGGAGCAAGCCCTAGGGAGCATTAATCTCTAGAGAATGGGTTAAGCACATCAAAAATATTTATTGGGATAAAATAAGAGAAGTGACACTAAAGGTGCTTCCATATTTTGTGCAAAAGTTAGAAGAGGGCTTGGAAACCTCTAAGCTAGCAAAAAAGGAGTTGGATGCTAAAGTGGGTTTGGTTCAAATCATGGTGAGCACGTGTTAATAGTAAAGGTATTGTTTCAAATAGGAGATTCCTACCTATCCAAGTAAATAGGATATTCCTACCTATCGAGCATGGTGGGACTGTTATGTAGTAGTTGTTAAATATTATAGACCTATATTATGAAGGGAAAGAGCATCGTGTTGCAGTAAAAAAGGAGGTAGAAAATATGAATAGGGATAAATCAAAACTCAAAGTGCTTGGCTTCATAGGTTTTTTGGATAGCAAGGGAGAGCTCTACATAGAAGAGGATCTAAATAAGTTGTTTGAGGGCCTAACGAAAGTTGAAATTGAAATTGTGGCACTACAAGAACCAATAGCGGCGAATCAAATGCTTGACATGGTCCTCAAGTTTTCGAGTCTTCTTGCCAAGATAGAGGATATAGTTAAAAAATATATTGACCCACCCTACAAGGATGTTTATAACTTGGATGCCATTTTTTATAGCATTAGAGTTTTTCCTCTTCGTACTATAGAATAATGGAATTAGATTTAACAAAATATTTAGTTTCAATCCATTCCAGCAGTTGCCTCGCAGTTCAAATACTCAAAAAGTCAAGAACAGTAGTAAAAGGAGCTTGGTGGGGTAACATAGCTTTTGTGGAAGACAATTTTTGTAAATATTTTTGTGCAAGGAATAGTTTTTGAGTTAAATATGTGGCCCAATGGTTGTGTTTAAGGTCTATATTTGTTGGTATAGGATATTTTCCCTTTCCCATTTTATTTGGGTTCTATGTTTTCAATGAGTGAAAATCCTTGTAAGTTGCCAGAATTATGGGTGGTTATTCCACACCCATATTATGCTCATGATAAAGTGGGGCAGGCCCAAATGTTATACTACAAAAGAGAATAATAAAACTAGCAGGCAAAAAAATAGGCATGGTCACCCCTTGAAGCAATCCCAAAGGTCCACTCAAAGTTTTTCAAGGTTTAACTAAGTACTAAGGTGGGTAGAAAAATGGGAGTCCCTATTCCCTGTGTGGTTTCCAAATATTTGCCTTGATGAAATGTGGGATAGAAAACTGGAAAAGAATCAAAGACTGGTGCTCATAAAGCTCCACCATGAGAAGATGCAGATGAATAATAGGAGGGTTAAGAAGCGAGAGATCGTCTAAAGTTGGAAAACTCCAAAAGCCCACCATGGTTAAATGCTTTAAAATTGATCAGATTATGAACTAGGTGAAGTGGGACAAGGCTAAGTGCTACACAAACCCCAAAATACCACTTTGAAGGTATAAGGAGCTACAATATGGTATAAGAATATTAATTGATGGTCGTAGGACTAAGCTTAAATATCTGCCACAAGAGAAGAGAAACATGCATTGGGAAAAATTAGGGAAGCAACCTGATTGTGATCCAACTCAAATGTCTACCCAGCCAAAGGAGATATAATAGATTTTGAAGAGACATAAGTCTCCTACCAATGGCAAAGAGGCACCATATCCAATATGGGAGAGTAAGTAAGTAATTTAATGCCTAGTCAAGGAAAAACATTTGTGCACAACTAGCATATATCAGATGGTCGATGGAGTACAATTTTTGTGGTGGAGCTATAGGTTGTATTAATTATCCCAACAAATTTCATATCTCAAGTGCACACAATCATTATGAATCCATAGGAGATAAGTAAATTAATCATAAGGACAAGTAGATGTGACTAGTGATGGGTACATCAATTAATGGATAGATGCAAGATTTAGGATGATGGTTGGTGCATGCAACCTAAAATTTCCTTGGCTTAGCTGCACTTCATTAATGTGTATTAATTGCTTGTAGTAGTGTTTGTTGGCCAAACCTCGGTTGCTAATATTCTATTCACTTGTAGAGAGGGCTCTTTCAGAGGCTATATATGCAAGGATGCAAGATGTAAAAAGGGTAGGAACTTTGGCTATTACAACCCACATGTAATATTTGAAATATTCATAATTCAAGTGGATCATTGTTTGGCCTCCAAAGATTCTCATGTATGTATATAAATTTATTTAGTTATTTATTTATATTAAATATTAATGTAATGTAATTTTTCATTCTATATTTCATTCTTTTCATTCTCTAATTCTAGAATTCATAATTAAACTTTGTGCACTCAATGTAAATGGGAAATATTTGATGGTATGTTAGATGATCTATGTGAATTCATTGAGTATTAAGGTTTTGCATGTATTTTGATGTGACTGAATACATCCCTTGTAATTTCTAGCTTCATATTTCTTTCCTTTCTCTTTGCTCTCTTTTCCTCTTAGGTAATTTTAGCTAGGACCCCTTTAGGAACTAACTTTCTCTAGATATTGGCCTCATAAATTCCAATTATGATACCATTCAAAGTTGGTTGAGATCTATGGGCACACAATCCTTAACATTAGATAAAATTCAACCAACAAGTTCATCAATGATACCATAATTACCTCTAGGTATTCCATCTTACAATTCAAAGAGTTAATAAATATTCTATAAAATTATGAATTAGCTGCTAGATAGAAAGTAAAATTTTCCAAAAGCAAAATCTACTTCCTTAACATCTTGATCTTAAGACAATAAATAATAGAAAAACTTCTAGTTGTGGAATTGGGTTTCTTCCTTCATATTATCTTGGGATGTCACTCTTTAAAGGAATATTAACAGAGAAGATGTGGAACCTAGTGGTGGAATTGTTTGCTAGAAAAAATTTAGGTTTGAAATGATCCCTTCTTAGTTAGGTAGGGAAAGCACAATTAGTAAAATAATCCCTTTAGAGTCTCTTGAAATATGTTATGTCCATGTTTAATATGCCTATTAAAATCTATGATAAAATTGAGCAAATTTAGAGGAATTTTTTATGGTCTAATTTTGAGTACAAGAGGGGAATCCCATTGGTTGCTTGGGATCATGTTTTACAAATGAATGAGTTTGGAGGTCTTCATATTAGAAAATTAAGGAAAATGAAAAATCCCTAATGGGAAATATTGGATGGAAATTAGCTAAGTTGGAGAAGGTGGGTTGGGTGAGTATTCTTCAAGCTAAATATCTAAGAGAAAATGATTGTTTATTATAAGAAAATGAATTTCCAATGAGGTCAAATTTTTGGAATAGCCTCCAAATAGTCATATCATTTTTATGTAAAGGAATAAGGTGGAAAATTATGATTGGTAGGAAGGTAATTTTCTAGAAATACCCCTGGCTAAAGAGTATCCCTCTCAGGGAGGACCAATATTTTAGCTTCCTAGAACATAAAGTTTTTCTTCTATTTGGGCCCCTCATCCAAGATTTTTTATTATGAAGGGAAGGCAATACTATATGGAGGCATATCCCTATGGAAGTTATGGATCTTAGAAATATTTAGGCTATTAAGAAATTAAATAGAATTTTGTAGGCTTACACTTTAATTAGTCATGATGTTCATGACTCATTGTGGTGGAATTCCTCTAGACAAGGCCTTTATACTATTAAGATAAGTAATTACTTACTTGAAGGTAAATAAAGAAGTTGGCTCTTGGTCTCTAGGGTTTTGATTAAGGACCTTACTCCAAAAATTTCCTTCTTTTTTTGGCTTGTTTTCCAAAATCATATATTAAATTTAGATAATTTAGTAAAAAGAGTTTTCCAATTTCCTAAACGATGTAATTTATGTAAAAATATGAGGGATAACCACCTATTCCTCAATTATCCTTTTTCCCAGGAAGTTATTTTGATTATCATAAATAAATTTCAAATTTTATGGGTTGTTTCTAACTCTATTTCAAACCTTTACCTTCAATGGAGCTCCCCATTCAAGAGTAAATGGTTGAATACTTTATGGAATTTTAGTCTCCCCCATTCCTTCTAGGGGATTTGGAAATAATGAAAAAACAACATATTTAAAGGCAAGAAAAAATATAGTCTCACTGTGTCCAACAAAATTATATCTCTTATGTCAAAAAATTCTAAGTTGGTTTACTAGAAAGGCTCCAAGGAATTAGATCAGGAGAATTCAGTTGTTGCAGGTTGTGTAATGACCCATGAAATCGATCCAAAAGAGACAAATAATTTTTTTTACAAGGATTAAATCACAAAGAAGACTTAATATTTTTATTAGTATAAGGTATAATAACTTTTGAGTTCATTGTCATTGTATATGACACTCAAGTGGATAGGAGTGGCCAACTTCCCATATTTTTCTAGGGTTCACTTTTTTAATGTCACCACCATTAGAAAATATATCATTAGTAGTCTCCCCATTTCCCATATAGTCACCACCTGTATAGGACAACTTGACCATGGTGTAAGGATTACTCTTTAAAGCCCATAATACTTAAAGGTGATGCCTTTTCGCAAACCCTACATAATATCATTTATGTAGGATTCTAATGGCATGATGCCTTTGTGATTAGTTAATTCCACCTACCCTTAGAACTAACTAAGACCATTTCCACTTCTTTATAATGATCATAGTCACACTTTCCTACTCATAAGGTACCACCACTATACTACCCTACGAATGATCCAATATATTTTTTGATACCAATCCACCTCACCACCAATATTTTCATTCAAAATTACTTTTTTGAATTTTCTATCAATAACTCACTAGGATCAGGTACAAATTGACTATAGGATTCCTAACATGGTGCTAAAACATACCCAAAATAACCCCCTTCCAACCCAAGGGTCCTAAACAACATTTATAACCATTTCCAAAGGAAAATAGAATGCTATAATAAATCATATTTAAATTCAACATAACATATTGTTAAAGATATAAAAACATTAAAGCATCTAATCAATAATAACATTAAAATAGATATTTTCTATATGAAAGGATGAAATCAACATCTAGAACAATCATAACCATAATCCATCAATTAGACACAACTTTTCCATTTTGTAATTAATGATTTATTTCTAAATAACTTAACATAAAAGAAAATATTAATTCATCCTTCATTATTTGAACAAATATCAAGATAATAATTACAAATCATTTATTTTGCTATCGATAAATTATTTCCAAGAATCATAGTCCATATCCTAACAAAAAAGAATATCTTATCCATATTTATAACTATAATTTATTTCCAAATAAATAAGCATAAAAATAAAGCATAAATTCATCTTCATATATTGAATGTCAATACATCAAGGATGTATTATCTAATCCTTCTTCAATAAACATAGCTTAACTCATGCTAACTCATAATTATTCCACTTTTCCTCAAGAAACAACATTATAATTTCACCATTAAAAACTAAAGTCTTATGTCTTCTTTACTAGAGTCTTCTACTTGATAGGTCTTCTCCATCAAAATTTGAAAGTAAGTTTAGGGATCAGAACAACTCTTTGAATGCATATGCAATCCTAACACGCACTATGCAATAAAATCATACAACAATGTAAGAATATGCATAATGAAAACAATGGAGATGGTCCCATACTTCTCTTGATTATATATTCCTTAGCTACTCAAGCCTCATCAATATTCTTGAATAATAACTTACTATCTAATCCTTCAAATAATAATTTAAAATATATTCAATACATTGGAATATTACATCATTAATAAACCAAATAGTGTTCCCTAATTTCCATGGGTTAATATTGAATATGACACTATTTAATCAATATTAATAAAACAAAGTCTTAAATATTATTTAATAGTTTCATCCGCATGGCTTGATAATACTTTTAATTAATTAAATAATATATTAATAATGATAAACAAACACATCAGTCATTCCATAGAAGAGTCTAGGAATAAACAAGGTTTTAAGCTTCCAATTCATTGTGGTTTATTTAACGTCCTCTATAAACACTGGATGATTCATTGCCTTGAAGGTGTTGTCCTAACCCCCATCCCTGACCCTAATTCTAAGATGAATAATCCTAAGGTCAGTTCTTCTCATACGACTCCCTAGTCTTCCAAAGTCCCAAAGTTTTCTATCAAAAAATAACAAATTGTTGGGAATATTGCCAGATTGAGGAAAAGGGCTAGAAGTACTTCCTCTGACAGTGAAAGTAACAATGAACTAGAACTAGAGATTGAACCTAAGAAAAATTGCTTTGTGCCTCTGCATAGTAAAAGTGGAAGATGTTCCACAAGGACCTATTGGCAACTCTATAATTATGTTACCACAAGGAATGAGGTCAACTACAAAGGATGTAAACCTATAATTCCTCACATAGTCTAATATAAAAACATCAAGTATCATTTATCAAGAGAGGAACATTTCCCTTGTAAAAGGTTCGCAGATACTTTCAAAACCCCTTCTTGTATCCAATCACACTCACACACACACACACACACACACACACACACACACACACACACACACACACACACACACACACACACACACACACACACATATAAGCATAAGGTATCATTTATCAAGAGAGGACATTATGAATGTGATAACCTAAAAGTGATCGTGGTTACTCTACAATTGAAAATAAAATAGACTCTTATTTCTATCTAGAAAACTTCATCCGAGTCAACATGGATATAGAGAGAAACAATCAAAAACATACATTTCCATGTGTGATTCTATTGTTATAGACTTAAACAAAAATTTGTATCTTCATCATAGGAAAAACTAAATCAAAACCAGAAGTAGAAACATAAAGATATTTACAATTATCTGTATGACAAATGTAAAATAAAGAAACAAACATATTTGCCAAGGTGTTCTCAAAATAGGGTCTAAAAACTAGGAAAAGCGTATTCATGAATATTGTTGTTGACAAACACAATATACTATGTCAAAATATTTGTTGCTACAAGTTCATCATTAAAAGCTCCTGTGAATCCAAGACTGGTTGTTCTGGCTAGCTTTTTATCTCCACATCCCATATTCTATATATCTCCATGCATCTCCAAGGATAAAAGACAGTGGATAAAAATGATTGCATGCTTGCTACCCATTCTTTTTCACCTGATTCAGTCATTACTCAATGCATGAAAACACCTGATTCTTGAAAGTTAAATGCTTCACTATAAATTTCTATTTTTTTCCATTTTTTCAATGTTTCCAACTTTTCAACTTTATAAAATATAAAATTTATACATATTTATTTATTAATTAAATGTGCTCTCCTTTTTGCAAGGTTTAACTTATTAATGCTCACATTAATTTACTAATACTCCTAAAGTATTAATAATTAAACCATTCACTCATAACATTATTTAATATTATTATTACTTTCTAATGCTAGTGTTAATTACTAACATTAGTGTAATATAATAATAATTAAATTAATTACTCACCTAATTAATTTAATTAATACCAAATGTTAATATTAACCATTAACATCGATATTTAATATTTTTAAGTATTAATAATACTCAAATTATTATTAATACTTTGTTTGATAAATCCTCAAACAAATTCCACACTATGAAACACATGCAACAACACAAGGGCTCTTGCTAAAATTTGTCCTTGCCTAGACTAAGATGTAATAAAAAATATGCACAAACAATATTTTTCCTTAAGTAGGAGGCTTTACGATAACTGCAATGTTATCACCTACCTACAAAGGATCCCCTATGCATAGGGTAAGGGCTCTTTTGCTTTTATAGCAACCTCCTTGTATGATGATACATTGTAATCAATCATATGTCAATGCATCTACATAAGGGTTTTACCCATGTGTCTATCAATGGTAATTCATCTATCATTTTCATTTTCTCTCAACTTTGGTATTTTTTCCATATTAATCCACCTATGAGAGTACCTGGTCTTTCAACCACAAAATTCATCAATAGTGTCATGTTCTAAAATAACATAATCCAACTTTAGAAAGAATAAAGTACCACTATTGACTCATCTTGATATAATAAAATAGGATCATGCATCAACATATTAGTACATAAATCAAACAACATGGTAAACTCTAGCCAAGGTGGGCCATTGCATACTCCCTCCTAAGACATAAACATAGTCCCTTGTGTTTCTTGAAAATAAAATATATTTTATTCAAACAAGAGTGGAAATTTTTTTCTCATTTCATATGCATCTTCCCAAGTAGCACAATTTTTATAAAAATTGTCCCACTAGACCTTACATTGATCTAGGGTATGTTTTCTCAAAATTTTAGAATGAAAACCTAAAATATTGATAGGTCACACCTCAATGGCCATGGGATCTACCATATACAATTTTAACACATTCCAAACATGATAAGTATCAGCAACATACTTTCTAAGTAGGGGTATGTGAAAAGTATCATGAATTTTTAATAGGTTGGGTACTATGGCAAACCTATAGGCTATGGGGCTAATCTTATCAATGATTTCAAAAAGCCCAAAAAAATGAGAATTCAACTTAGTTGACTTGATGTCACTTTTCTTGGGTCTCACCTTTAAGAATACTTTGTCTCCCATAGATAATTCTCTTGATTATCTTTATAGATCAACATAGCTCTTCTACCGATCAGCTACTTCCTTGAACCTTTTCTGAGTCACCTTGAGCTGCTCCTCCATCTCCTTGACAGTGTTTGGTTTGATCACCACTTGATATTTTGAATTATTCCAAAATAGAAGTGTTCTAAATATTTTTCCATATAAGGCTTCAAATAGATCCATTCCCAAGGATGCATGGTATCCATTATTATATGAAAATTCTACCAGATCCAAATAGTCTTCCCACTTAGACTTTTGATCTATGCAATACAAGTGGAGCATATTTTCAAGTACTTGGTTAACCCTCTCCATTTTCCCATCCATTTTTGTATGGTAAGCATAACTAAAATTCAATTTAGTGCCCAAAGTACAATGAAGAGCTTGTCAAAATTTTAACATAAATCTAGAGTCTCTATATGAAAGAAGTTAAAAATCTAACACCTATGTCGCAATATGAAATCAAATAGCAATATAAAGCATGTAATAAAATAAAAGATAAGAACATAGAAGAAGTAGTGTCCATTTTATTCATATTCAAAGTTCTCTTTTACATAGAGGTTACAAGAGCATCCCTCTATTGTGACCATTGCACAACTAGCCCCAAAATTGGGGACCCACCTTTTTATTTTTCAATTTAAAAAAAAAATTGATTTAGGTTGCAATATATGTTCCAAGGTTTGGGTGTGGATTAGTGTCTCCTTTTAGTTTCTTTTAAGTTTTTTAGTGTGTTGGTTAGGTTCCTCCTTGTTTTTTATTATTTTGGTTAATTTTAATGTTTTTAATTAAACCAATTCAAACATTTGAAATTAATTAAATCAAATTTAAAATAAAAAAATAAAACAAGTAAAATAAATAAATAAATAAAAATAAAAAGAGAAAAGATAATAAATAAATAAATTATACATATATATATCAATGTTTTTTTTTTTTTTTTAAGTTAATTTAACTTCATTAATGGTTTTGTTTTGGGAAAAGTTTAATTTAATTTTATCTTTAGTTTTGTTTTAATTAAATTTTATTAATAGTTTTATTTTGGAAAGTTTAATTCATGTGTTTTTCTTTATTGCAGGTTACTAATAAAAAAAAAAAAAAGGAAAAGAAAAGAAAAAAAACAGCAACACTCAAGAGAAAATGTCAATCATGCCAATGGAAAAGAAAATGTTGGAAAGTCAAAAGTTGGAAAAGAAACAAATAGCCAAATGTTGGAAATTTTAAGAAGAAAAGAAAATTTTGAAAAGCCAAGATTCGGAAAAAGAAAGTGTTGGAAAGCCAATATTTGGAAAAAGAAAACATTGGAAAGCCAAGAGTTGGAAAAAGAAATGAAGAGCCAAACGTTGAAAATTATAAATAGTCATTGAAGCTCATGAACAAGGGATGGATCTTTTGGAGGAGCCACACCGTTGGACTAGTTTTCACCACATGATGCCAATTTTGGGTATGGTTTTCTACACTTGTAGTTGAATGTTGAAGATATTTTTGGTAATATATTGGAGATACATCAAGTTTATGCATGTTAATGGTTTACTTGTGTGTCATTTTTTATATATTGCACTATTTCCTTAGAAGTTTGCACCACATTAGATGTTAGATTGCATGAATTTGAATCATACTAATGTTGGTTTTGTGCAGAATACTAATGCTTGCAGGGTTTGTGGAGAACTTTTGGGTTGTATAATTTTTTTTTATTTATTTTATTTCATTTTTATTTTATTTTATTTTTTAAAACCCTTCTTTTTTGCAGATTTTTTTTTAAACTTTGACAATTAAAAAAAATAAAAAAATAAAATAAAACTTCAAAAATAAATGCACGGGTCTCTAGAATGAGCTTCAATGTTTCATTTAAAACAAGTTCGATTTCATTTGAAGTCAATTTGAATTTATAAAAATGATTCAAATTTGTTGTTTTTCAAGCATTTTATAATTTTAGTTTTTCATAATTTCACTTTTCAAGCTTTGCTCTTTCATTTTTCAAGCAATAAATTGACTCTCTTTATGAAAATCAATTTCATTAAAGGGGGTAATTTATACGACATTCAAAGGCTATTAATTTTAAAGCGATAAATTCACTCCTTTATGAAAATTACAATTTCATTAAAGGGGGGTAATTTATGTGCCATTTCAAAGGCTTATGAATTTCAAAGTTAGTCATTTCATTATTTTATTTTCATTCATCAAGCAATAATTAAATGAATTTAATCTACATTTCACATCCACATTTAGAGATATTTTAATCTTCTATTTTAATATTCAAAGTAGGGTTTAAAGAAGCTAAAAACTTGTTTAAATCTACTTAACAAAGGAAGATAAAATCTACCTAAAATCCTTCAAGAGAAAATGAACTAAGGCTTTACATCGTGGTCATATGAGGGCCAATTCACATTTGCATTTCTTTTAAGTTTCATGAACAATTAATAGCACAACACAATAAAATAACACCAACATAGACCCCTTGTTAACAATTACTTGCAAAAAACTAAGGTATTCCTAGCACTTACTTGATATATTTTCACAAGATTACAAGCACATATAAGTAAAAGCAACCTTGGAGAAATTTCATATTTCTCCGCAAGAGAGATTTTTGTGATCAAAATCCTAAGTGTGAGTGTGTTTTCGCAATTGGGCAAAATAACCACTCAACACCCTCTTAGAGATTGACCATTTGATACACATTACAATGAAGTCACTTCATGTGACAAGGTGTCTTCAATAGATTCTTAGGATCCTCAAAAGTTGATTATAGGAGGGATTATCTTGAGTGCCTCCACTCTATGATAATTTTAAGATGACCTCAAAAGTGAAATGATCCTAGTAAGGTTTGAACCTATACACAAGGAAACTCACAAAGAATTAATAGCAAAGGTGTGGCCTCGCAAGATGAGGCTATTTTGTGATAATTGCAAAATGTAAAGGAAATGCTTAAAGATATGCAAAGGTGAATCAAATACTAGAAATGAACCACAAAGTAATTCATTAAAATTATAAATAAAGCATGAAGATGCATATAGGACTAGAAATTACATAAATATGCATGAACCACAAAGCAATGTATGAGAATTGCAAATAAAGCACAAAGATTTATATAAGACCGAAAATGAAGCATAAATATTTATTGCAAAGTATATATTCTATGCTAAGAAAGCCAAGGAAATGCAAAGAAAAGTAAATTTGCAGACTAAATGCAAGAAATGATTAATCATACCTTAGCTACTTATGATCAGAGTAGCTAATTCTACTAACCACTAACAACGTCGATGGTTGCACTTGCAGGCTACTATCAAAAACATCGATCGTGGGATGAGGTTTCTACTCTCTATATCCCAACCTGATAGTGATCAATTCGATTATGTAATTTATGTTAAATGGTTACTTGTATATCCAAACATAGATTTATGGTATAATTAGCTCCAATCCATTACGATTTGGCACTTGAACAGTGAATTTGATCTTCAAACTAGGATAGTCTCCAATGATGGGAGGGCATGTGTCTTAGTGAAATTTGGTAGGGCTTCGCTACACCTCAAGGGATCATAGTTCTATATCCAATTTGGTAGAGCTTTGTTGTCACATTTGCATATGAAATATGTAAGGTTTGCCACTAAAATTTGGGATCTTAAATAGACACCCAATCCCCTTGCCTTGGCTTCCTAGAGAAGCCAAGATGAATAAGTAGTTACATCCAAGAAATTGAGAAGATGCATCCAAAAGCTTTCATTTCCTAACTATCTAATAAGTTTTTGTTCTTAAAAAAATTCACTCTTTTTTGGTATCCCGAGTTGGTTAAAGTGTTAGCTAATATCGATAGGCATGACTATGGGCAAGTTACCCATAGTCACTATCGATAGGTATGGCTAGACCGTAGTTTCTTTGATCACCAATGGCTAGGTTTGCATAGGACTAGATTGCCTTATATGAGTGGTTAGAACAACTTTTGAGTTTTGTAAAGGTCTAATATCAATCATATGGTTTGCAAAGGTGTCCATATGAGTAGCCTCCTAAACATGACATGTTTTAGGTGTCTATAGATGCCTCTTTTTGAGATGCATTGTGGGAAAACACAACATTGAGAAAAAATAGATAACCTAAATCCATATTATAAGTTAACTAATGTTAATTGATCTGGTCAACATTATATACCCCAATCATGGTAAGGACACACATCTCAAAATCATTGCTTTTAATAGCATGGAAGGCTTAATTTGAGTAAATATTTGGACAGGATCTGAAAGTGATCAATTTGTATTATTTAGATGATAATGACTAATGGATCAAATTGCCAAAGATTTAGCTCATTATGTTTGATTTTTTTCCTTGTAAATGGGGAATCTTATAATAGTTGTTAGCAATGATTCGTAAGACGAACACAATTCACATAATCAAGTATTTAATTTTTGATTTTGATTATGAATTTTATTGTTATGACTACCCCATCAAATGATAAGTCAATAAGAAAAGTAGCAAGTGATAAAAGCGATGAGTCACTTGACCAAGATAACTTATTTGGATAGTGCAATATGTTTAATGTTGTTTTAGGGAAGGTCCTATTACATCTATGATTTCAACCATTAATAGTAATTTTACATCTCTATCCTATGGATCAGTCTAACCACAATGGTCTTCTTAGGGAATCAAGATGACAATAATTCAATTTTAGCATGTGATAAATCACTATGTTCGATGATATGATGAAAATTTATAGAAGAAATGAAATGAACACATCATTCCCGTGGAGCAGTCTGACCGCAATGGCCTTATTAGGGATTGAAGTGAATATATTTCAAGCCGATGATGAATAATTTTGTTCAAATGGCCTTATGGTAATTTACTCATCTTGTCGGATTGCATGGAGTGCAAGTCACTACAACCACCAAGTGTATAGGGTAAATAACTAGATACAAGGTACATTTGAATTTTTTTATTTGATCTTTTGTTAATTTTGAAATTTTTGATGATTATGGACCGGTAGATATGCATTAATATCCATTATGAAACTCCTTGTTGTGAGTAATTAGGTGTATTTATTATTGGTTCTTAGTTGTTGTGAGGTACAATAGCCATGATTGGAAAATATTGTAGCCGCTATTGAATTTAGCAATTGGGGTTACCTAAATATGTGCCTACTATCAAAGTAAGCGACTGCTAAAAATAAAAAATATAAATAAGAAAATTAGGGTTTTGCAAATTCATTATTTCCAACTAGAAGTTAGGACTAGTGAGCTCTGAGGGAGAGGAGAGAAAATTTGATATGGGATATTTTTGAAGTTGAATTATACCCTAATCGTGGATCAGATAGAAGCATCCACGAGTGGCAGAATTGAAGCTCCTAAGGTAGACTCTCTCACCCTCATTCTCATAATTTGAGCATTAAAATGAACCTCACTAAGTAATGGGTAAAATGAACCACATTAAACTACTATAAATTAACCTCATACTATAGTTAGGTATAGCTTTAGATTAGCTTAGGTGGGTTAAGTTTATTTTAAAAAAAAAATTGGATTTTTGGGTGGGAATCGATGCCATGTGGACATTGTCTTATGGCTGTTGCTACTTAGGGTGACTCTCAATTTGGAAAAGGGGGGTTGTTGTTGCTAAGGGTAGCTAGGTTCAAACCCCAACGATAAAAAATAATCATTGGTGATTAACTACTAATGACATCGGTGGTATTCGTGGCAACTACTATCGATGTGGGTGACTAAGGATCCTTAGTTCAATTTTTTATTTTGATTGATTTTTTATCTTTTATTTTTATTTTTATTTTTAATTTTTTGAAGTGATTGGCTGATTGATTTTACATTTGAATAGCCCTCTATTGCACCTTAGACTCTAATATCTTAGGGGTGAGAGCCCAATATCCTTATCGAATTGCAACCCCACTTGTATGATACGGACTAGGAGTGGTTTGGGGTGATTGGCCTCAGTTATGTTGTTCGATTACTGATAGTTATGTCATATCAGAACTACCTTACAACCTTAGCCCATTGATGGGATTCTAGGACTAATAATTTCCATATCTTGATTGGCAAGATGATGGTGATGTTGGAGGAAATCTACCATATCTTTAGAATCTTGATTGATGGTCAAGATATTGTCTCTTTATCGACTACAACCAGGGATGTAGTTTTTTCTCAAGTATTTCAAGATACAGTTTCTACAACACTGGGTGATATCAAGCATGGTGGGGTGCCTATTGAGCATTGGTACAGGGTGTATGTCTTCTCTCAATGCCAAATATTTTTGATACACATTATTTGTAATGTGCTACTACCAGACACTTCAGGTGTGAGATTCTTCTTGAACCTCTTGGACATGGTACAAGACCTCTTAGAGAGCACTACATAGTAACTACTAATCATGATGTAGGGGAGTACACTACTAGCATAACTTTATGATGAACTATATAGGATTATGTAGCGAGGATGAGTAGGCATGGGACGTAGCCTACTAATTTATATTTGAGGGTGGTGCCACATATGGATAGATAGACCTGGAAGATGACCCTTGGGGATAGGACAAGTAGTAGTAGTGGACCAGTGTTATGTTGCACAATGGCCATGGGAGATAGATACATGATAGAGTTGATCTCATGCTAGGGATATGGATCATTATATGAGTTGAGTGATAGGATTGCAAACCAAAAATGTTATATGGAGATCTTACCTGGGTTGTCCTACATAGGAGGAAGTAGACATGTATCTATCCTATGTTAGGAATGATTAATGGATCATTGGGAACCATAGGGGGTGAGGGAGTTCTTCCACTTATCTTGGGTGAATGGTAGTTTGACATTAGGTAGGATGTGTCAGAGGACCCAATCCTTTATAAATATCTAAATATAGAAACATAGTTCTTATTACCCCAGGTGATATCCTTGATAGAGGAGTTTGATGCTCCTAAAGATGATATAAGTGTAGTATATCTTAGGGTCACAGCAGAGTATGAAACTTGGTGGACTATCCAATTATTGTAGGGTTGTGGTAGCCTAGTATAAGCTAGATATGAGGAAATGGTAGAGGAAGGTGAAGATGATGGGTAATAAGTGTATCACAGGACAAAGGGAGAGTGGGCTCAGGCTGTAAGGTAGGTGGAGGATCCACATAATGAGGAGGGTGAGGAGGTTGCCCCAAATGATGAGGTATCCCAACAATGAGCACAAGTTCATCACAAATATAGCTACAAATATATTAGAGGTATATTATGGAGTGAGATACATCTCTCGCTACAGTGCATAGTTAGTTAAGTGTAGGGTTGTAGTAGTGGTGGGGGTTTATAGAGGAGAGGACTACTCTATTGATTATGAATTTAGTAGGTTACATAGGAGAGGGATCTCCTACGGTCATAGTTGGTGATGAGATATGCCCTATCTCAGGACACATCTAGGGGTTGCTCCTATAACTTAGGTCAAACCATAAATAATAGTCACTTAGGTATCGATAATCTTAGGTGCAAATGCAAATATTAGACAGCTACAAAACCTCTTAGAATAAAGGGTAGCTCATATGGGAGTATATGCTTCCTATATTATTGATCTAGAGGATTAGATTGATGTACTAGGAGGCACTTTACCAGAGTGGTCTACAATAGGGGGTTCTCATTGGAGTAGGTGAAGTGAGTCTGGGTAGTCTTCAATGCAGGCTAGTCATAGGTCAAGGACATGATCTAAGATATTGGTAGGTACCAACTCTAGACAGCTTCATAGAAAGAGAGCTAAGGGTGGGGGTGATCCAGGGGGTTTAGGCCTTGCTTTATACGTCATGATGACCTATATCATTTTTAAGTGTAAGGTCTGAGGACCTACACCATTGCATCCTACGGGAAGTTTTGTACTATTATGTACTTTTGGACACACACACACATATATGTATATATATGATACTCTATTTATTTCTCATTATGTGTATTATGTCATTTGCTTTTATTTTCATGTGATGTATTTATGGATGCAATGCTTATATGATGCTTTGATTATACTACATGTATGCGATGTACTAATAACATGCACTAGCTAAATGACAAATGTATGATTAGATGTTGTGATTTCTATGTTTAGATGGACTACCATGCATGTTTATATGGATGCAATGATGTATGTTAAATGCATGATTAATTTTTTTAAATTATTTATTCATTTAATATATGTGATATGATATGATGTATGTAACGTAATGCATTAATTACATGAGGATTATCTAATGCAACCTGTATGATTTAATCACTTAAAATATAAGGAATGAATCTAATATGTGTTACAAACTAATGGATGACACCACATAATGTATTAAAATAATGAATGAAAATGATAAATATTATCATAATAAATAACAATTTAAGCATCCATATGTGACATGAAATTATATGAGACGTATGGGCTTTCCTTATAAGATTCTATATACTAAATATATGCACAAAATAGTCAGTGGCCATCTAAATACCATTGATGATATCCATATGATATCTATCCTATTTTATGAACATACCTTAATAAACAAAAGGACATACAAAAAGTACATATGATTGATGAGATTATTTTTTGCTATTAAGGGAATTTTTGAGGTTTTCCATGAGACTCAAAAACCCTAGTTGTGTAATCAAAAGTTGTATAATGACTATAAAGGACTCCTAAAATATAAAAGCTTTGTTAAGAAGGCCAATATATTCATTATATCTATGTGTGCAAATGAAAATATTATATGAATCATAAGACTACCTCATTTCCAATTGGGATTCATTCAACCCATTCTTATAATTAGGATCACCATATGTTCCTCATGATCCTATGTTTGGACGTAGTTGGACTAGACTACTAGGTAATACAAGCCACCTAAAGCTAGCTCATCTATAAATTTCTTAGAACTACCCCATTTCTAGGTAGGATTCATTCAGCCCATTGTTGTAATGGGGATCACTCAATGGCTTTTGAAAACTAACCATTCCAAGGATTCAAGCTCTTCACCCCCTTATTTTATTCTCATTTATTAGGATACTTGCTCATGCGTAGTGATGAAAATCACTATTTATTTTACATTTTGTTTTCTTTTTTGAGCAAGGGATTTGCTTAGTGATGAGAACCATTGTTATTTTTCTTTGTGTTTTTTTGAAATTTTGCTTATTTTGTATGAAAGCAAGGGATTTCTTGGTTAGGTAGGATCTTGTCCTTTTTTCAATGATCAACATTCTAGACCATGTGCATCATAAGATGAGCAAGTAAAAACATTTTGCTTAAGGTGAACTAGGACCGCTTTGTAGTGTTCATATTTTCCTTGTCCAAAATAGGATTATTAATGTTTAAAATTGTGATAGGATTTTGAAACATGCAAGGTGCTAACAAAACTAGATCTTATTTTCTAAAAGTGAAGATAGCTTTCTAAAAAATCTAATAAGATCACTAGGTATGGTTGAATGATCAGAAAACCCTAGTATATTCCTTATAGAAATAGGAGGGGTTGTGTTGAAAAACATAATTATTCACAAAGGTGATGGATGATGATGATGTAAATATGCATAATTAGCATACAAACGCGGCATCTTTTGTATGATTGTACAAACAACCTTTAATTATGCAAATGCAATGGATGAAAATACCTAATGCAATACAATTAAATGAATGCATGTGTGAAATGTAAATATTTTTTCATGTTTTTGTTGTTTTGAATTATTTTTTTGAATTTTACATTGTTTCTAATTTGTTTTGATTTTGACTATTTTATTATTTTTGTATTTTGAATGTTTTGAATTTTTTTGGTATTTTGAGTGTTTTATGTGTAAAATACCTTTAGGTGAATAATGTTGAGAGGTTCAGGCTCTTCAACACCATATAGCGATGTTAGATGATAAGTCCTTGGTCCTATTTTTTTCTACATTGATGAAGGGACCTTACCAATTAGTCGTATATTTGTCTCGCATATGAGGTGGTAGGTTTGAGTTTTGTTGGTTCTCTTTGAGCACAAGATCTCCAAATTTAAAGTCTCTTAGGTGGACTTTATTATTATAAGATCATTTTATATAATATTGGTAAACACAATGATGCTCAAGAGCATTCACATGATATTCATCAAGCAGGGTGAGTTGATCCAAGCGAGTTTGTCATGCAGTGTCATCATTGATGAACTCTTTCAATGTGATGCATAATATTGGAATCTCCAATTCCAAGGGCATTATGTCCTCAATGCCATATACTAGTGAGAATGGGGTTGCCCCGGGTATCATTATACTAGTTTGATAAGCCCATGATGCAAGAGGCAACTGAATATGCCAATAATTATACTTGGACATTAAAGCCCTTATAGTTTTATTTTAAAATAAATTTTCGTTATCCAAGATTATTTTGGATAGAATCCCAAAATGATATATTATATTATGGAGTATGAACTCCACAATACATGCTCCTATCATTGTTGTTAAGGCGATCTCTTTCACACACTTGGTGAAATATTCAATGGCCATTATGATAAACGTGTGTTGGCCCAAATATGAGGGCGAGATATTACCAATTAGATACAAAAACCACTAATAAAATGGCCAGGCTACTTGTATGGGTTGTAAGGCCTACGATGGTAGGTGCATCATATTAGCATGATGTTGATATTTTATGCATTTCTTGATATATGCATCACAATCCTTCTCCATAGTGGGCCAATAGTAACCCATTTGAAGGATGTATTTAATGATGGCCATGCTACTAAAATTTCCACCACATGTACCATTTTGAGCTTGTGAGATTGCCCAAGCTGATTCTTGGGGCTCAAGACACTGAAGGAGAATTCCATCATAGCTTTGATGATACAAGATGTCTCCTAACAAGACATATCTAGTCACTTTTTATTTTAATGCTCTTTTGGCAATATGTAACAATCCCTACAGGATTATTCTAATATTAGGAAAATCATGTAATTAGGTTAAACAATCCTAGTAAATGATAACTTTGATCGACTAGACGATGTGATCCCATTGCAATTCGACTTGCACAAATGCATATTGGAAAACAACCTTACAAAGAATAGTAGTATCATTCTTTGCAGGACCATACAAGATCAAGGACCCCTAGGATGTCTTTTTTAGGAAGTATCTAGCTCTATAGAACCATTCATGGTTTGGTTTTATATGAATCATGTGGACTGATTTATGATTGTTTTGAGTCTCACGTAGCATTACGAATCACAAGAGTATCTTTACCTGGATGGTAGTAAAGTCTGTAGATGGATTTTAAGGGATTAAGGGTCCCAAAGATGCCATAGTATTTGCAAATCAGTTTGATGTGTGAGGGACTACCTCAATGTCATACCACTCCAATTGGGGTAAGTAAGTATCCACAAGTTCCTTATACGCTTTCAGGATGGGACACCTACACTAATAAATTCCCTTAACTTGGTTAAATATGAGAAGGGAGTCACCAAATATATTCAACTTTTTGATCTTCATGGTGAGCATTATTTGGAGATCCAATATTAGGGCCTTGTATTTAGCATTGTTATTGGTGCAAGGGAAGTTGAGTTTAAATGACAAGGGAATTGAAGCACCTTGTGGCATAAAAAACACAATCCCTACACCACCCGCTTGCTCGCATTTTGAACTGTCGAAGAACAAAGACATATCATCTCTGTCATCATCAAGGAGTTCTAAGATAAGAGGCTTGTAATCCAGAAGATGTGTCTCTTCCATTTGATCAACTATGACCCTTTTGGATGATGAATTCTAGGTTGAATTCTATCAATAGCATGATCCACTTTGCAGTATATGTATTATGATATATTATGCTCATCATATATTGCAAAGGATTTTGTTTTGATATAATATACATTGTATGACTCAGCATATAGTGGTGCAACTTATTAGTTGCAAAGACCACTACTAAACACAAATTTTTGATGTATGCATATCCTAGATCGTAGCTAACTAGGGTTCAACTTATGTAGTATATCACTTGTTCTTTGTCTTGTTTGTTATTTTGGGCTAACATGGTTTCCAATGTAAAGTCCATGGTGGATATATACAAAAAAAATGACAAATTTTTTTGAGGTGGAGATAGTACCAGTATCAATGTTAGATATTGCTTGATCTCAGTAAGGCTTTTTAGTAGTCTTCATCCCAATTAAATGGGATCCCCTTGTGTAGAAATCGATTCATTGGTTGACATTTATCTGATAACTGCACGATGAAGTGCTTTATGGATGCTACCTTGCCCTATAGGCTTCTTAGCTTTTTGGTAGTCTTCATCCCAGTTAAATGGGACCCCCTTGTGTAGCAGTCGATTCATTGGTCAACATTTATTAGATAATTGCAATATGAAGTGCTTTATGGATGCTACCTTGCCCTATAGGCTTCTTAGATCCTTTATGTTTGTTGGGAGACACATTTCCAATATAGATTTTACCTTCACTGGATCTACTTCGATGCCTCATTTTGAAATGATGAATCCCAAGAGCTTTCTTAAAGTTACACAAAAAACACATTTCTTGGGGTTCAACCTGATGTATGCTCGATCATGAGATTGAAGACTTTCCTAAGGACATCAGTGTGCTCTTCACATAGTAATGACATGGCCAATAATTCATCAATGTAGTCTTCTAATATCTTGTGCATAAATTCATGAAAGATATATGTCATAGCTCATTGATATGTGGCACCAAAATTTTTAAGACCAAATGACATAACCTTATAGAAAAATGTCCCCCATGGAGTGGTAAAAGTGGTTTTATGTTGATCTTTGGGTTTAATTCAATTTTTTTTATAAATAAAAAACCATCCATGAGTGAGAGAATCTCATGATCTACAATTGCATCTATAATAGCATTGATTTTTGATAATGAAAATAAATCCTTGGGTGTTGTCTTGTTGACGTTCCAAAAATCCATACAGATGCAAATTCTTCCATAAGGTTTTTCTATAGGTGCCATGTTTGATACCCATTCTAGATAGTCGATGGGAATTATAAATTTTCCATCCAAAATATTTTGTAATTCATATTTGACCATCAAAGTGACAGTAGGATGCATTTTCCTAAGTTTTTTCTTGATTGACATTTTAGTAGGGTCCAATGAAAGGTTGTGGACAACCAATTTTGGATCCAAAACCTACATGTCTTTGTAGGTCCAAGTAAAGATATTAGGTCTCTTTTTCAATAAAGGGATGAGGATGGATCACTCCTCTAGAGATAATATTTCTCCAAATTTGACTTTCTTTGGATTCATGGGATCTACACTGATATCCACTTTGAAAGTCTCCTCTATTGACATGTGTAATCCCTCCTTAATATGATGAGGTGTAGGGATCAGATGGATATTATTATTTGGGTTTACATGATCTACCATATCAAGGTCAACCTTAGCATGATAAAAATCATGAGCACAACCTGGTACAAAATGGAATGGTTGCAACATTTTTTCATTAGGAAAGAAATCTTTAGGCTCAAGGGGTTAATTAACATGATCAAAATCAATGGCCTCGTGATTGAGGTACAAAGTTTTTAAAGGATCTAATGGATTTTGGAGTGGAGTGGTCAGATCAATAGATATCATGTTAATGTATGGAATGAAATATCCAAGACCACATGGATAAGACTCACTACTTTTGGGTTTCCCCCCATGCTCTAGATGTAGCTAAGGTGGTATGGGGATAACTGGGTCTGCTCTAGGACATTGAAGAAAACCAAATATTTTGAGGTAAGCAACTATCTTGAATTCATAGGATTGAGGAAGACCATATGATAAATCTCATCTATGTTCACAAGTCACCTCAGATTAGGACTTGGGATGATTGTGCGATAAGTTTCATCCTTGTCCATAGCTTTCCTGAGATGACATAAGTGCCTAGGCCCTATATAAGCCATTTTTGTCTCATATTCATATTCTAATGATAATGACTAATGGATAAAATTGCTAAAGATTTAGCTCATTATGTTTTTTTTTCTTTGTAAATGGGAATGTTTATAATAGTTGTTAGCAATGATTCGTAAGATGAACACAATTCACATGATCAAGTATTTAATTATTGATTTTGATTATGAATTTTATTATTATGACTACCCCCTCAAATGATAAGTCGATGAGAAAAGTAGGAAGTGATACAAGATATGAGTCACTTGACCAAGATAACTGATTTGGATAGTGCAATATGTTTAATTTTGTTGTAGGGAAGGTCCTATTACAGCTATGATTTCAACCATTAATAGTAATTTTACATCTCTATCCTATGGAGTAGTCTAACCACAATGGTCTTCTTAGGGAATCAAGATGACAATAATTTAATTTTAGCATGTGATGAATCACTATGTTAGATGATCTGATGAAAATTTAGAGAAGAAATGAAATGACCGCCTCATTCCCATGGAGCAGTCCGACCGCAATAGCCTTCTTAGGGATTGAAGTGAAGATATTTCAAGTCGATGATGAATAATTTTGTTCAAATGGACTTATGGTAATTTACTCATCCTACCAGATTGCATGGAGTGCAAGTCACTACAACCACCAAGTGTATAGGGTAAATAACTAGATACAAGGCACATTTGAATTTTTTTATTTGATTTTTAGTTAATTTTGAAATTTTTGATGATTATGGACTGGTAGATATGCATTAATATCCATTATGAAACTTCTTATTGTGAGTAATTAGGTGCATTTATTATTGTTTCTTAGCCATTTTGAGGTATGGTAGCCATGGTTGGAAAATATTGTAGCCACTGTCAACTTCAGTGATCAGGGTTGCCTAAATATGTTCCTGCTATCAAAGTGAGCGATTGCTAAAAATAAAAAATATAAATAAGAAAATTAGGGTTTTGCAAATTCATTATTTCCAACTGGAAGTTTAGGACTAGTGAGCTCTAAGGGAGAGGAGAGAAAATTTTATACTGGATGTTGTTGAAGCTGAATTAGACCCTGATCGTGGATCAACCAAAAGCATCCATGAGTGGCAGAACCGAAGCTCCTAAGGTAGACTCTCACACCCTCATTATCATAATTTGATCATTAAAATGAACCGCACTAAGTAATGGGTAAAATGAACCACATTAAACTACTAGCAATTAACCTCACACTATATTTAGGTATAGCTTTAGATTACCTTATGTGGGTTATGTTTATTTAAAAAAAAAATGGATTTTTGGGTGGGAATTGATGCCATGTGGACATCATCCCATGGCTGTTGCTACTTAGGGTGACTCTCAATTTAGAAAAAAAAGGTTGTTGTTGCTGAGAGTAGCTACGTTCAAACCCCAACGGTAAAAAAATAATTATTGGTAATTAACTACTAATGACATCGATGGCAGTCGTGGCAATGGCTATCGATGTGGGTGACTAAGGATCCTTAGTTCAATTTTTTATTTTGATTGATTTTTTATATTTTATTTTTATTTTTATTTTTTGAAGTGATTGGCTGATTGATTTTACATTTGAATAGTCCTCTATTGCACCATAGACTATAATAGCTTAGGGGTGAGAGCCCAATATACTTCTCAAATTGCAACCCCACTTATATGATACGGACTAGGAGTGGTTTGGGGTGATTGGCCTTAGTTATGTCATTCGATTAATGATAGTTATGTCAGATCAGGCCTACCTTACAGCCTTAGCCCATCGATGGGATTATAGGACTAATACTTTCCATCTCTTGATTGGCAAGATGATGGTGATGTTGGAGGAAATATACCATATCTTTAGAATCATGATTGATGGTCAGGATATTGTCTCTTTATCGACTACAACCAAGGATGAAATTTTTTCTCAGGTATTTCAGGATACGATTGCTACAACACTAGATGATATCGAGCATGGTGGGGTACCTATTGAGCATTGGTATAGGGTGGATTTCTTCTCTCAATTCTAGGTAGTTTTGATGCACATTATTTGTAATGTGCTACTACCAGACAATTCAGGTGTGAGGTTCTACTAGAACCTCTTGGACATGATACAAGACCTATTAGAAAGCACTACGCAGTACCTACTAATCATGGTGTGGGGAAGTGCACTACTAGCACAACTCTATGATGAATTGTATAGGATTATGTAGTGAGGATGAGTAGGAATGGGATGTAGCCTACTACTTTAGATTTTGGGTTGGGAGCACATCTGGATAGATAGACCTGGTGGATTACCCTTAGGGATAGGACAACTAGTAGTAGTGGACTAGTGTTATGTTGCACAATGGCTATGGGAGACAGATACATGACAAAGTTGATATCATGCTAGGGATATGGATAATTATATGAGTTTACTGATAGGAATGTAAGATAATAAGGTTATATGGAGATATTATCTGGGTTTTCCTGCATAGGAGGAGGCAAACATGTATCTAGCCTGTGTTACACATGATTAATGGATCATTGGGTACCACAGGGGTCTAATGGTAGTTTGACATTAGGTAGGATGTGTTAGATTACCCAATCCTCTATCACTATATACAGGTAGAAACATAGTTATCATTACCCTAGGTGATAGCCTTGATAGAGGAGTTTGATGCTCCTAGAGCTGATATAAGTGTAGTATATCTTAGGGTCACAACAGAGTATGACACTTGGTGGACTACCCAATTATTGTAGGGTGGTGGTAGCCTAGTCTAAGATAGATATGAGGCAGTGGTAGAGGGAGGTGAATATGATGGGTAATAAGTGCATCACAGGACAGAGGGAGAGCGGGGTTAGGTTGCAAGGTAGGTGGAGGATCCACATGATGAGGAGGAGGGTGAGGAGGATACCCAAATGATGAGTTATTCTAGCAGTGAGCACAGGTTCACAATTCACAAACATAGATACAAATATCTTAGAGGTATATTATGGAGTGAGATACATCTCTCGCTCTAGCGCAAAGTTAGTTGAGTGTAGGGTAGTACTATTGGTGGGGGTTTACAGAGGAGAGGACTACTCTCCAGACTCATGTTGACTCAACAAAATTATAAATTGAGTATATTACATAGGAGAGGGATTTTCTACGGTCATAGCTGGTGATAAGAGATGCCCTATCTCAAGACATAGCTAGGGGTTGTTCTTATCACTTAGGTCACACCATATACAATAGTCACTTAGGGATCAGTAGGCTTAGGTGCAGATGTAGAGATTAGGTAGTTGTAAGAACTCTTATAATATAGGGTAGCTCATATGGGTGTAGATGCTTCCTATATTATTGATCTAGAGGCTTAGATTGATGTACTAGGAGGCACTTTACCAGAGTAGTCTACAACAGGGGGTTCTCATTGGAGTAGGTGAACTGAGTTTGGGTAGTCTTCAATGTGGCCCAGTCATATGTTAGGGACATGATCTAAGAGTTTGGTAGGTACCAGCTCTAGAAAAACTCATAGAGAGAGAGCTGAGGGTGGGGTTGATCTAGGGGTTTTAGGCCTTGCTTGATGCATCATGATGACCTATATCATTTTAAGTGTAAGGTATGAGGACCTACACCATCGCATCCTATGGGAAGTTTTGTACCATTATGTACTTTTGGACACACACACACACACATATATATATATGATACTCTATTTATTTCTCATTATGTGTATTATGTCATTTTATTTTATGTTCATGTGATGCATTTATGGATGCAATGCTTATATGATGCTTTGATTATGCTATATGTATGCAATGTACTAATGACATGCACTAGCTAAATGACAAAATGTATGATTAGATGTGATTTCTGTTAGCGTACTAAACATTATTGTCTTTATTATATTATTAGACAGACTGTTGCACAGACTGTTGCTCTGTTACAACAGTTCAGTTCAGCTGTTGCGCCGGTGTTCTATTCCCGGCTGATGTAATTGTTATTTAAACAAGTTCAATAATAATTCATATTGTTCGTTGAATCTAACATGGCATCAGAGCCAGGCACGAAAATTGTTTGCAGGGAGGCGTGAGGAGAAGCCGAGGTTGGAGAAAAAAAAAAAAAAAACTGGGCAGTCGTGCAGTTGTTTTATTTCTTTTTTTTGTCGCGCAGACGCGACTGAAGGAGAAGGCAGGCAGCACGTAAAAAAAAAAAAAAAAATTTTGCGGGACATCCCTGGTTTGGACGTCGAGCAGGCCGCTGCTCGACCCGCAGTGCCCAGACTCCCAGCCGCTCGCTGACGTAGACGCATCCGGCGTGCTGCGTCGCAGGAGGGCCCAGACCCCCGTTGCGCGCGACCGGCTGGAACGTGCGTCCAGGAGGGAGGGACCACTCCCCGCACGTGCGACTGTCGCAGACGCGCGACACAGGAGGGTCCGCGCCCCCACCCCCCCGCACGACGTCTGTCGCAGACGCGCGACAGAGGAGCTGTCGCGCTCCGCAGCCGTGCGACGCCGTCGCGTAGGCCGTGCGACAGGGCGCACGACAGGAGGGGAGCCCCCCCCCTTGGCCGACGCTGTGGGGGGGAATTTAAATTTCCCGCCCGCCGCGCCACAGGGGGAGTATAAACCCCCCCCACGCGCGCAGCGATTTGCGCTGCGCGGGCCCTTCCCCAAACCCCCCCCCTCCCGGCCCGTTTTTTATTTCAAAATTTTTTTCGTAATAATTAAAAAAAAAAAAAAAAAAAGGAAGGCAGGGACGGATTTTTTTTGAAAAAAAAAAAAAAAACCCGAGATCTCCCCCCCTCCCCGCGCGACGCGATCCGGCCCGCCCCGGAGTTGCTGGAAAGGTGCGACGGACAGGCGGGGACTGCGTTTTATTTTTAAACGCGACAGTAGCAGAGGAGGCTCGGGCAGCGGAAAGCAGCGGAGGTCGGGTGAGGTTGAAAAAGGAGGTTTTCAACTGATCCTTCCGGATCAGCCCGCTGGCTCACGTGGTCGTGAGCCGTGCGGTTAAGGCTCAGGGAGCCTGCAGGTCGGGGGTTCAAATCCCGCCGACTTCCCCCCTAAGGTATAAATTTTTTTTCTAAAGTCATTTTTTAATTATTATTTTTTTAATTAAAATTTTTAATTTTAATTTTTTTTATATAGTTTTTTAACTTTATAAATTAAAATTTTTAATTTTAATTTATTTTTTATAAGTTTAAAAACTATAGAAATTAAGATTATTTATTTTAATTTTAAATTTATAATAATTATTAAAATGCTTTGTTAAAGAAAGTTTTTTAAGGGGGGATATTTTTTCAAAAATCAAAGGGGGATAGTGAGTAATTTTTTCGAAAAATAGCAATTTGGCAAATTGTAAAAGGTGCATTTTCGGCTGTGTCCGACACCTTAGGGTTTCATTCTGAGGGCATTTTTTTGATGTATGATGCATTTTCATTTCTATGCACTACTTCATTAAAATTAAAATCAAAACACTCCCTAAGTCCCCGAAATAAATAAAAACCCATCTGTGCAATTTATTTGCACTGCAGCGTTCGGTATTTGCGATACCTCTGGCCAGCACTTACAGGTAAAGCTGTCGTGATTTGGCTATTGTATCCGCCGCCTAATATAGCTGCTATAACGACGTCTGAGCTTGTTCTCTATAAATCGTCGGGGAGGAATAAGTACGCCATTTTTGCATTTTTTTACTCCATCCACTACCCTTTATCGCACTTGTGTTTAGGCGTAAATCCTGACGAAGTATTCTTCATAGTGTTTAGGGGAAGTTACGCCCCACGCATGAGAAGAATCTTCTATGGTAGGTGCCATCAACAAGGCGATTCCCTTTCAGTACCGCTTATGTTCCACGTATCGTATGATCTCTAAAATTCACCTATAGTCTCCCTCACGTAAGGGCGGGTGATTTTTTGTTGATCTTTCTAAATACCTATAGTTTCCCTCACGTAAGGGCGGGTATTTTGTATGGTATATTGGCCTAGCAAAAGGTATATCGAAAGGGGGACCAATTGGTGATATAAGGAACCTTCACTATGGCCGCTGTTGCAAAATTGATGACTGATCCGCATCAGTTATTGAAAGGTCCAAATTATACACCATGGAAACATAAGATGAAGGCTATTCTCCAAATGGAATATTTGTGGGATATTGTTACTGGAGTAGCAACTAGGCCTTCACCAACAGCAGGATCCACAGGTCCTTCAGCAGATCAGATAGCTTTTGACAAGAAAGACAGTAGAGCAAAGGTGCTCATTTTGTTTGCTGTTTCAGATGAAGTGCAACCTCATATAGCTGACAAAGCAAGTGGTAAAGAGGCATGGGATGCCCTTAGAACCATCTATGAGGGGAAGAATGAATCCACCATTCTTCATCTTCAACAACAACTTCATAACCTGAGTTTGAGGCAGGGTGAAACAGTTGAACTCTTTCTATGCAGTGTCTGAGTTGAAAGAGAAATTGAGTTCTCTGGGAGATACTGTGGACGAAAAGCTTCTCATTTCACTTGTGATGAGAGCTTTACCTTCTTCATTTGATATGTTGATAACCTCCATCCAGGTGTCTCAACGACAAATTACCTACATCGAGTTGGTCAATCTGCTTCAACAACAGGAGGCACGCCAACTTCACAAGGATGATTCTTCCAATACAGCCCTATACACCAACGAGGCGGGGTTCTAGGAAGAAAGGTAATGGGCAAAAAGGAGGCAACTTTCGGAAAGGAGGAAATTCTCAACAGGATACGAAAGGAAAAGGCAAACAACCTCAACGAGAAGAAGAGGTGGTGCAAGATCCGTGAGAAAGACAACCATGACACCAACGAGTGTTGGCATAAGAACAAGCAGAAAGGCCAAAACAAACCACAAAATAAAAACAAGCAACCCCGGGTGAATGTTGCTGTTGAAGAATCTGACTCAGATTCTGAATGGGCACACAAGGTGCTCATGACTACCACAGATTCCACACAGAGGGATCCCATTTGGTATGTCGATTCTGGAGCTAGCAAACACATGACTGGCGACAGATCGTGGTTTGAATCATTTGAGGCCAAAGAGGGCAAACCTGTCACAATTGCTGATGATAAAACCTACAGGGTTCAGGGAGAGGGTACAGTTTCAGTCACTCTTCCTGATGGCAAGTGTCAGATTGACAAAGTTCTCTATGTTCCAGGATTGGCTAACAATTTGTTGTCAGTGACACAAATCCTGGATAGAAATATGGTTGTCAACTTTCGTGTTGAGAATGGAAAGAAGTGTTGTACTATTACCAGGAAGGGTAAGCAGATTGCAACAACTTCATATAAGCACGGCTTATTTGCACTAGATGCTATCTCTACTCCACATGTTGCCATGACTATCTCTACCAAGGAGGCAACTTCCCTATGGCACAAGAGATATGGGCATCTTAGTTCTGGCTACTTACTTGAGCTCAGCAAGTATGAGATGGTAAAGGGTCTTCCTTCCCTTTCTGCCACATTGCCAGTGTGCTCTGACTGCTTGGCAGGAAAGCAGCATAGAGTACCATTTGAGAAGAGCTCTACAAGAGCAAGAAAACCTCTGGAGTTAATTCACACCGATCTATGCGGTCCTTTCACACCCAACAGTGTTGGAGGGAAGAGGTACTTTCAGTTATTCGTAGATGACTACTCACGAAAGATGTGGGTTTTCTTTCTCCAACTAAAATCTGAAGCTTTCGCATTCTTCCAGCAGTTCAAGAAATCCGTTGAGAAGGAGTCAGGAGCTTCTATTAAAACTCTTCGCTCAGATCGAGGGGGAGAGTTTACCTCTAATGAATTTTTTGCATTCCTAGATAAGCATGGGATCAAGAGACAGTTAACAACTGCCTATACTCCTCAGCAAAATGGAGTTGCTGAGAGAAGGAACCATTCTATCATGGAAATGGTTCGTTGTATGCTCACAGGAGCTACTCTTGGGCAACAATATTGGGCAGAAGCTGTCACCACTGCAGTGTATCTGTTGAATAGGGCACCCACAAAGGCCCTAAAAGGAATGACTCCACAGGAAGCATGGAGTGGTCGAAAACCCTCCATATCTCATCTACGTATTTTTGGGTGTCAAGCTTTCATGCACATACCGAAAGAGAAAAGGAAGAAGCTAGATGAGAAAACACTGAGATGTATTTTTCTTGGTTATTCTGAGCACTCTAAAGGATATCGGTTGATAGATCCTTTGACCAAGAAAATTCATATCAGTAGAGATGTTGTCTTTGATGAAGCTTTCACATCACAGAGCACATCTAATGTACACCAAGATATTGTGGAACCTAAGGAAGAGAAGATTCCTTCGTCAACAGAGACAGGAGGTCCTTCTACATCTTCTTCAACTCCACCGAAGAAGAATCCTAAATGGTGTACAAATACAATCAGAGATGCAAATTTATCCACTCCTCCCAATTTGAATTTGGATAGACCTCGTACACGCAGTATGGCTCAAAAGGAAAGAGAAGCTAGAGAAACTGGTGAGGTTGATGATCTTTGTCAATATTTTGAGGAACTTTCTGTGACTCCAAGTACAGAAGTTGAGGATATGGATATTGATGATGACAGGGCATTCATGTCTACCATAGATAGTCTTGAACCTGCATCAGTGCAAGATGCTCTTAGTGAGCCTCAGTGGAAGGCCGCTATGGATATAGAGTATGAGTCTCTGATGAAGAATAAAACTTGGAAGCTTGTTGATCTACCGCATGGAAAGAAACCTATTGGCTGCAAATGGGTATACAAAGTCAAGTACAAGGTAGATGGAACAATTGATAAGCATAAGGCCCATCTTGTTGCAAAGGGCTATGCTCAAAAGGAAGGCATCGACTATGAGGAAACTTTTGCACCTACTGCTCGGATGACCACAATTCGGGTTATGTGTGCTATGGCAGCACAATATGGGTGGAAAGTTCACCAAATGGATGTCAAAAGTGCCTTTCTAAATGGTGATCTCCAAGAAGAAGTCTATATGACTCAGCCTGAAGGATTTGAAGTGGAAGGCCAACAGCAGAAGGTTTGCAAATTGGTCAAATCCTTGTATGGTCTGAAACAAGCTCCTCGAGCTTGGTATATAAAAATGGACAATCACCTTATGCAGCATGGATTTAAGAGATGTCCATCAGATGCAAACCTCTATTTCAAGAAACAGGGTTCTGAGATAGTGTTGCTTGTACTCTATGTGGATGATCTGCTCATTATAGGGAGTTCAGAAACTATGATCTCTATTGTCAAAAGAAACTTGTGCAAATATTTTGAGATGACAGATCTCGGACTTCTCCATTACTGTCTTGGTCTGGAATTCAGCCAGAAGGAGCACTCCATCAAAGTGTCTCGAAAAAAGTATGCCAAGACATTTTTGGATAAATATCGCATGACTGACTGCAAGCCAATGGCAACTCCAATGGAGAATGGACTTTAGTTATCGCGATATGATGACTCACCTCAGGTAGATGGTACTCTCTATCGACAGTTGATTGGGAGTCTCATATATCTGACCAATACTAGGCCAGATCTCGTATTTGCTGTCAACTATCTTTCGAGGTTCATGCAGGAGCCTAAGACCACTCATTGGAAAGCAGCAAAACGTGTTCTTCACTATGTCCGTGGTACTATGGAATATGGCCTAGAATACAAGAGGAACAACAAATTCTTCTTGCAAGGATACACGGACTCCGACTATGCCGGATCATTTGATGATCGCAAGTCAACTTCTGGATACATTTTTCATCTGGGATCCGGTCCTGTCTCTTGGCATAGCAAGAAGCAACAGGTGGTTGCTATTTCATCAATAGAGGCAGAATATCGTGCCGCACGTGAAGTTGTGTGTGAAGTGATATGGTTACGTCGCATTCTGACAAGTATGGGCCATCCATCAAAATCTCCAATACACTTGTTTTGCGACAATCAGGGTGTTACGAACCTCGTCAAGAATCCAGTCCATCATGAAAGAACAAAGCACATTGATACACAATGTCATTTCATTCGAGATGAAGTTCCAAAGCACCGAATTCAGCTTCAGCACATTCCCACCGATGCTCAAGTTGCAGACATTTTCACTAAGGCACTTGGACGTGTCAAATTTGAATTGTTTCGCAGCTCACTTTGTATTGCAAAATAATGTAAGGGGATGTTAGTAGTCTAGTATAGCTATTAGTTATTACATTACCCAAATAATGTAATAAAGGGGGATGTTAGCATACTAAACATTATTGTCTTTATTATATTATTAGACAGACTGTTGCATGACTGTTGCTCTATTACAACGATTCGATTCAATTGCTGCGCCGGTGTTCTATTCCCGGCTGATGTAATTGTTATTTAAACAAGTTCAATAATAATTCATATTGTTCGTTGAATCTAACAATTTCTATGTGTATATGGACTACCATGAATGTTTATATAGATGCAATGATGTATGTTAAATGCATGTTTAATTTTTTTCAATTATTTATGCATTTAATCTATGTGATATGATATGATGTATGTAATGTAATGCATTAATTACATGACGATTATATAATGCAAATGAACCTATATGCTTTAATCACTTAAAATATAAGGAATGAATCTAATATGTGTTACAAACTAATGGATGACACCACATAATGTATGAAAATAATGAATGAAAATGATAAATCTTATCATAATAAATAATCATTTAAGCATCCATATGTGAGATGAAATGATATGAGATGTATGGGCTTTCCTTATAAGCTTTTATATACTAAAATATATACAAAAAATAGTCAGTGGCCATCTAAATATCATTGATGATATCCATACGATATCTATCCCATTTTATGAACATACCTTAATAAACAAAAGGACATATGAAAAGTACATATGATTGATGAAATTATTTGTTGCTATTAAGGGAATTTTTGAGGTTTTCCATGAGACTCAAAAACCCTAGTTGTGTAATCAAAAGTTGTATAATGACTATAAAGGACTCCTAAAAGATAAAAGCTTTGTTAAGAAGGCCAATATATTCATTATACCTATGTGTGCAAATGAAAATATTATATGAAGCATAAGACTACCTCATTTCCAAGTGGGATTCATTCAACCCATTCTTATAATGAGGATCACCATATGTTCATCATGATCCTATGTTTGGACGTAGTTAGACTAGACTACTAGGTAATACAAGCCACCTCAAGCTAGATCATATATAAATTTCTTAGAACTACCCCATTTCTAGGTAGGATTCATTCAACCCATTGTTGTAATGGGGATCGCTCAATGGATTTTGAAAACTAATCATTCCAAGGATTCAAGCTCTTCACCCCCTTATTTTATTCTCATTGATTAGGATACTTTCTCATGCGTAGTGATGAAAATCACTATTTATTTTGCATTTTTTTTCTTTTTTGAGCAAGGGATTTGCTTAGTGATGAGAACCATTGTTATTTTGCTTTGTGTTTTTTCGAAATTTTGCTTATTTTGTATGAAAGCAAGGGATTTCTTGGTTAGGGAGGATCTTGTCCTTTTGTCAATGATCAACATTCTAGACCATGTGCATCACAAGATGAGCAAGTAAAAACCTTTTTCTTAAGGTGAATTAGGACCGCTTTGTAGTGTTCATATTTTCCTTGTCCAAAATAGGATTATTAATTTTTAAAACTGTGATAGGATTTTGAAACATGCAAGGTGCTAACAAAAATAGATATTATTTTCTAAAAGTGAAGATAGATTTCTACAAATATAAGAAGATCACTAGGTATGGTTGAATGATTAGAAAACCCTAGTATATTCCTTATAGAAATAGGAGGGATTGTGTTGAAAAACATAATTACTCACAAAGGTGATGGATGATGATGATGTAAATATGCATGATTAGCATACAAACATGACATCGTTTGTAACATTGTAAACACAACCTTTCATTATGCAAATGGAATGGATGAAAATGCCTAATTCAATGCAATTAAATGAATGCATGTGTGAAATGTAAATATTTTTTCATGTTTTTGTTGTTTTGAATTATTTCTTTGAATTTTACATTGTTTCTAATTTTTTTTTATTTTGACTATTTTATTATTTTTGTATTTTGAATGTTTTTATTTTTTTTGGTATTTTGAGTGTTTTATGTGTAAAATACCTTTAGGTGAAGAATTTTGAGAGGTTCATGCTCTTCAACACCATATAGCAATATTAGGTGATAAGTCTCTGGTCCTATTTTTTTCTACAATGATAAAGGGACCTAACCAATTAGCCGTAAATTTATCTCGCAGATGAGGTGGTAGGTTTGAATTTTGTTGGTTCTCTTTGAGCACAGGATCTCCAAATTTAAAGTCTCTTACGTGGACTTTATTATTTTAAGCCCATTTTAGATAATCTTGGTAAAAACAAAGATGCTCAAGAGCATTCACATGATATTCATCAAGTAGGGTGAGTTGATTCAAGCAAGTTTGTCATGCAGTGTCATAATTGATGAACTCTTTCAATGTGATGCATAATATTGAAATCTCCAATTCCAAGGGCATGATGGCCTCAATGCCATATACTAGTGAGAATGGGGTTTCCCCGGGTATCCTTATACTAGTTCAATAAGCCCATGATGCAAGAGGTAACTGAATATGCCAATATTTATGATTTTATTTTATAGTTTTCTTCAAGATGGCTACTATTATTTTGTTCAAGGCCTATGTTTACATATTTTATTATTGATAATTAGGAGTTACAAAATTGTAGTGAATATTATACTTGGATGTTAAAGCCCTTATAGTTTTATTTTTAAATAAATTTCCATTATCCGAGATTATTTTGGATGGGATCCCAAAATGATATATTATATTATGGAGTATGAACTCCACAATACATGCTCCTATCATTGTTTTTAAGGGGATCACTTCCACACACTTGATGAAATATTCAGTGGTCGTTATGATTAATGTTTGTTGGCCCAAAGATGAGGTAGAGATATTACCAATTATATACAAACCCCACTAGGAAAATGATCGGGTTGCTTGAATGGGTTGTAAGGCCTATGATGGTAGGTGCATCAGATTAGCATGATGTTGATATTTTATGCATTTCTTGATATATGCATCACAATCCTTCTCCATAGTGGGCCAATAGTAACCCGTTGGAAGGTTGTATTTAATTATGGCCATGCTGCTAAAATGTCCACCACATGTACCATTGTGAGCTTGTGAGATTTCCCAAGCTAATTCTTTGGGCTCAAGACAATGAAGGAGAATTCCATCATAGCTTTGATTATACAAGATGTTTCCTAAAAAGACATATCTAGTCACTTTTTATTCGAATGCTCTTTTGGCAACATGCAAAAATCCCTACAGGATTATTATATGCTTAAAAAATCATGTAATTAGGTTAAAAAATCCTAATAAATGATAACTTTGACTGACTAGATGACGTGCTCCCATTGCAATTCGACTTGCAAAAATATAGATTGGAAAACATCCATATGAATAATAGTAGTATCATTCTTTGCAAGACCCTACAAGATCAAGGACCCCTAGGATGTCTTTTTTAGGAATTCTCTAGCTCTATAGAAACATTTATGGTTTGATTCTATATGAATCATGTGGATTTATTTATGATTGTTTTGAGCCTCACATAGCATCACGGATCATGAGAGTATCTTTACCTAGATGGTAGTAAAGTTAGTAGATGGATTTTGAGGGATTAAGGGTCCCAAATATGCCATAGTATCTACAAATTTGTTTGATGTGTGATTTATGGAGAGCCAAAATTTCTCAAACCAATTCTCATTCAAAAACTTGGAAAGATTACCTCACAAACCCTCATTATGTGGCTATATAGCCAAAAAAACCCTAAAAATTGAAAATGAGTCAGATGGGGCCCAAAATTGGGGTGCACATCCCTATTAAAATATAAAATCCAAAAATAAAGTCTCCATTCCTAACTCTAAATACATTAGGATATATTAACCTTCGAACAGCTCAAAAAGCATAAAAAACTAGGTAAGTAATTTTAAAACCTAGTTTCGGGGAACTAGATAATGTAATTTAGCCCTAAAAACTAGATTTTTTGGATAAATAGGACTCTAGGGATTCGTATTTTTTTAGAACTCTCCCAACTAGTTCCCTGTCAAATTTCACGTTAATCGGAGCTATGGTTGAGAAGTTATGGCCCCGACAAAATGCACTAAAATTTAGGAAAAAGAAATAAAATTTCCCAAATTTTATTGGATGCTCCTGCATCAGCGAGGGACTACCTAGATGTCATACAACTCCAATTGGGCTATGTAAGTATCCACAATTTCCTTATACACTTTCAGGATGGGACACCTGCACTAATCAATTCCCTTAACTTGGTTAACTATGAGAAGGGAGTCACCAAATATATTCAACTTTTTGATATTCATGGTGCACATTGTTTGGATATCCAAGAATAGGGCCTTGTATTTAGCATTTTTTTTGGTGCAATGGAAGTTGAGTTTAAATGAAAATGGTATTGAAGCACCTTGTGGCATAAAAATTACAATCCCTACACCACCCGCTTGCTTGCATTTTGAACTGTCGAAGAAAAAATACATATTAGCTTTATTATCAAGCTCCTCAGGTTCAAGATACTTTAATAATATAAAGAATTCATCATATAGGAGTTCTATGACAAGAGGCTTGTAATCCTAAAGAGGTGCCTCTTCCATTTGATCAAATATGACCTATCCTTTGATTGAATTTTGGCTGATGAATTCTAGGTTGAATTCTATAAATAGCATGATCCACTTTGCAGTATATGTATTATGATATATTATGCTCATCATATACTGCAAAGGATTTTTTTTTCATATAATATACATTGTATGACTCAACATATAGTGGTGCAAATTCTTAGTTGCAAAGACCACTACTAAACACAATTTTTTTACGTATGCATATCCTAGCTCGTAGCTAACCAGGGTTCAACTTATGTAGTATATCACTTGTTCTTTGTATTGTTTGTTCTCTTGGGCTAACATGGTTCCCAGTGTAAAGTCCATGGTGGATATATACAACAACAATGACAAATTTTGTTGATGTGGAGATAGTACTAGCAGCAATGTCAGGTATTTTTTGATCTCAGTGAAGGTTTTTTGGTAGTCTTCATCCCAGTTAAATGGGACCCCCTTGTGTAGCAGTCGATTCATTGGTCGACATTTATATGATAACTGCAATATGAAGTGCTTTATGGATGCTACCTTGCCCTATAGGCTTCTTAGATCCTTGATGTTTTGTTGGGAGACACATTTCCAATATATATTTTACCTTCACTGGATCTACTTCAATGCCTCATTTTGCAATGATGAATCCCAAGAGCTTTCTTAAAGTTACACAAAAGACACATTTCTTGGGGTTCAACCTGATGTTATGCTCAATTAGGTGATTGAAGACTTTCCTAAGGACCTTAGTGTGCTCTTCACGTAGTAATGACTTGACCAATAAGTCATCAATGTAGTCTTCTAATATCTTGTGCATAAATTCATGAAATATATATGTCATAGCCCGTTGATATGTGGCACCAAAATTTTTAAGGCCAAATGACATAACCTTATAGAAAAATGTCCCCCATGGAGTGGTAAAAGTGATTTTATGTTGATTTTTGGGTTTAATTCAATTTTTTTGGTAAATAAAAAACCATCCATGAGTGAGAGAATCTCATGATATACAATTGCATATACAATAGCAATGATGTTTGGTAATGGAAATGATTCCTTGGGTGTTGCCTTGTTGACGTTCCAAAAATCCATGCAGATGCAAATTCTTTCATAATGTTTTTCTATGGGTGCCATGTTTGATACCCATTATAGATAGTCGATGGGAATTATAAATTCTCCATCTAAAATATTTTGTAATTCATCTTTGACCATCAAAGTGATAGTAGGATGCATTTTCCTAAGTTTTTTCTTAATTGACATTTTAGTAGTGTCCAATGAAAGGTTGTGGACAACCAATTTTGGATCCAAACCCGACATGTCTTTGTAGGTCCAAGTAAAGATATTAGGTCTCTCTTTCAATAAAGGGATGAGGATGGATCACTCCTCTGGAGATAATATTTCTCCAAATTTGAATTTCTTTGGATTCATGGGATATGCACTGATATCCACTTTGAAAGTCTCCTCTATTGACATGTGTAATCCCTCCTTAATATGATGAGGTGTAGGGATTAGATGGATATTATTATTTGGTTTTACATGATCTACCATATCAAGGTCAACCTTAGCATGATAAAAATCATGAGCACAACCTGGTACAAAATGGAATGGTTGCAACATTTTTTCATTAGGAAAGAAATCTTCTGGCTCAAGGGGTGAATTGACATGATCAAAATCAATGGCCTCATGATTGAGGTATAAAGGTTTTAAAGGATTTGATGGATTTTGGAGTGGAGTGGTCAGATCAATAGATAGTATGTTAATGGATGGAATTAAATCTCCAGGACCACATGGATAAGACTCACTACTTCTGGGTTACCCCCCATGCTCTAGATGTAGCTCTAGTGGTATGGGGATAACTGGATCTGCTCTAGGATAGATAAGACAAACGAATATTTTGAGGAAAACAAATATCTTAAATTCATAGGATTAAGAAAGACCATATGATAAATATAATCTATGTTCACATGTCACCTCAGATTAGGAGGACCTGGGAAGACTATGCGATAAGTTTCATCCATGTACATAGGTTTCCTGAGATGACATAAGTTCCTAGGCCCTAGATAAGCCATTTTGGTCTCATATTCATATTCATATGATAATGACTAATGGATTAAATTGCCAAATATTTAGCTCATTATGTTTGCTTTTTTTCCTTGTAAATGGGGAAGCTTATAATAGTTGTTAGCAATGATTCGTAAGATGAACACAATTCACATGATCAAGTATTTAATTATTGATTTTGATTATGAATTTTATTATTATGACTACCCCCTCAAATGATAAGTCGATGAGAAAAGTAGCAAGTGATAAAAGCGATGATTCACTTGACCAAGATAATTGATTTGGATAGTGCAATATATTTAATGTTGTTGTAGGGAACTTCCTATTACAACTATGATTTCAACCATTAATAGTAATTTTACATCTCTATCCTATGGAGAAGTCTAACCACAATGGTCTTATTAGGGAATAAAGATGACAATAATTCAATTTTAGCATGTGATGAATCACTATGTTCGATGATCTCATGAAAATTTATAGAAGAAATGAAATGAATGCCTCATTCCCATGGAGCAGTTCGATCGCAATGGCATTCTTAGGGATTGAAGTGAAGATATTTCAAGTCGATGATGAATAATTATGTTCAAATGGCCTTATGGTAATTTACTCATCCTACCAAATTGCATGGAGTGCAAGTCACTACAACCACCAAGTGTATAGGGTAAATATCTAGATACAAGGGACATTTGAATTTTTTTATTTGAATTTTTCTTAATTTTGAAATTTTTGATGATTATGGACCGGTAGATATGCATTAATATCCATTATGAAACTCCTTGTGAGTAATTAGGTGCATTTATTATTGTTTCTTAGCCATTGTGAGGTATGACAGCCATGGTTGGAAAATCCTGTAGCCATTGTCTACTTTAGTGATCGAGGTTGCCTAAATCTATGCTTGCTATCAAAGTGAGTGACTGCTAAAAATAAAAAATATAAATAAGAAAATTAGGGTTTTGTAAATTTATTATTTCCAACTAGAAGTTTAGGACTAGTGAGATCTGATGGAGAGAAGAGAAAATTTGATATGGGATGTTGTTGAAGCTAAACTATACCCTGATCGTGGATCAGCCAGAATCATCCATGAGTGGCAGAACTGAAGCTCCTAAGGTAGACTCTCTCACCCTCATTCTTATAATTTGAGCATTAAAATGAACCGCACTAAGTAATGGGTAAAATGAACCACATTAAACTACTAGAAATTAACCTAACATTATAGTTAGGTATAGCTTTAGATTAGCTTAGGTGGGTTACGTTTATTTAAAAAAAATAAATTAGATTTTTGTGTGGGAATCGATGCCATGTGGACATCGTCCCGCGACTGTTGTTGCTTAGGGTGACTCTCAATTTTGAAAAATGGGGTTTTTGTTGTTGAGGGTAGCTAGGTTCAAACCCCAACAGTAAAAAAATAATCATTTGTGATTAATTAATAATGAAATCGGTGGTAGTTGTGGCAACTGCTATCGACGTGGGTGACTAAGGATCCTTAGTTCAATTTTTTATTTTGATTGATTTTTTATCTTTTATTTTTTATTTTTTGAAGTGATTAGCTGATTTATTTTACATTTTAATAGTCCTCTATTACACCTTAGACTCTAATAGCTTAGGGGTGAGATCCCAATATCCTTATTGAATTGCAACCCAACTTATATGATACGGACTAGGAGTGGTTTGGGGTGATTGGACTCAGTTATGTCGTTTTATTACTGATAGTTATGTCATATCAGGCCTACCTTACAGCCTTAGCCCATCGATGGGATTATAGGACTAATACTTTCCATCTCTTGATTGGCAAGATGATGGTGATGTTGGAGGAAATATACCATATCTTTAGAATCTCGATTTATGGTCGGGATATTGTCTCTTTATCGACTACAACCAGGGATGCAATTTTTACTCAGGTATTTTAGGGTACAGTTTCTACAACATTGGGTGATATCGAGCATGGTGGGGTACCTATTGAGCATTGGTACAGGGTGGATGTCTTCTCTCAATTCTAGGTATTTTCTATGCACATTATTTGTAATGTGCTCCTACCAGACACTTCAGGCATGAGGTTCCCCTAGAACATCTTGGACATGGTACAAGATCTCTTAGAGAGCACTACATAATAGCTACTAATCATGGTGTGGGGGAGTGCACTGCTAGCACAAATCTATGATGAATTGTATATGATTATGTAGTTAGGATGAGTAGGCATGGGATGTAGCTTGCTAATGTAGCCTACTACTTTAGATTTGGGTTCGGAGCACATCTTGATAGATAGACCTGGAGGATTACCCTTGGGGATAGGAAAAGTAGTATTAGTGGACCAGTGTTATGTTGCACAATGGCCATGGGAGATAGAGATATGATATATTTGATCTCATGCTAGGGATATGGATCATTATATGAGTTTAATGATTAGATTGCAAGCCAACAAGGTTATATGGAGATCTTACCTAGGTTGTCCTGCATAGGAGGAGGCAGACAGGTATCTAGCTTATGTTAGGTATAATTGATGGATCATTGGGCACCATAGAGAGGTGAGGGAGTTCTTCCACTTCTCTTGGGTGAATGGTAGTTTGACATTAGGTAGGATGTGTCAGAGGATCCAATCCTCTATCACTGTCTAAAGGTAGAAACATAGTTCTCATTACCCTAGGTGATAGCCTTGATAGAGGTTTTTGATGCTCCTAGAGCTGATATAAGTGTAGTATATCTTATGTTCATAGCAGAGTATGAAACTTGGTGTACTACCCAATTATTATAGGGTTTTGGTAGCCTAGTCTAATCTAGAGATGAGGCAGTGGTAGATGGAGGTGAAGATAGTGGGAAATAAGTGCATCATAGGACATAGGGGGAGTGGGGTCAGGCTACAAGGTAGGTGGAGGATCCACATGATGAGGAGGATTCCCCAAATGATGAGGTATACCAGCAGTGAGCACAGGTTCACAACTCAAAAATATAGCTACAAATATCTTAGAGGTATATTATGGAGAGAGATACATCTCTTGCTACATTGTAGATTTATTTGAGTGTAGCGTAGTAGTAGTGGTGGGGTTTATAGAGGAGAGGACTACTCTCCAGACTCAAGTTGACTCAACAAAATTATGAATTGAATAGGTTACATAGGAGAGGGATCTCCTACGATCATATCTGGTGATGATAGATACCCTATCTCAGGACACATCTAGGGGTTGCTCCTATAACTTAGGTCACACCATATACAATAGTCACTTAGGGATCGGTAGGCTTAGGTGCAAATGCAAATATTAGGCATCTGTAAGACCTCTTAGAATAGAGGGTAGCTCAGATGGGAGTATATGCTTCCTATATTATTGATCTAGAGGCTTAGATTGATGTACAAGGAGGTACTTTACCAGAGTGATCTACAACAGGGGGTTCTCATTGGAGTAGGTGAAGTGAGTCTGGGTAGTCTTCAATGCAGACCAATCATAGGTCAAGGACATGATCTAAGATATTGGTAGGTACCAATTCTAGACAACCTCATAGAGAGAGAGCTGAGGGTGGGGGTGATCCAGGGGGTTTAGGCCTTGCTTGATACGTCATGATGACCTATATCATTTTTAAGTATAATGTTTGAGGACCTACACCATTGCATCCTACGGGATGTTTTGTACCATTATGTACTTTTGGACACACACACACACACAGATATATATATATATATATATATATATATATATATATATATATATATATATATATATATATATATATATATATATATATATATGATACTTTATTTATTTCTCATTATGTGTATTATGTCTTTGCTTTTATGTTTATGTGATGCATTTATGGATGCAATTCTTAGATGATGCTTTGATTATGTTACATGTATACGATGTACTAATGACATGCACTAGCTAAATGACAAATGTATGATTACATGTTGTGATTTCTATGTGTATATGGACAACCATGCATGTTTATATGGATTCAATAATGTATGTTAAATGCATGTTTAATTTTTTTTAATTATTTATTCCTTTAATCTATGTGATATGATATGATGTATGTAATGTAATACATTAATTACATGAGGATTATCTAATTCAAATGAACCTGTATGCTTTAATCACTTAAAATATAAGGAATGAATATAATATGTGTTACAAACTAATGGATGAAACCACATAATGTATGAAAATAATGAATGAAAATGATAAATTTTATCATAATAAATAATACTTTAAGCATCCATATGCGAGATCAAACGATATGAGATGTATGGGCTTTCCTTATAAGCTTCTATATACTAAAATATATGCACAAACTAGTTAGTAGATATCATTGATGCTATCTATATGATATCTATCCTATTTTATGAACATACATTAATAAAAAAAAAGGACATACGGAAAGTACATATGATTGATGAGATTATTTGTTGCTATTAAGGGAATTTTTGAGGTTTTCCATGAGACTCAAACACCCTAGTTGTGTAATCAAAAGTTGTATAATGACTATAAAGGACTCCTAAAAGATAAAAGATTTGTTAAGAAGGCCAATATATTCATTATACCTATGTGTGCAAATGAAAATATTATATGAAGCATAAGACTACCTCATTTCCAAGTGGGATTCATTCAACCCATTCTTATAATGAGGATCACCATATGTTCATCATGATCCTATGTTTGGACGTAGTTAGACTAGACTACTATGTAATACAAGCCACCTCAAGCTAGATCATATATAAATTTCTTAGAACTACCCCATTTCTAGGTAGGATTCATTCAACCCATTGTTGTAATGGGGATCGCTCAATGGATTTTGAAAACTAATCATTCCAAGGATTCAAGCTCTTCACCCCCTTATTTTATTCTCATTTATTAGGATACTTGCTCATGCGTAGTGATGAAAATAACTATTTATTTTGCATTTTGTTTTCTTTTTTGAGCAAGGGATTTGCTTAGTGATGAGAACCATTGTTATTTTGCTTTGTGTTTTTTTTGAAATTTTGCTTATTTTGTATGAAAGCAAGGGATTTCTTGGTTAGGGAGGATCTTTTCCTTTTGTCAATGATCAACATTCTAGACCATGTGCATCACAAAATGAGCAATTAAAAACCTTTTTCTTAAGGTGAATTAGGACCGCTTTGTAGTGTTCATATTTTCCTTGTCCAAAATAGGATTATTAATTTTTAAAACTGTGATAGGATTTTGAAACATGCAAGGTGCTAACAAAAATAGATATTATTTTCTAAAAGTGAAGATAGCTTTCTACAAAATCTAAGAAGATCACTATGTATGGTTGAATTATCAGAAAACCCTAGTATATTCCTTATAGAAATAGGAGGGGTTGTGTTGAAAAACATAATTACTCACAAGGGTGATGGATGATGATGATGTAAATATGCATGATTAGCATACAAACACGGATTCGTTTGTAAGATTGTAAACACAACCTTTCATTATGAAAATGCAATGGATGAAAATGCCTAATGCAATGCAATTAAATGAATGCATGTGTGAAATGTAAATATTTTTTCATTTTTTTGTTGTTTTGAATTATTTTTTTGAATTTTACATTATTTCTAAATTGTTTGTATTTTGACTATTTTATTATTTTTGTATTTTGAATGTTTTGAATTTTTTTTTGTATTTTGAGTGTTTTATGTATAAAATACCTTTAGGTGAATAATATTGAGAGTTTCAGGCTCTTCAACACCATATAGTGGTGTTAGGTGATAAGTCCTTGGTCCTATTTGTTTCTACAATGATGAAGGGACGTAACCAATTAGCCGTAAATTTGTCTCGCAGATGAGTTTTGTTGGTTCTCTTTGAGCACAAGATCTCCAAATTTAAAGTCTCTTAGGTGGAATTTATTATTATAAGCTCATTTGAGATAATATTGGTAAACACAAATATGCTCAAGAGAAGTCACATGATATTCATCAAGCAGAGTGAATTGATCCAAGCGAGTTTGTCATGCAGTGTCATCATCGATGAACTCTTTCAATGTGATGCATAATATTGGAATCTCCAATTACAAGGGCATGATGGCCTCAATGCCATATACTAGTGAGAATGGGGTTGCCCCGGGTATCCTTATAACTAGTTCGATAAGCCCATGATGCAAGAGGCAACTGAATATGCCAATATTTATGATTTTATTTTATAGTTTTCTTCAATATGGCTACCACTACTTTGTTCAAGGCCTATGCTTACCTATATTACTACAGATAATAAGGAGTTACAAAACTGTAGTGAATATTATACTTGGATGTTAAAGCCCTTATAGTTTTATTTTTAAATAAATTTCCATTATCCGAGATTATTTTGGATGGGATCCCAAAATGATATATTATATTATGGAGTATGAACTCCACAATACATGCTCCTATAATTGTTGTTAAGGGGATCGCTTCCACACACTTGGTGAAATATTCAATGGCCATTATGATAAACGTTTGTTGGCCCAAATACGAGGGAGAGATATTACCAATTATATATAAACCCCACTAAGAAAATGGCCAGGTTTCTTGAATGGGTTGTAAAGCCTACGATGGTAGGTGCATCATATTATCATGATGTTGATATTTTACATATTTCTTGATATATGCATCACAATACTTCTCCATAGTGGGCCAATAGTAACCCATTTGAAGGATGTATTTAATGATGGCCATGCTACTAAAATGTCCACCACATGTACCATTGTGTGCTTGTTAGATTGCCCAAGATGATTCTTGGGGCTCAAGACAACAAAGGAGAATTCCATCATAGCTTTGATGATACAAGATGTCTCCTAACAAGACATATCTAGTCACTTTTTATTTGAATGCTCTTTTGGCACCATGCAACAATCCCTACAGGATTATTCTAAGCTTAATAAAATCATGTAATTAGGTTAAACAATCCTAATAAATGATAACTTTGATCGACTAGACGACGTGCTCCCATTGCAATTCGACTTGCACAAATGCAGATTGGAAAACATCCTTATGAATAATAGTAGTATCATTCTTTGCAGGACCCTACAAGATCAAGGATACCTAGGATGTCTTTTTTGGGAAGTCTCTAGCTCTATAGAACCATTCATGGTTTGGTTCTATTTGAATCATGTGGACTGATTTATGATTTTTTTGAGCCTCACGTAGCACCACGTATCACGAGAGTATATTTACCTAGATGGCAGTAAAGTTAGTAAATAAATTTTAAGGGATTAAGGGTCCCAAAGATACCATAGTATCTGCAAATTTGTTTGATGTGCGAGGGACTACCTCGATGACATACCACTTCAATTGGGCTAAGTAAGTATCCACAAGTTTCTTATATGCTTTCAAGATGGGACACCTGCACTAATAAATTCCCTTAACTTGGTTAACTATGAGAAGGGAATCACCAAATATATTTAGCTTTTTGATCTTCATGGTGAGCATTGTTTGGAGATCCAATATTAGGGTCTTGTATTTAGCATTGTTATTGGTGCAAGGGAAGTTGAGTTTAAATGACAAGGGCATTGATGCACCTTGTGTCATAAAAAACACAATCCCTGCACCATTCGCTTACTCACATTTTGAACTGTCGAAGAACAAAGACATATCAACTTTGTTATCAAGCTCTTCAGGTTCAAGAGACTTTAATAATATAAATAATGCATCATCAAGGAGTTCTATGACAAGAGGCTTGTAATCCTAAAGAGGTGCCTCTTCCATTTGATCAACTATGATTTATCCTTTGATTGAATTTTGGTTGATGAATTCTAGGTTGAATTCTATCAATAGCATGATCCACTTTGCAATATATGTATTATGATATATTATGCTCATCATAAATTGCAAAAGATTTTGTTTTGATATAGTATACATTGTATGACTCAGCATATAGTGGTGCAACTTCTTAGTTGCAAATAACACTACTAAACACAATTTTTTGAAGTATGCATATCCTAGCTCGTAGCTAACCAGGGTTCAACTTATGTAGTATATCACTTGTTCTTTGTCTTGTTTGTTCTTTAGGGCTAACATGGTTCCCACTGTAAAGTCCATGGTGGATATATACAACAAAAATGATAAATTTTGTCAATGTGGAGATAGTACTATCATTAATATCAGGTATTGCTTGATCTTAGTGAAGGCTTTTTGGTAGTCTTCATCCCAGTTAAATAGGACCCCCTTGTGTAGCAGTCGATTCATTGGTTGACATTTATCTGATAACTGCACGATAAAGTGCTTTATGGATGCTACCTTACCCTATAGCCTTCTTAGCTCCTTGATGTTTGTTGGGAGACACATTTCCAATATAGATTTTACCTTCATTGGATCTACTTTGATGCCTCATTTTGAAATTTTGAATCCCAAGAGCTTTCTTAAAGTTACACAAAAGACATATTTCTTGGGGTTCAACCTAATGTTATGCTCAATCAGGTGATTGAATATTTTTCTAAGCACCTCAATGTGCTCTTCATGTAGTAATGAAATGGAAAATAAGTCATCAATGTAGTCTTCTAATATCTTGTGCATAAATTCATGAAAGATATATGTTATATCCCGTTGATATGTGGCACCAAATGTTTTAAGGCAAAATGACATAACCTTATAGAAAAATTTCCCCCATGGAGTTGTAAAAGTGGTTTTATATTGATCTTCGAGTTTAATTCAATTTTTTTGTAAATAAAAAACCATCCATGAGTAAGATAATCTCATGATCTACAATTGCATCTACAATAGCATTGATGTTTGGTAATGAAAATGATTCCTTTGGTGTTGCCTTGTTGACATTCCAAAAATCCCTATAGATGCAAATTCTTCCATAAGGTTTTTCTATGGGTGCCATGTTTGATACCAATTCTAGATAGTCAATGGGAATTATAAATTCTCCATCCAGAATATTTTGTAATTCATCTTTGACCATCAAAGTGACAGTAGGATGCATTTTCCTAAGTTTTTTTTATCAACATTTTAGTAGGGTCCAACGAAAGGTTGTGGACAACCAATTTTGGATCCAAACCCAACATGGCTTTATAGGTCCAAGTAAAGATATTAGGTCTCTCTTTCAATAAATGTATGAGGATGGATCACTCCTCTGGAGATAATATTTCTCCAAATTTGACTTTATTTGGATTCATGGGATCTGCACTGATATCCACTTTGAAAGTATCCTCTATTGACATATGCAATCCCTCCTCAAGCTGATGAGGTGTAGGGATCATATGGATATTATTAGTAGGGTTTACATGATCTACCATATAGGGGTCAAACTTAGCATGATAAAAATCATGAGCACAACCTAGTGCAAAATGGAATGGTTGCAACATTTTTTCATTAGGAAATAAATCTTCAAGCTCAAGGGGTGAATTGACATGATAAAAATCAATGGCCTCAAGATTGAGGTACAATTTTTTAAAGGATCTGATGGATTTTGGAGTGGAGTGGTCAGATCAATAGAGATCATGTTAATGGATGGAATGAAATCTTGAGGACCACATGGATAAGACTCACTATTTTTGGGTTCCCCCCATGCTCTAGATGTAGCTCAGGTGGTATGGGGATAACTGGGTCTACTCTAGGATAGATAAGACAACCAAATATTTTGAGGGAAGAAAATATATTAAATTCATAGGATTTATGAAGACCATATGATAAATCTCATCTATGTTCATAGGTCACCTCAGATTAGGAGGACCTGAGAAGACTGTGCGATAAGTTTTATCCATATCCATAGGTTTCCTGAGATGACATAAGTGCCTAGGCCCTAGATAAGCCATTTTGGTTTCATATTCATACTCATCATCATAAATGAAGTACTAAATCTCATATTACTTAGAAATATATTATAATTCACCCTCTTTATATATGGATTCTAATTTATATTCTTCTAGCGAGATGCATGGATGATACACTAGGGATGGTTATTTGGTGACCATAGTCATAGGACAGTTATCCCTCTACAAATGTGAAGGGTTAGAATGATAGGGATTCTAGTCAATATCCTCCTTAAAACCTAGACTCAGGTGGTCTAAATATATGGCTAGCAATTCCTCAGAACCTTAAATGTGATATCTCAAACCAAATCTATCAGTCGACAATTGATACTGGGACTGATATGGAGTTCTACACCCTTTCTCAAATAAGCCTAATCCATAACCTTGCCAATGGTAACATTCAAAATATCTAAGGTTAAACTCAAGGTTGGACATATAATGAACATTTATTGTGAAAGGTTCATCATCGTCATCTTCAATGGGTGAGCGATCTGTAACTTGACCCAAGCCCTCGTAAATGAAATTGGTTTTATTTGGTAGCACCCCTAGTGGTACCACCATCCCAATAGGAATGTGGAGAGCTTGAGGTCTTCCCATATCTTGTGTAGATTCTATAATAGGCATGAAAGTCACATTTTGCATAAGATACTTATCTAACCTAGGATTAACTAAGTGAATTATCACCTGAGGTGCAGATGATTTTGTTGACGATGTAGGAAATATGGGTTGAGGAAAGTCTTCTACTATATTATACAAATCATCCTCCTACATGGGATTTGGAATCTCCATAGTTGCTACATTTGGGATCACCATAGGTTTCTCTTTGACTAAAGGTACCTTAAGCTTTTGATCGTCCTCCATTTTAGATGCTATTGAAGATCTTTTAGGAGTAATGGTTGACCTAGGGTTTTGTGGTGGTGTTGATGTAGAAGGATCGACATGCACTAATTTTGATTTACTCTCTAGACATATAATGGGTGATGTGGGTCTTATGTCCAATTGAGTGGATGGGAGGATGAAATCTCTTGGTAAATCAACCTAATTTACCTACTTGAATGGCTCTTTTTTTGATGGGACAACATGTACCTGTCTCTCATGCACATATTTTATACATTGATGCAATATCAAGGGGACACATTGCATGTACCTAATCCAAGGAATAACTAATATGATTTTGTATTACATAGAATTCTCAAAGGCATGGCACATCACCAGTATGGTTTTGAGCCCTACCTGAATAGTCAAGACTATAGTGCCTACTATAGAGCACAACATGTCATTGAATGCTTGTAGTTTAAAATTTGAGGTGACTATATGCAACTTAGGAAGGTTGAGGTGCTCTAGGTCTTTGGTGGTGATGATTTTTATTGATGAGCCCGTATCAATAAATACCCACTTGAAAGGAGTGTGGTTAACACATGCGATGATATGTAGCAGTGGGTCTACTTATTGGAAATTTGAGTATGTTGTGTTGTCATTGATATCAAAAGGTTTAATTTCCTAAGTTTGATGGAAATATTTGTGAGAATATTCTTCAAAGGGCACATGAGGCATAAGGCAACAAGTAGAGAGAAAAGTCTTCTCCATGGTGGTATTAAAAAATAAAAGGGTCAAGTTGAATTACCATTGTGGTATTAGAAAATAAAAAATAAAAAGGTCAAGTTGATTTACCATGGTGGTATTTGAAAAAGGAAAAATAAAAAGCTCTATTTGATTTACGTTGGTGGTAATTCCACAAAAAGAAAAGGTTAAATTTATTAACTATGGTGGCAAAATTTTAACCTAAGAAAATGAAATTATAATATTTAAATCCCTTGGATTTAAATTATTATAATTAAATAAAATATTTGATTTGGCACAAAAAGGTTTAAAAAATTCAAGCACCAACATCAAAGATTAATGCAACCATTGCATATAAATATTGCAATGCCAAAGTGGTTGATATGGTGTATTCATTCATTGAAATCTATGTGCCTATTTGATTGTCATTCGAATCACGACAGAGAGGAAGAAGATGTAAATTTTTGGAAGTCAAGGAGGAGGAAACGACAAGGAGTAGAGGCTCCAAAATTGTATCCAATCTGGGTAGGTAGCCCAGACGGTAGCGTCCGTGGTACTAAGTCATTATAGCCGATAGGTCTCAGGTTTGAGATGTGGTGGAGGTAGGTGATAAGGTTTTGCTTGAGGTTTTGTTTTGCACCGGTGGTAGAGGACAAAAGAGAGTGTGTGCTCTTTTGGTTTATGTGGGTGGCTATCCCACATGGTGTTTTCCCTTGTGCTAGAGAATGAAGGTTATCGAGGTCATAGGTTCAAGAAGTGGTGATAGCACTTGAGGGTAGAATAATTTTTTTATAAAGGTATGCAAAGTTATTTTTGGCTACGGAGATATAAGGATTAATAAATTTTTTCATTGTGGTATGGTATGGTTAGGGAGTTATAAGGTTAGAAAAGTTATTTAATATTTATTTTAAAAAGGTATGAAATGTGAAAATTTAGATTATTAATACTTGGTTAATGCATGAGATAAAGTGGAAATTTCTTTGGTCTTATTGAAATTTGAAGTGCATTATTTGGTTTCATAAGAAGGAGGTATAAGGTGTATAAGTGAAATTCATGCGTGTAATTTCTAGTTGTTTTTTTGAGCATTATTTTACATGAAATAATAGGAGAAATAAGGTGTAAAAGTGATTTGATATTTTATTATAATTTATGTATGGTGAAATATCTTTTGAGAAGAAAATTTATATGGATGTATTGAGAGAGTATTTTGATAACTAACTCTTGAAGTGGCACTAGAAATATCAATTGTGTATGAGACAAATTTTTGAATACATATCTCCACAAGAGCAATTAAGAGGTATGGGCACATCATCCTTTGTTTAAAGTGTTTGTTGGAATGAATTTTTTGGAACATAAGGTAGAGTGAAAAGGATTGTTTGATAAGCATTGCTGGAAATATTTGGGTTAGATTTTGAGACCTACATTGTGCATATTTGTTGGAAGAAGTTTGAAAATATTTGTATTAGGGTTTGTGAGAAAATTGTGCTTCATTGTTTGAATTATTGTGTGAAGCTTTTGGGTATTGGTTTTGAGTGATATTGAAAGTGAATGTGCAAATATTAGAAATCAAATTTGTGAAAGCAAGTGTGTGAATCAAGAAGATAGGTATCATGTGATAGACTAGATATATCTTTAAAAGAGCAATAAATGTGAGACAAGTGAAAGAGATAGACTTAATGATTGAGTAGAAAATTTTGAGTTTTTGATAGAGCATATCATTCTCTATATGTTCCAGATATTAAATGAATTCCAATTAGACTTTTTTTGTGTGTAGAAAGCTTCTTGAAAAATATTTAATTTGTGTTTGTATGCAAGTTGTGGAAATATTTGAGCAGGTTTGTGAGTGGGTTGAAGATAGATTTGAGCAATTCTTTGAGAAGACTTGAATATAGATTTGAGCAAGTATTTGATAAGACTTGAAGGTAGATTTGATAAAGTCTTTTGAGAAGGCTTGAAGGTAGTGTAAGCCCAAAATGGTCACATCCATAGAAAATATTGAAAGTTTTATTCTAAGGCATGAAATATCTATTATGTTGAGGACATAGAGTATTTTGAAGTGGATCTGCAATGACAAGCCTGATTCTATTCAACACTTTATCTATTTCAAGCTAAGTTTTATTCTGCTCGGGGCATAGTGTATTTGGCAGCAGATTCTAGGTGAGTCTAAATTTCATAAAACTTTAATGCAAAGATGATGTTAGCACGATAAAAAGTGCATAATGGCGATCGTTGTTGGTTGTTGCATGCTACAGTGACTAAGTGTTGACAAGTTTTATTTCATAGAGTCCTAAGAGTATTCTGGTGTGGAATGGCAACATGAAGGTCAAAAAAACTACAAAGAGTGCGAAATGATGACATGAAAGACAAAAGCATTGTAAAAGGTGTGGAATAGCAACACAGGACTATTTGCACTATTTCTAGTGTAGATTGGTGATTCTGCATTCCGACTAAGATAAATATGACATCAACATACCTTTTGTATGAATTGTATTTGCTTTATGTCATAGAAGAGATAAATAAGACTAAGTAGCAGATTAACATCGAATTTCATTCTACTTACTTAATGTTTTTCACACCATAATTTGATTCCATAGAACCAAAGCTATTAAAGATGATGTCAACGATTAAAAAATATGAAATTATGTCTTGTTCTTTCTTCACCAGCTTGTAGAGCATTTTTGAAGTTTTAGTAACCATCATTTTCTAAAAAGCATCGACATTTGAGATGCTGCTAACATTATCAAAGCATTTAAAAGTAGATTTGCATCAGATCAGAGAGCAATCGGTTGGAAGGTAGGAAAATGAAGTGTGAGAGGGTTTTCAAGATAAAGAACTAGAGCGGTTGCATATCTATGGTGGAACAAATCTTCTAAGAATTATGAATGGATCAGATGTAGTTTTCAACCACCTAAACTCCAACCACCATTAATAAAATAGCAAGTTGCAGATTTAAACTACCATGGCGGATTACTCATAGCATATTTCTCAGACTTTGCTAGCCAATAAGATAATTCTAGCAAAACTCTTTGCTGAGTTGTAAAATTGTAATCTTTGTAATATCTCCTCAATATTTTTTATTTTATAAACTATAAATAAAGGTTGAACCCTCTTTTTTAAGGGTCTTCTCTAGAGTGTTTGTTTGCCCTACTGTAAATATTCCTGCAAACTAATGGAAGGAGCATTACTATAATTTTTGACTCAAAAATTGTCATCTTCACTATCTTTTGTGCAAGATTTCAAAGTTGTGAGCTACATTTCTATCATTACTTTAGTAGTTAGTTCATTCCAACTTATTGTATTACTAGTTGTGAGAGTAATTGAAATCTGTTGATAGTTAGATGTGTTTTCAGGAATTGTATTTCTGTTAAATCTAACTATTGGTCTATTCTGCTAGTTTGGATTATCAATATTAGATATTAGAATTAATTTCTACAATATATCTCTATTTGTGATTTAATATATGAATATTTCATGGGTTTGGGTGCTATTAATCTTGAGTGATGGGACACTAGAAATAGTTTGTGGGAGCTTTTTGATGTAGTTGCCTATGTTGTTAGCCTATCTAGCCACTATTTATTATAAAATATCTAACCCTGAACCTTCTCTAACCCTTTTCTCAAAACCCTAATTGAGCTTTAATTGTGTCAACACCATTTTAAGTTGACAAGGAACTAGCCTACTCTAGAGGTTGGATTATAGTTACCTTTGGTCCATCCAATGTTGAGTGTCGAGCTATGACTATCGAGTGCATGCTTAGAAAGAAAATTGGAAGATAAGAAACCAAAGTGTCAAGTAAAAATTGATGTCAATTCAATGTCCAATAGTTTTTTGCATGCCCGGTGGGACCAGTTTACAAGAAACATGAAAATCCATCATATGATTTATTTTTTTATCTCTACCTAGAGGAATCAATATTCGATGAATTATATTGACCTTTCTAAGTGGAGAATAGTAAATTCACCTTGTGACTCCCTAGTATTTAAACCTAGAAATGAATTATCCCTATAGACCATTATTTTTTCATGTATACTAGGTCATTCAAAAAGAATAACCCTGACTCTTATTTCTACTATGAGCTACCTTATAGAGGGTCTACTATTATAAGGAATTTAAACCAATATTTTCATTCAAAATAAGAGCCTCCTAAGGAAAACCTTGCAGTTAATCCAACAACAACTCCAATAGTAGCTACACCTAGACATGTATGTAGCCCCAAATAAGGGAAATGCACCCCTAAATCAGCATTTATAGAAGTACCCTAGCTGGAAAATAGCTGGCCCCCTTAGATTAGCCCATATGCATGACATTCCTCAAGTTGTGTCCAAGGTTATTCCTACTTATGATGGATCTGGAAAGACTGCATATGAGCACTATCAGGATATTTTGAATTTGGCAACAATCCATAATATAAAAAATGAAGATGTTATTATCAGGATTCTAGCCCTATATTTTAGGGGAAATATTCTAAATTGTTTTAGGACTCTTGATGATAACACCATCACTTCATGGGTAGCATTTTTTGAGCCCTTTGTGGAAGAATTTAATGAATCTACTAACCCTTTCTCCTTGCTTAATCAGTTCACATCTATGCAGAAACACTAACAAAAAACAATCTCAAATTTTAATTTAAGGTTTAGTAGAACTTGGAAGAGAATTCCCCCTGTAGCTATACTAGCTGCATGTCTTGCTTATATGTATTATATCAGAGCTCTTGGATTAGAGCTAGGCCTACAAACCCAACAATATGGGGTGGAAACATTTCCATAGGTTTATGAAGTAGTTGTTCATGCAGAAATGTCCTAATTAATGTGGGGAGATTACCTCCCAAATTTGTGCTAACTTATAATTTAGAAACCACTAATGTCCAAAGCCAAGCTACTACTTCATATTATATGGACCCCCTCCATTTTCATCTCTATTTTCATAGATGACCCCCATTCCTCATTCAAAAGCACCATCTAAAATAGTTCTTTTCCTCCCCTTCCTTCTTAGACTCCCCAAGATTCCTCTATCCTCCTTGATATACATAATATATTAAAAAATATTAGCAAAAAAATGAATTCAATGGAGAAGATAGAAATGGAAAGGTCTCAACAAAGGATATTACCATATGTGAACAAAGATCAAAGACCTGGTCCTTAGTAATAGTACTGGGGTCAGAGTAAATGTGGTATATGAAGAGCCTGAGTGTTCTTTAGAGACAAGTCTGGTAAATGTTTGGTGTTTGGTATGTAATGATCCTCATGATTCATAATCATGTGTTATGTACCAAAACCATGTCTAGAAAGTTATGGATCAACCAGAAAGAAACCAAAAAGGAAGGGTAAACATGCTATGGCAACCTGACCAGATCATGGTTGGAAAAGAGTTGGATGAGGATGGACCTATTGCTATCATGACAAGGTCGAGTAAGAAAATACTACAAGTAGATCCATAGAATATGGGTCAGTTCCATGTCCTCTATCAGAAGAAGAGTGCTCCACCTCCCCAAAGCAGTGACACTTTCCTTATTCCCCAAGCCAAAGAAAAAGAAAAAATATCCACAAGATATTTGAGAAATAAATTGAGGGATAAAGAATGAGGTCTAAATATGAGGCTTAGATTCCCTTCTATTACCAAAATATAGAGAATAGAAGCCACTTAACAATATAAGAGAAAATATGGTGAGCTAGAAAGAAAGCTTGAGAGACCCACCTTGGTTAAGTATGAATACAATATTATGGAAGAAATGAAGAAGATACCATCAAAAGCTAGTTTATATGATACTCTCTTCATTCCTATCCAGATAGACTTGCTTAAAGCTTCTCTCAACAAGTATCCATAGGATAGGCAGACCACCAAAATTCTTAGTATAACCTCTAAAAAGAAATAAATGTATCCTACTATTTTGAATAATAAACCCTCACCTTTCTATATCTCTTTGATGATGGAAGGTTAGGTAGTCCATAATTGTATGATTGAATCAGGGGCATCTACTACAGATATGCCTAAAGTAGTCTGTGAGAAGATGGATATGGAGTATACCCAATCCTATCTTGGAGTATTGCAATTAGATGGAACACCAGTGAAGACAGTAGGAGTGATAAAGGATATCATGATGAGGCTACATAGATCACTTGAGGTAACTATAGTACAAGAAATAGTAGTGGTGGATCTAGAGCCTTATTTTGTCTTATGTTTTTGAAGATATTTTACTACAAAGTTAGGTGGATGCATGTATATGGACTATTCTAACATGGTAATTCCTTTCAAAGGAAAGAGGATAAGGATAACACCTAAAAATCTTGTGTCTTACCACATTGAAAAAATTGAAGAGGACATGTGCAATATCACCCCTCTTGAGGAATTTGAAATTGTAGACAAGTTTGAAGAGCTAGAAATTGAATATGAACTACCTTTTAGGGAGGACTATAGCCAGTTTAGAACAAGTATGGGCACATATAATATTTTTGCAAAGATAGAGAAAAAGGTTCCTGCTATATCTAATCAGTGTTTGAGAGGAAAGGAAAAATGGACCATGCATTTTTATGGTGCTAGATGTAGAAATGGTGCTGGTGATGGTGTGGTATTACAATCCCAATCATAAGGGACAAAGAGTTTTACTTATAGATTAACATGGTCATGCACCAATAACACTACAAAATATGAGGCTCTATCTCTTGGACTTATGCAAGCTAAAAGCATGGGTATTAAGATCTTAAACATATATGGTGACTCATAACTGATTATCCATTAGGTAAGATAAAGGTGCAGTAGTAAGCACCATTACCTAAAAGTATATAGAAATAGGGTATGGGATTTGATGGAATCCTTTGATGCCCTAAACATAAAATTTATTCCTAGAGAAAATAATACTTTGGAAGATTCCTTAGAATTAAGGGGATCTAACTTCAACCCTTATGTAGACATAGGAGTTAAGAAATATAAGGGAATAAAAATTATTTTCAGATCTATAGTGCCAGATAAGCAAATTTTTTGGCAGATCTTCGAAAGCGATGAAAAATAATTGATTTTTTGGTGAGAGAAGCCTTATTATCAACTATTCAAGAGGAAAATATAGAGGAAATTGATCAATAGGATGTCATTCAACTTAATAACAATCACATACCTAGAGGTTTGGTTACTCTAGAGAGCCTGTTTGACAATGAAGACAAAAAAAATATCAGATCCATGGAAGTCAATGAGAAAATTTACAAAGAAGTTGAAGTTGGAACTAAAAATAAGCTCAAGGTTGGAATCTGATGTTCTTTAGAGGAAGAAGAAGATATCAAGAATTTATGACTAAAGTACCAAGACATTGTAGTTTGGTCATATGAAGACCTTAAATTATATGATAAAAAGGTTATCCAACACACCATTAAGCTAGAACCTAATGCAAAGCCTTTTAGGTAGAAGCAAAGGCCTATAAATCCAAGGATCGAAGCCATAATGAGAGAAGATTTTTTGAAGTCGTTAAAGGATAATATCATATATCTAATTAAAAATTCAACCTAGGTGGCCAACTTGGTACCTATGAGAAAAAATAATGGTAGCATTTGCCTGTGTGTAGATTTCAAAAATCTTAATTAGGTGTCACTTAAGGACCACTACCCTCTCCCAAAAATTGATCAAATATTATATATAGTGGTAGGGATAGATTGGTTCTCATTTTTGGATGGTTTCTATGAATATAACCAAATTTAGGTGAATAATGAATATCAGTATAAACAACATTCACCATAAAATTGGGAACCTTTGCATATCAAATAATGCCCTTTGGGCTATCTAATGCAGGGGCCACATTATAGAGAGAATTGGACTATGATTTTGGGTAATTATTAAACAAGGTAATTTTGATCTATTTAGATGATATGACTATGTTTTACCACAACATGCATGACCACCTAGCACACCTAGAACATTTTTTCTAGAAGTACAGAGAATTTGACATATTTCTTAATCCCTAGAAGTCATTATTTGTAGTCCATGAGGGAAATTTGCTAGGTCATGTGGTCTCAAAATAAGGTATGACCATTGATCCAGATAGAATCAAATCTAGTCTTGCTCTTCCACTACCTGTGAACAAAAAGGCCTTGTAGTCATTCTTTGGTTAGATAAACTTTGATAGAAAATTCATCTCTAAATTTGCTCAGAATTTGAGGCCTATATCTGAACTAATGAAGAAAGATGTTGATTTCAAATGGACTGAGGTAATAAAGCAAGCCTTTGAAATCATCAAGCAGTCCATTGCTACAATTCTAGTGCTATTAAATCCATATTTTGACAAAGACTTCATTCTTTATGCTTATGGAGCTAAGGAAATCTATGCATCGATGCTCACCCAAAATAATGATCAAGGAGAGGAGCACCCCATATTATTTTGGATCCAGACTCTCCATGATTACTATATTAAGTATAATTTCATTGAGAAACAAGTATTTACTATAGTAAAATCATTAAAAAAAATTAGGTAGTATTTGGTTCAAAGCAAGACCCTGGTTTATGTTGTTCATTCAGATGTAAGAAGTTTTATTCCACAAGGTGAACTAGGAGATAAAAGAGTCGGTTGTATCACTAAGATCCAAGAATATAATATGGAAATTCACCCAACCAATTTGGTGAGAGGTAGGTCCCTATGCCAAGATCTAACAAAAGTAGAATTATCAGCTAAAATGATAGCTTGTAAGGCAACAGAAGATGATTAGACTAAAGAATTATAGTCAACAAATAGAGCCAGTGTTGGGTTGTGTAATCCCAACCTATTTTATACCCCTATTTTTTCAAGAAGTATCAAATTCAAAGTCTAGGTGATTTTATGAGGTCTTGGTCGATTTAATGATGTTATGGGGTTTTCAAGTCCAAAGTCTTATTCTAACAAGTTATAATGAGAATTTTGGTCCCAAGAAGCATTAAGAAGTTCACATTATAAGTCCTAGTAATTATGTTTTTGAAATAAAATTTTCAAGGTTTATATCCCATCATCACCCCATTCCATTGTTTCCATTTCACCCATGCATTCATCCCATTTCACTTGATTAAACCTATAAATTTTTATCCAAATCATCATTATGGTCCTAGGTCATGGATTTCCCCTCTTTGAACATTTCCATTACATATTATTCCATATAATTCCTTTCACAAGTTATCATTAAGCCCTCATATCATTGCTTTAATATTTCCCTAAGTTTTCATCATTTTCACCCACATCCAAAATGTATGTCATCACCAAGGTCTTTACTATGGTCTAAGTTCTAAGGTTCATCCCTAAAAATTCATAAAATTAAAGTCTTCACTAAAATAAACCTTCATTGTCAATGATAACCCTTCATTGCTGGTCTATCAATGATGGTGCTAAGCTATTAGCAATCGTACTAATAAATAAAGGTGAAGAATATCCCTTTATCACTGGTCATAATTTCTCATCACTGGTCAATCAATAATTGTGTTAGTCAAATAATGATAGCACCTATTTAAAAATGGGTAAGTTCTCATAAATCGCTCATCATAACCCTTCATCACCGATTTAGCAGTGACCACTCTAGTCAATCCATAATGAGTGCTCAACAAAACTCGAGGGTCTAGGTATAATTCAAAATTAAGTCGCCCTTTGCAATTGTTCAAACTCCTAAGTATCACATAGGTGTAAAACCCCTAAGGTTTGAAAGTCAATATTTCATTATACTTTCCCTAAACCTTAAAGTTCTCCCCATTGTCGATGCAAATCCTCCATCACTCATAAATCAATGACCACATTGTTTGATCAATGATAGCATCAATTGAGCCTTTTCATGTCCTTGAATTTTGCTAAGTCATAAAGCCCCAAATATTAACACCCCATGTTTCCAAGGTCTCTTTGTCACTCATTTTAAGCCCTTGTTGTTGATTCATCAATTATAACAAAGGATAATTTAAAATTAATAAGTGATAGAAGCACCTTATCGTTCCCTTGAGACCTAATTATTTTGTCATTTAAATCTTCTTTAGGTCTGCTTAATTCATAAATTCACCTTTCATCAAGGTTATCCATGACTTAAGTCAATTGCACTCATCACAAATGAAAGGTCTCTGATGCTAATTAATTAGTGACCACATCAACCAAATGTTGATAGTGTAAGCTAAGACCATGTTCCCTATTTTTTCACCCACAACAAGATCTCATCACTAATTCATCAGTGACAACATTGGTGGATGAGCGATAATTTTTTCCAATGGCTTAGATCTTAGCATGGAAATCAATGGTGAGATTTTCATCATAGATCGAGTATTTAATGGTAGTACCAAGCATGTGTGTATTATTTTGAGACTTGACAATATCAAAAAAATATTAAGGAGATATCGAAGAAGGCTACCCTAGGAGCGTGCAAATTTACATTGCACAAATGAGTATCTGACATGACAAGGGGTGGATATTCCAAGACAATCATGATACTGATTTTCCATAATATCACCCTAAGTCAAGCATTCCAGCTTCTATAGAATTTAAAATTATGAGAAAATGAAATCATGGTGCCTTCCAGTTCACACCAATCTCCTAAATTCCTAAGCATGGAGCAAGTACTACAAATTCAAGGTCATTTTAATCTTGGAAAAGATGAACTTAGATTCTGATAACTTATAAGACTTTGAAGGCAACAAGTGAGAAAGTATTGAATTACATGGGTAGATTTGATGAGAAAAATAGATCACTGATCATATAGGATAGGTTATCCCATGAGCCAAATAACATGAATGATAAACTCAACAGATGCATGAGCACTAGTTAAAAGCAAGCTAAACATATTTATAATCTAGAAGCATGATTCTACAATCATTAGCTAATGAAATGTTCTACCTCTATCTGATCCTATATAAATAAAGATACCCTTTCAAGGTCATATGGGAGTTTTAGCATCAATTATGGGCCAAATAGTGAAAGAAAAAAGTTGTAGGAGGAAGTTTAAACTATTCAAGGGGTGCCTATTCACTAATGCAAAGAAATGCAAGAGACGTAGAAGAAATGAGCAAGCTTCTAAACCTTGGTAATCTATTTACCTTGGAAGTGTCCCTACACCCTAGTGGAATATAGTTACAGAAAGATCACCCTAATGAAATATAGTTATAGAGATATATTTTTATTCGGGGTTCACTTATTTTGTTCACCTCCAATTCTCATATTTGGTTTCTTCTTCCTCCTCATACCTAATACCCTAGTACTGTTTCTTCTCACCCGCTTGTAAATAAATCACATATTCTATATTTTTTAGTATCCCCCTTTGTTTTTGTGTACCTCCAAACTATACATTGTCCTCCCACCATCATTTCATGTGTATTATGAGGTTCATATTATCATACCACATCCACTCCATTTTTTGTCAAACATTTTTTATTTATTACATATTTTAGGTATGGTATTTACTCTTTCTCCCAGTGCATCAGTGAGACATTTATTTCACTTAGGAAAGTTCTTACATATAAATAAACTACCTGATTTTTGTATATTTGAAGAAAGATATTGAAGAATTCAAAAAAATAAGCATAAGAGGATAAAGTGAAGTCAGCACTGGACCCACCATAGAAAAAGATAAAAATTTGAGCCAATTGCAGAACCAAATCAATAATAGACTCTTTTTGAATAAGATAGAACCAGAGAAGCTAAAACATCAACCTTTGTTAATAGATAGTATTTTTTTGGAAAAATAACATAACTCCATGAATTTTGATAGTTGGTGATAGCTCAGGCCTTTGTTGTAACACACTCCAGGAATAAAAGGTAAAAAAATATCCAAGTGGGGAATACTACACCACAAATTAATAACAAAATTGTAGGATTTCAAATTATAAAGAAGGCCTCCAAATCCAAAATCATCATCAAGCAATAGAATAGCAAATTTTGCAAGAGGTATTCTGAATTTTTTATCCTGGATAACTGTATCTCCTTTGTTATATTTGTGTTCCCATTTCTTAATTCTTATCACTTGTGTGTAAGGATAGCCAAGAGTTGAATCAACCCACCTAAGATCATTTCTAGGAGTTGTTTCTAGGAGTTGGAGCTTATGTGTCACTAGATTTAGGATAGGAAATTTTGATTCCTTTGTTACATCATTTGAACCAGGTGAACATTAACCTCAACATACTTCTAGGATCTGATATTGTAATTATTATATGCATAATATAATACAAATTCTAGACATGCTCTTTGGTTTTTTCATAATCGATGTGTGTATGTTACTTGTTTGTGTATTACATAATTTGAATTAACAAATGACACTTTTTTTTTACTAATTTAATTCTCATGTTGATTACATTATTTTAATGGACATGGATATATTAGTTTATTCTCTTCTATTTTTCACTGGTTCATGAGGTCATTTAAATTATACTATAGTTTCCAAATAGATAAGACACCGATTTGCATTCTTGGAGCTAAGGTTGGGAATGCTACATTGATTGCTTGGTCAAAATAAAATTCATTTTAATTTTCCTTTTAATCTGGTTGGGCTATTAATACATAATGTCAAATTAATAATTGATCTCATATTGGGGTATCCTGACCCAACCTGATCTATTATAAGTTTGTATGTAAAATCCCATTTCCAATTCAAAGAGGTAAGTCCACCAGAGCTTGCATTTCTTGTTGTGATTTCAAAAATTTGGGTGGCATGACAGATATCTTAAGGATACCTAAATTCTCTACAATAGGTACATTAGCATGTATCAAATAATTTAATATACTCCAAAAGTACCTAAATTCTTTAATATTTATCAATATGTTATGTTGATATTTAATTTTGAGCATGTTTCAATATAACACTATTTTTTTTGTTGAAATGATCATAATTATTATTTAGGACCCTTGGGTTGGAAGGGGATTATTTTGGGTATGTTTTAGCACCATATTAGTAATCCCTAGAGTCAATATGTACCCAATACTAGTTGAGTTATGATGAGATAATAAACTAGGTATTTGTGAATGATACACCCTAAGTAGTGAGGCTTGGATGGCCCAAGTGGTGTGGCTTGGGTAGTCCTAGCAGTAAGGCTTGGACAAGTCCTAGCGATGAGGCTTGAACATATTCATAGTGATAAGGCTTGAACATATTCCTAGCGATAAGGCTTAGGAGTATTAATGATAGATTGGTATGATACAATCCATAATATCATTCACAAGGTAGTATAGTGGTGGTACCTTGTGATTAGTCAAGTACGACCATGTGTAGGTAGCGGGAAAACCTTGTGTTATTTTTCCTTTAAGTCTAATTAATGTCAAGTGTGTGCGGGGAGATTCATTAGAATCTTTGCTTCCCCACTTGAGGATATCTTTCCAAAGGAGATCTTGAGGATACAAAGATCCTCAACACAAATAGACTCCTACTTTAATTTTTTTTCCTATGGTTGTATGATAGTTGATGTAATACTTGTTTAGACGGTGTTTATGAGTTCAATTAAGACAAACACCTAAGGGTTTTTGGATCTCTATTAATATTGACTCTTTATTGAGCCTTAATGGTTATTTGAACCTAAATCATAAAGAATAAACTAAATTCAATGCTTAATTTTAAATCACACAAATGCATGAAAAAAAGAGCTAACCTATATGCACTTCAAATTTTGAATGAGCTAGAGTAGAGAGATTTTTATTTCAGCGTAAAACAAGGAGGAATGCAATAAAACATTTTAGCCTAGTACAATAAAATGCTCTTTTGTTTATTTTCCTAAGTGCTTGAAAGTAATAAAAAGGTTAAATTTAATCCTAATATTCCTTAATTGATTACTCTTTTAGTGTTTTGTAAATAAATAGGAACATTTTGTGAATACATTTCAAGGTTTTGCAAACGATTTGGGTTTTCTAGTTATAATTCTTTAATTTACCAAAGTAAAATTAGTTTCTACTTGCAAGATAGTAGAAAATAGAAATAGAACATAGCAAGAATGAAATTACAAATCTAATTAAGGTCCAAGTGGTCATATTATATCTCTTAGGGTCTTTCTACCAGATTTACCACTAAAAAGTGCCAAATTTGCCACTATTGCCAAATTTGCCATAGAGGTGGAAAATTTGGTAAACCTACACAAAAATTAAAAACAAGAATGTTTTATTAATTAAGGGGTCTATTTGAGGATTGCATAGGGTAGAATATTGTCTAAAAAACTAATCAGACCCATTTTTAACAACAAAATTGAGTATGCTTACCTCTTAGGGTGGAATTTGGCTTGTTGACAAATTCGCCACTAGGTCTGCCAAATTTAACATTGGCAAAAAAGTCTTAGTGGTGAATTTGGTTTAGTGTATTCTAACTACCAAATTCACCATAGACAATTCTAGGTGGTGAATTTGGTCCTAGGATGGTTTTTTGAAGTTTTAGAGGTTGATTTGAGTTGATTTCGATAGGGTTTTGGCTGAGATTGTAGGGAAAATACCCTCATATGATTTGCAAGGTATGTAAGTTATAAAATAATAGGATTAAGCATCTAAAACAGATAATTTAGGGACTAATTTGGGTATAACATAGAAAAGAGTATAAATGCCCAAAAGGAACTTCAATTTTGATAAATTAGAGTTATGAAAGGGTTAGAGATGAAACCTAGTGGATAAGGAGTGCTATGTGAATTCCAATATAACCTACAACAAGATTAAAATAGTAATACATAGTGACATATCAGAGAGATTAATGAAATATGCCCAAAATTTACTTAAAACTAAAATAAATGGGTAGCATACAAATATGACTGATATTTGATTAAATAGAAGTGTAGGGAGCCCAAAATCAAATACTAAGATGTTAGGAAGTATAAGAAATAGCTAATTTAACTTAGTGAAATAAAATTAGCATCTAGATGATGAACTATGATGAGAAATTGCTTAAAAATAGAGTTAAGGATAAATACAGGAAATGAAGGGAAATGCTATTGTAATGCTTAAAAAAGAACTAGAATGCTAAAATACTTAAGGCATGAAAGTGAAATAGCATGGAGAAGAATAAAAGGATTTAGTATATTGTAGATAATATAATATGATTGTAGATGAAATATTTAGCAAGATTGTTTTCATAAAATATGAAAGGGAATATGCTAAAAATCCTACAAAGTAAAGGTTTAGAGATAAAATGTAATGATAATATGAATGCAAACAAATATAAGATTACAAAGAAGTGTTAAATATGATAAAATATGCTACAAATCCTTGAAATTAGACCTGCAATAAAATATGTTAGAGCCTACAAAACAAGGGTGAGCTCAACAATGATGAATATGCAAAGGGAAATGAAATAAGAGCAAGTAAATGGAGTTAGTCAACTTGCAAAGCTAAAATTAGGAAGCTAAAATGTAAAGGTAGCAAGAAAATGAAGGAGAGAGCTATGCTATATTTCACCTAGCTATGGCCCCTCCCTAGGATGAAGATATCCTTACCACCAATATCCCTTGCCTTGCCTAGTTGCCCTCCAAAAATGCTTGCAAAGTGACTCCAAATGATTGAAAGAGGCTTGGAAATATTGAATAAGACTTAAAAATAGAAACAAGAAGACACTTATAAATCTTGGTAGAGTTTTGCTACAGTAAAATTGCTTGTGGAATGATTGCACCATGACCTCCTTAAATAGGATTTAGATAAGGCTTGGAGGGAGGAATGGATAAGAACAAATTCAAACAAATGCATCTGAATACTTCTTGAGGCATGCAAAATAAATGGTAGAGGTGAAAGGGAGATCAATATATGCCTATTTGGTTCATCTAGGATATTCCAAACTGTTTTTGCCAAATTCACCACTATTGACCAAATTCACCACTAGCGAATTTGGTGACCCATGTGGCAAATTTGGTAAGGAATCAAATCTAATTTTGAGGAGTTTGAAATTTGTAAATTTTAAAAATTTACCACTAACCAAATTCACCATGGCAAATTTTGTAGGAGTGGTGAATTTGGTCAAAACTTATTTTGAGTGAAGAAAAGTTGATTTCTGTTGTTTTGTCAAATTCACCACTCAACTTGCCAAATTCACCGCTACCAAATTTGGTCATGGTGGTGAATTTTGTAAAGGTAAAAAATGATTCCCAAAATAATGGGGAATGATCAAATTGAGGTTTTGTGAAGTTTGTAATTTATTTTAGGAAGTTTTAGGAGGTTTCAAAATGTTTGAGACTAGTTTTGAGAAATTGCAACTAGTCTCGAGGAATTGTGACTAGCGTATCAAAATTAGGTGTCTACACCATGATCATTACCAAGTGAGTAATAATGGTATTAATTAGATCATTGGGATACAAAACTAACTAATCACTAAGCTATCATGCCTTAATAATCCTACATAGATGGATGCATGTAGGGTTAGGTAATAGGTGTCACCTTTAAGTATTATGGGCCTTAAAGGCTAATCCCGACACCATGGTCAAGTTGTCCTATATAGGTGAGTATATGGGAAAAGTGGTAGGAATGCTAATGACATATTTTTTAATGGTGAGATTAAAAAAGTGAACCCTAGAGGATTATTGGAAGTTGACCACTCATTTCCACTTGAGTGTCATCTATAATGACAATGAACTCAAAAATGGTTATGCCTTAATACTAATAAAAATATTGGGTCTTCATTGTGAGATAATATTTGTAGAAAAAAGTTAGCTCTCTCTCTCCCTTAGGTCAATTTTTTGGGTCATTACAATGCCTTAAAAATGATACTTTAAATTTTAACTAGGGGCTATTTTTTTTCTCAATATGTGGCATATTTTACACTTGTGCATTTTTTAAAAAATTGAGAAAAATGGTTTGGAATATCCTTATTAGGTTTTTATTGCATGGTTTGTAGGGATTAGATGTGTTGGTGAGCTGAGAGTGATGACCAAATGTGATGTACAACATATTATCTTTGGTTTATGATCATGATATTGGGATATTTATTGTGATTGGTATGGATCATGTGTTATTTATGCCAAAGCTAGAGTTTGACTAGCCACTTTTAAAAGCACTAGCTAAGAGATGGTATCTTGAGACAAATACCTTTCAACTACCTATTGGTGAGATTATATTGAAACTTGAGGATGTGTGGTAGATTATCTATATTCCTATACAAGGATTTTTTATCCTTCTTGGGAGTGATGACAAGGTTGAGGATTTATTGATAGAGGATAGGGGATATAAGAGGGTATGGGTAGGATTATGCATTAATAATGCATACTAGGGAAACCACATAGTTTATCTTACAACACTAATACATTTGATTGTATACAATATTCTCATGGAAGACATGATTTTATGGGTGCTTCCTTGGTATGGAGAGAGATGATCATCAATATGTGAGATTGGAGGACTCTCTATTCATAGGCCCTCACTCTCTTGGTAAGGCTATACAGGATATTATATCGGTAGCTTGCCATAGTGGTAAGAGTTTGGTTGATTGCACTCTTTTATAGGTGTGGTCCTAGGAGCATATTATAGTGAGATGAATAGTTATAGATGGGTTAAGGAGACCAAGTTCATAGAATCCTACATCATATAGGTGGGTAGGTAGTTATAGCCCTAGTCAATGCTCCTTAACATAGGATCATTAGGTGATTTATGGACTAAGAGCTATGTATATTACTTGGAATCCATGGAGAACTTGATATAACTAGGTTGATGATGGATGATATTTATATTGAGTGAGGACTTGATGGGTAGATGACAAGGGAAAGGATTATGATATTTATCATTATGATAAAGTGGTTAAGTAGTTTGTGTAGATTCAATAGATACCCAATATAGATGAAATGTGGGTTTGATGGATCACTTGAGAGAGGTAATTTGATCCTCTTGATTTTGTATTACTTTTAGAGAAGGATGCAAATGATGTTGAGATACTATATCTAGACAAGAATGATCCTAGAGTGATGGCTACATGATATGGTATGTCAAATTTTACCCAGAGTGACTGACATGAAAGGAGCCACATGGAGAGTGAGTTGTGATGATTGAGGAGATAGTAAGGATCCTAAGAGGTATTATTTAGAGGATAGGTAAATATGGTGCCACTTAGAGGGATTCTAGGTAGGTAGCCAAGGGTTATATCCAAGATGAGAAAAGGTAGAGGATGCCCCACTAGATGTGGATCCTTACGCTATTTTGACCCTAGTACCAAGAGTATTTAGAGGAGATGATTCTAGTAGGTTAATAGAGGAGGCTACATGGGCTAACCTAGAGTCTTTCTTGATGAGATTCCATAAGGTGAGAATGTGATTGGTAGTGGTTAAGGTAGAATATAAGGAGGATGTGGTTAGATCTTGGGAAGATATTTCAAGGGTGGAGCATGAGTGGTATGCTGTTATCACTTATTGGGATGCAACCATTATAGAGTGGGATGTAGCCATTACTTAGTTATAAGCTAATTTTGATTGGGTTACTTGAGATAAGGATGAGGATCTTTTAAGAATGGATGGAGACCTTAGTACGGATATGGTGAATATAATATATGTTCATTAGAGTAGTGGATGGTCTAATAAGAGGAATATCTTGATAGGAAGAGGTAAGAGGTTGATATTATGAGGCTTAAGCTATGATTAGTGGAGGTGGAAGCTAACATGTAGAGGAACCATGCATATTACCATCATTTATATCATGCAACGGTACCTACTATTTATTGGGATCCATCACCAATGCATTTTAGGTTGAGGATTCAATCTATGATTTAGTACTCATAAATGTTAATAAGCTTATATCCACCACCTCCACTAGTATTTGAAGATAGGGATGTGTTGTAGCCATTCCACAACATACCCCAAATATGGGGACCCATCTTACTTTTTTTGTTTTGGTAGTTTTGGGTGTTATTTGAGTGATCATGTTTAATAGGACCCTAGCCATGAGCTCACCATGCAGACTTTAAGGTTTCTCAATTTGTGTCTTCTTGTATTCGTTTGGAAGTATCTGATGCGTTGGTTGGTTGTTGTTTCATGGTTTTGATTTGGTGTTTTTTAAAATAATAAATATTTTTAATAAATATATATATATATATATATTTAAAATATTAATAAAAGAAAAAATATATATAAATATTTATGTATATATAAATATAATATAAAATAAAAATCTACAAAATAAAAAAATATCTATAGAATATAAATAATATATATATATATATATATTTCATTTTAAATAATTATCCATGTCGATTCTAATTAGTATATACATGAATAAAATTGTTTTAATTTTATAAATTTTAATAATATGTTTTGTGTTATATGCATTTAACCTTGGGTTCGGTTATGTATAGGTTATGAATGACGAGATGACACATCATCGATGGAACCTAACATACTACAGTGGAAACCCAAAAATATGTGAATGGATGACATTAAGGAGCATTCACATCAAAAAATTGGATAGCGGAGCACAGTGTTGACAAAGCATTTAGCGACCAAATCACCATGATAGTGATGCAAAAAGAAAATACGTAGATGTCAACGTAGATTAGCGATTTCCAAATATTACTCAATGAACGTGCATGAAATAGGGATGGACTAGGATTGGTAGTGACTTAGTGATGATGGTACTCAAATTTTTATAGGGAAAAGATATATGAAGCCGACTATAGTAGTAACATCAATATCTCAGACAACAAATAGTTTAGTTGATATCTTGAATCCACAATACGGTTGTCAAGGTGGACCTGGCAGAGAACTTGACTGTGGACATATTAAGTGACTAGGCATAGAATCGAGTAGTGCACAACATAGAAATGGTAGAATTGAACTGACAGTGGTTATAAAGTGTTAAACAAGTGAACGTATGGCAATATTGGACCTCGGTGAGCATATTTGAATGAATTCATAGATGGACACATTGAGAAGATTTGGTAGAGCACAATAGTGGGGGCCCACTGGCTAGTGTTCCAATAGTAAAATGTAGTGGTTGAAAGGGTGTCACTAGTTTGAGTTAATCTAAAGGTCAAAGTGGTTTCTATCGTAGTCAACAAAAAATGACTAGGCCATACATTTTGTGATCGAGGCTTCATCGACATGGTCAAAGTAAGTTGATGGATAGTGTGGCAGTATTATGCATCAGGTTAATCAAATAGGGTGTGTCTAGTTAGAATACCCACTGAATACACACAATGAAGAGTAGAAGACATCTAGTGGTGCACACAACAAGTCATGGTGGCATTAACTGATAAGCAAATGGTGAAGTGTACCTAATGTAGATGCGTAACCAATATGGATGAATCTAGAGGTGGTGTCAGAAATAATTCTTGGTAGATGCAATGTGGACACATCGATGGCACCATGGATCTGACATGGATGGAATAGGATGTCAGCGACCAAAGAAAAAAAATATGATAGTACAGTTATGACCAGAACGTGGTGCATCTGTGTAGAATCACACAAGTAATGTGAGCAATGAATAGTCATGGACATACCAACAACAAGATAGGATCTCTATCATAGAGGTATTCACTAGTGAAGTTAGACATTATTCATCATAGTGGGTGAATTCAGATAGATCAGCAAGACATATGTGAAAGACAGTGTTCGATGTAGGAAAAATATAACTCAAATGGTAGAGGATAGGGATAGTCTCCTCACTGTGTAGATATAGCATAACCATTGTCGTTATCTGAAAATCAAAGCTTTTATAGTCATGATGCAATTATAAAATTAATTTTGGTTTTATATCGAATGGTAATGTTGACAATACGGAGACTTACCTAGTTTATCATGATCGCCAAAGCTCTGACAGGTTATATGGAGGCTCGATGGCTCACGACGTGGAGCGAGCATGGACTTCAGGACTTCTGAACTGTATGGTGGATGTAATCATAAAACATCCTTAGTCATTGTAGATTCAATATTGTGACATAATATTTGTAAGTTATGTTCCAAGGTCTCACTAAAATATGACAAAAAGGGATGTAAACTCGCTTGGTTCACATCATGTCCCATTGCATAGATGTCCGGTTTGATGGTGAAATATGATGGTTTTGGAAGTTTTGTTTCATATATATAATACATATAGAAAGGGTGGCTACAACAGTGGGAAAAATCCACATGTCCATGACTAAATGTGAAAATAGTTTTTATGGTGGGTCAACATGGAAGCCACATTCGAATGAGTCATAATATTCCTACTCTTCCACGGATGCAGATGAAGACCAAATTAGCAGGGTATCTACCACCATATTTTATTGATAAATCTAGAGGTGTAGTGATTCATAGAACCAGAGTAAAGGTGAAATGGTTAGTGACATAGGCTATAATGGTATCTATTTTAACACTAAAGGTAGGCATCCCTCCCTTAGAATGATTACCTCTGTCAAAATAGTTTTGGATTGAGAGCACATGTCACCGTAAGTAAAATTATTGAATGTGCTTTAGGGAATGAAAATCCAATTAAATTATCTATGTTAATGGTGAAACCTTTGAGAAATACGTAGGTTGTAGTGTATCTACAATATAAAATAATGTGCTATTGGTCCATCATGACACTGATGAGGATGCAATGTTGTGACATGTCATCAAAGATATCGATGCACTAGGAGCTATCGTTTGATTTTATCACATGAGGAGTGGTATCTAATAATGGACCAATGATTTTACAATGATTAGGTAAATGTGGTACTTACATTGGGGGAACTCTTGACCGAAGGCACCAAGGGATGGTAAAAGTGTTATAAAAATAAATGGGACATTTAAAACCATGCACCGAATGAAAGGGGAAGAGGTATCAATAGAGAAAGGAGAAATGAAACGAAATGCAAAGGGGAAAAATGAAAACTTTTAAATATTACAGCAAAATAGAGAAGAAGGGTTGGACCTTATTAGAGGCCACATGTTGCTGGAAAGTGTTTGTAAAAAGATACATTATTGTTAATACAAATACACCAGAAATATGCATCCTATTAGCAAGAATGAAGGAGACTTTTTCTGCATGCTAATATTAAACATTTATTTTTCCCCTTTCATGTTTTAGGCTTATAGATGATGTTTAATGCATTTTAAGGTTGCATCATTGAATGTTTAAAACATGAAATTCATTCTCTTTCCTTAGAAGCTCGCACCTAGGTTATTGCGAGTTGTGCAAATGCAGGTTTGGATAAACTAGGTTGCATGTAGGAATTTCTCACATCTTCAATTTTGTAGGAATAGGGTGGCATCATACTGGTTGTAGTGTGTTCTGATATTTTCAGCATTCTGGTCCATTTCCAGATTTTATTTTTATTTTTCTAACCCTTCTCTTTTGCAGATTATTTTAAAACTTTGATGATTAAAATAAAAATTAAAAAAAATTAAAATACCAAAAATAAATGCATGGGTGTGAAGAACAATCTTCAAGCTTTCATACAAAACAATTTCAATCCTATTCTGAGATCATTTTGAAATTATAAAAATTATTGAAAATTGTTGTTTTATGGGGATTTTTATAATTTCAGAATTTTATATTATTTCACATTTTGAAGGCAAATCATGTTTTTTAAGCTTTGCATTTTTATTCGCAAGCAATAAATGAACTTCCCTTTATGAAAATTGCAATTTCATTAAAGGGAGGTAGTTTATATGGCATTCCATAGGCCATCATTTTTAGAGCAATAAATTGGCTTCTCTTTATAAAAATTCTGATTTCATTAAAGAGAGGTAATTTATATATTATATCAAAGGTTATTATTTTTAAAGCATTAAATTATTTCTTCTTTATGAAAATTACGATTTCATTAAAGAGGGGTAATTTATAATGATATTTTAAGGCCATTACATTTTATAATTAGTCATGCATATTTATTTCCTTTTTATTCATCAAGAAATAATTAAAGGAATTCAATCATCAGTTAAATTTTCTTTTCTTTCTAAATTTCATGAACAATCAATAGCATAGCATAATAAAATAAACCAACACAGGCCCCTTGTTAACAATTACTTGCAAATCACTAAGGTATTCCTAGAACTTATTTGATATATTTTCACAAGATTACAAATACACATGTGCAATGCTTACATAGAGGAACCTTGGAGAAGTTGTTTTTGTTTTAAATTCTTTGCAAGAGAGGGTTTTGTGATCAAAATCCTAAGGGTGAGTGTGGTTTTGTAATTGGGAAAAATTACCACTCAATATTTTGGTGCTAGAAGGAGAGTCTGGATTGGTTTACTTTATTGCTATTTAGATGCTAAATTGTTCATGTTTACTTGAAGGGTTTATTTGAAGGCATTGGTGTTGGATAACAAATTTTTGGTTCTTGTGATCACTTTCATTGATTCAAACATTCTCCAATTGATGATGCATTGATGCTAACCTTTTGCAAATTGGAGAATGTTCTCTAATGTCATGGTTTAATTGATGCATATATTTTTGTTGATATACATGATGATTTATATATTAAACATTTGAGGTTTGTTAGTCATTTCATGTTTCTTTACAAGATATCTTTATTTGACTAACAAAATTGGTGCTAAAATTGTGTTCTTTAAGGTCCACTAATGGAATTACTTACTTATTGGAGGTCAAGCTATACTTTAAAAATACTTGGGCCTTCACATTCTACGCCTATATATCTTTGGGATCATCTACCTTGATTTAGGCATGATTGAATAGAATCGGTTGAAGAACATATTCAATCATATAATAATACTTTAATTCAATGGTAAACAATGCATGAAGAGGTGTCTTGTTATCCATTTCCATATACATTAGATGAATTGGATTATGATTGGTACCTTAGTTTACCTATAGGTTCCATCACTTCTTGGGCTCAACTAGAAGCAACATTTACTAGCCATTTTGGAAAATAAGTTGACCCAGTTTTGATGCTAAATCAATTTATCTCTATCTATAAGGAACCTAATGAATCCATGAGTGAATTCAATGATAGGTTCCATAAGTTTTATACCGAAGTGGTGATCCATTTCATCATTTCAGAAGAGAGAGCATTTCAAATTTACATGGGAGCCTTAGACCCCATAATATCCAAATTTCTAAAGAAGCTTCTTGAAGATTCATCCTTGCCTAAGGCCTACAATGAGGCAATTATGGTAGAACGATGGTGGGCTTTGAGAAATTTTGATATGGGTAGATTATCATTACTTAATCCTAAGACTCAAAATCAGATACCACCCATGAGTTAGGATGAGGTGCAACCTTCTCCCATGATGAATTGTTTTTCAAGAGCTATGGATTCCAACCAATACCAACCATCCAATATAGCACCCTTGAATTAAATGAGGTCTAATGTGAGAAATCAATGGGAAAAAGTTGAATGTCCAAATATTACAACCACCTTAGATTTCATCCAAGAGGATGTGCAAGTCTCAAAGCCAAGGTCCATTAATGAGTATTGGGGTGAACAAACCCATCAAGATATGGATATTGGTTCATGTTTATTCACAAAGGAAGATTGGGACAATCATTGGGAGTAAAATACAAGAGTTGATCTTATTGAAGAAACCCTTGACTCACCAAAGGTGGTTGAGAGTGAATTTGAGGAGTCAATAGATGAATCTGAAGACATGATGGAATCTCATCAATTTTTTTTAGAATATGATCATTGTAAATATCAAGAAAGCCAACATGAGTCAAGTTGAGATGAGCTAGATATTAGTGGCTCAAAGTTATATTTTACAAGTGAGGATTGGGATGCTCATAGAAAGAATAATATAAAAATTTATCCCATTAAAGAAACCCTTGAGCCATCAAAATTGGTTGAAAATGAGGTTGAAAGGGAATCAATAAATGAATTTGAAGATATAACAAAATTTAACCACTTGTTCTTGAAATACACTTTGGATGAGATTGTTGAAAATGATGGTCAAGAAAACCCACACCTTCCAAATTGTGATAAAATTGAATCATGGGTTACAAATGTGGATTGTGATCTTGCAAGATTGAATACAAAGAGTAGCCCACTTTTGAAAATAATTGAACCATCTAAGGAAGGTGAAGGTGAGTTTGAAGATCAACCCATTGATGAATTTGAAGAATGTGAAGGTATGGTTGAACATCACACCCCAATTTTAGAAGATGATAATTTTTGGTGGAATAAATGGGAGAATTTTACTACTCTTTCTAATGAAGCACTTGCTTCACCTGATATGTAGGACAAGTTGCAAAGGCTAGTTCTACAACTTAAAGGAAACATCGCTCAATTACAAGAACAAAGGCCTCAAGATGTGTATCTTGATGATGCTCCAAATCATCCTCATGAGACAAAGGTTGAAGATACTAAAAGTGATATTCTTTTAGATAGTGGAGGGGTCCTAGAGTGGATTGGTTTTGAAACATGTGATAAATCAAGACCTTCCATAAATTTGGATGAGATGATTAAATTTGATGATCAAAGCCTTCAACATCCTCGATATGATGACAAGGAAGAATTTGAAGAAGAATTTCTTGAAGAACTTGAAATTTACGAGGAGGATGCAATAGAGTTTCATCCCATGGGTTTAGACGACCATTATTATAATTGTAGGAAAGGGTATGAGGAATCATTATTTTCTCACACTCCTACTGATGAAATTTCTATTTCACTTGATAGGCAGGATGTTGAAAACTCTATCTCACATGAAGATTTGGAAATTCTTGTACAATCAAAATATGACAAGTCATTTGTAGAGATAGAGAAGGATATTTCAAGATTCAATCATTTTGAAGATGATTTTATTGAACATCTTGCTAAAAGAGAGAAGGATGATAATGAATATACTATTCTAGGAAAAGAAGGAGACTCACTCACTTTGTTCCCATTTGAGATGCAAGAAATGGAAAGCATTGTTTCACCTAAGGATCCTACAATGTCTATGCCATCTCAAAATGAGGAAATTCTAGATTTTGAGTGGTTTGGGTTTGATATTATTGATGATTCCAATGAAAATATAGATTTTAAAACAACTCAAGCCATTCATCATGAAAAGGTGTTATGCGACACATATCTTGAGAAGCTAGGTTCATGTTTTGAAAAGGATGGGCATATTTTTGATTGGGTGCCTAATTTTGGTGTTTTTGAACAAGTGTTTGATGACAATGAAAGTCATGAAGAAAAAGGAAAGATGACAAATCCTCTCCAAGTATTGGTAAATGGAAATGTATCAAAGGTAAAATCTCACCTTTTGTGTTCCACCATTTGAACTCCAAGTGAAGGTCTGCCTAATTGGTTGTTGGATTCAAATGCTATCAATTATGAAATGCCATTTGTGGTTGATAAATAATTTGAGTCAATTTCTCCTCACACCACTAATGATATTGCTTTGTTGAATGAAAAAGAAGTTGATGTGCTTGAAGTGTTAAATCAAATTCATAATCAATTAATTATTGAATCTAGGATACAAACTTATGATGATCCTCATTTAATAGATATCCTAGATGCTTGCAAATTGCTACATAAATTTGATTGGCCTAAAAAAATGGAAAATGAATTTGCTTTAAAATTTTTAGAAATAGGCTCTTGTTTGCAAGATCTCATTTTTGAAAAGGAAGGCCTATTTCTAAATCATGAATCAAATTGTGAAATTGACATCTTAAGGAATAGACAAGAAAGAATTGAAGATCAATTATTATCTTATCAATTTTATGATTTGAAACTCCACTATGGGATTACTAATGGAACTATACTAAAATGGTGGGGTGAGAGAGGTAAAATAATGATTGTTGTATTTTTTGGCCTAATATTATTGTCATTGGATTCCTACAAAGCTTGGCATGCATATCATGTTATATGTCTTTTGAAATGTGATAATCATGTTTGGGATCCAAGGAAGTGATAGCTCAAATGTTTGCATCCATCTTGTACCATAGTGTATATTTTTGTATATAGTTTTGGTTTTCATGTTTTTGTTTAGCTTTGCTATTTTTGTGCTTTGTCCTTAATTTTTTGATTTTTTTTTGCTTTCTTGTTAGTTTGCATTAGGTTAGGATTTGGTTTGTGTTTTTAGTTTTTGTGTTTTGGGTTGTTCCCTTGTTTTGAGGTGATGTTTTGTGGTCACTAATTTATGGCCTCTTGCCTATTTTTTGTGTTCCTTTGTTAAGTAGGTTGGAATACCTAATATGAAAGTAGGTGAACCTGAGAAAAGGGGGATGAATTATTTTATGATCATGCTCATATTTTGGGACTAAAATGGTGGAGAGTGGAACAATGAAATATTTTGCTAAAGCTCCACATGTAACTCACATATTAAAGGGTATTTCTGGAAGTCTTTAAGGATGAAGTTATCTTGATTTGCAAATTAAGGCTAAATTCTAACATGCTCAAATTCAAGTGTTACATAGATGTTTGCAAAGTTCTATATAAAATAAGAATATAAGCAATGCAAATATTGATCAAATCTATCACCAAGTTTAGATAAACTCCACCGGGGCTATAGACGCTTGACTGTAAGTGGGGCTCTATTTAGACAAAACTTGATAAAAATAAATAAAGCATTGAAAAGCTTGATCAAATCAATCACCTAGTTCAAAAAATATCCACCAAGGCTATGGATGCCTGACTAGCAGTGGGGCTCTGTCTGAAAAAATTATGCTCAAAAGAGACTTTGCAAAAATATTATTCAAAATGAAATATTATGAGCAATATTTTATAGCCTAATGCAAGTCAGGTGATGGAATCCGGATGGTTTTCAAGGATACAAAATGAATCACTTTGTCACACACTGAGCAAAGGTAGATGGATTAGTTATTTTTATTCAAATTTGTTTACCCCCACCTTCTCGGGACATTGCTAAATAATTGTTATTTTGCTAATATTTTGTGTTCTCATTTCATATTGGGTTCTTCACCCAAAATTCTCATGAGCATTTCCCATCAGAGTCACCATTTGTTGTGGCCATTCCACAATGTACCCAAAATATGAGGACCCTCCTTACATTTTTTTGTTTTGGGATTTTTACTTGTTATTTGAGTGATCATGTTTAATAGGACCCTAGACATGAGCTCACCATATGGACTTAGAGGTTTCTTAGTTTGTGGGGTCTTCTTATCTTCATTTGGAAGTATTCGATGTGTTGGTTGGTTATTGTTTCATGGTTTTGATTTGGTGTTTTTTGAAATAATAAAGATTTTGAATACATATTTATTTATATATATTTAAAATATTAATAAAAGAAAAAAAAGTATATATATATGGATACATATTTATGTATATATAAATACAAATATAAATATAATATAAATAAAAATCTACAAAATAAATAAAAAAAAACTATAAAATATAAATAAATAAATATATATATATATATATATATATATATAAAGTTCATTTTATATAATTATCCATGTTGATTCTAATTAGTATCTACATGAATAAAATTGTTTTAAGTTTATAAAATTTAATCATATGTTTTGTGTTATATTCATTTAACCTTGGGTTCGTTTATGTGCAGGTTATGAATGACAAGATGACGCATCGTCAGTGGACCCTAACATGCTAAAGTGGACACCCAAAAATATGTGAAAAAATGACATTAAGGAGCATTCATGTCAAAAAATTGGACAATGGAGCATAGTTTTGATGAAGCATTTAGTGACCACATCACCGTGGCAGTGACACAGGAAGAAAAGACATAGAGGTCGATGTAGATTACCTAGTTTGGTAGCGGTTTCCAAATATTACCCGATGAACATGCATGAAACAACGATGGACTAGGATTAGTAGTGACCTAGTGATGATGGTACTCAAACATTGATGGGGCAAAGATATATAGATCCAACTACAACATTGATGTCAATATCTCAGACAATGAATGAATGAGTTGATATCTCGAATCCACAACGTAGTTGTCAAGGTGGAGTTGGCAGAGAACTTGACCATGGAAATATTAAGTGACTAGGTGCAAAATAAAATAGTACACAATGTGGTAATGGTAGAATTTACCCTAGCAGTGGTGATGAAGTGTTTAAAAAGTGAACGTATGGCGAGATTGGACCTCGATGAGTAGATTTGAATGAATTTATAGATGGACACATCGAGCAGATATGGTAGAGCATAATAGTGGGGGTCCACTGGCCAGTGTTCCAATAGCAAAATGTAGTGGTTGAAAGGGCATCACTAGTTTGAGTAAATATAAAGGTCACAACCGAAAAATATCAGACCATATATTTTGTGATTGGGGCTTCACCGACATGGTTAAAGCAAGTTGATGGATAACATGGTAGTCTTATGCATCAGGTTAAGTGAATATAATGCATCTGAATACACACAATGGAGAGTAGAATACATCTAGTGGTATAGATAGCAAGTCATGGTGGCATCAACTAATGAGAAAATGGTGAAGTGTACCTAACATGGATGCATAACTTATGTGGAAGAATCTAGAGGTGGTATCAACAATAACGCTCAATAGATGCAGTGTGGACACCCTAATGGCATCGTAGTTCTAACATGGATGGAATAGAATGTCGATGACCAAAGAAAAAAAATATGAGGTGTAGTTATGACCATAATGTGGTGCATCTATGTAGAATCGCACAAGGGATGTGAGTAGTGAATAGTCATGGACATGTCGACAGTAGGGTAGGATTTCTATCATAGAGGGATTCATTGGTGAAGTTAGACATTGTTCATCATAGTGGGTGAATTTGTATAGATCAGCAATATATATGCTAAAGGCAACATTCAATGTAGGAAAAATATAACTTGAATGGTGGAGGATAGGGATGGAATCCTCACAGTGTAGATATAGCAAATCCATCACCGTTATTCGATAGTCAAACCTTCGACAATAATGGAGATATTATAGAATTATCCATGGTTTTCTATTGAACAATAGTGTTGATGAGGCAGATACTTACCCTGTTCATCATTATCACCAAATCTTTGGTATGTTATATGGAGTCTTGACGGATCATGACATGGAGCGATCATAGACTTCAGGATTTTTGACATGTATGGTGGACGTAATCGTAAAACCTCCTTAGTCATTGTAGATTCAATATGGTGATAGAATAGTTGTAAGTTATGTTCCAATGTCTCAAGAAAATATCACTAAAATAAATGTAAACTCACTTGGTTCACATCATTTCCCATTGCACATATGTTTGGTTTGATGGTGAAATATGATGGCTCTAGGAGTTTTCTTTGGTAGATATAATGCAGATAGAAAGGGCAGCTATAGTAGTGGGAAAACTCCATATATCCGTGACTAAAAATGAAAATAATTTATATGGCAGGCCAACGTGGAAGCTACTTTCAAATGAGTCATAAGATTCTCACTCTCCCATGGATGTAGATGAAGCTCAAATTAGCAGGGTATCTGCCATCATGTTTTATTGATAAAGCTAGAGATGTAGTAATTTATAGAGCCAGAGTAAAGGTCAAGTGGTTAGTGACACATATTGTAATGGCATCTATATTAGCATTAAATATGGGTGTCCTTCCCTTAGAATGGTTACCTCTATAGAAATGGTTTCGGATTCAGAGCATAGGTCATCGTAAGTAAAATCATGTAATGTGCTCTAGTGAATGAAAATCCAATTAAATTATCTATGTTAATGGTGAATCCCTTGAGAAATATGTAGGTCGTAGTGTAGCTTTAGCAAAAAATAATATGCTATTGATCCATAATGACACTAACAAGGATGCAATTTTGCGATATGTCATCGAAGATATCGATGCACCAGGAGCTATCATTTGATGTCACCACATGAGAAGGAGCGAAAGCTAATAATGGACCAACAACTATCCAACGGTTAGGTAAACATGGCACTTACGTTGAGGGAACTCTTGACCGAAGGCACTAGATGGTGGTAAAAGCATTATAAAAGGAAATGGGATGTTTCAAACCATGCACCAAATGAAAGAGGAAGAGGAATAAAAAAATAAATGGGAAACAAAATGAAATGCAAAGGGGAAAAATGAAAAATTTTAAATATTGCACAAAAATAGAGAATAAGGGATGGACCTTCTTGGAGGCCACATGCTGCTAGAAAGTGTGTAAAACAGAGACATTATTTTAGTACAAATACACCAAAAATTTGCATCCTGTTAGCAAGAATGAAGGAGACTTTTGTTGCATGCTAATATTAAACATTTATTTTTTCTCCTTTCAGGTTTTAGGTTGATAGATGATGTTTAATTCATTTTAAGATTGCATCATTGAAGGTTTAAAACATGAAATTTATTTCTCTTTCCTTAGAAGCTCACACCTAGGTTATCGCTAGTTGTGCAAATGTAGGTTCAGATAAACTAGGTTGCATGTAGGAATTTCTCACATCTTTAGTTTTGCAGGAATAGGGTGGCATCATACTAGTTGTAGTGTGTTCTAATATTTTCAGCATTCTAGTCCATTTCTAGATTTTATTTTTATTTTTCTAACCCTTCTCTTTTGCATATTTTTTAAAATTTTGACAATTAAAATAAAAATTGAAAAAAAATAAAATACCAAAAATAAATGCATGGGTGTGAAGAATGAGCTTCAAGCTTTCATCCGAAAGTTTTTTGATCCCATTATGAGATCATTTCAAAATTATAGAAATTATTGAAAATTGTTGTTTTATGAGGATTTTTATAATTTGGAATTTTATATTATTTCACATTCTAAAAGTAAATCATGTTTTTTAAGCTTTGCATTTTTATTCGCAAGTAATGAATAAACTTCCCTTTATGAAAATTGTAATTTCATAAAAGTGGGTAGTTTATATGGCATTCCATAGGCCATAATTTTTAGTGCAATAAATTGGCTTCTCTTTATGAAAATTCTTATTTCATTAAAGAGAGGTAATTTATATATTATATCAAAGGTTATTATTTTTAAAGCAGTAAATTATTTCTTCTTTATGAAAACTATGATTTCATTAAAGAGGGATAATTTATAATGACATTTTAATGCCATTGCATTTTATAATTATTCATGCATATTTATTTTCTTTTTATTCATCAAGCAATAATAAAAGGAATTCAATCATCAATTATATTTTCTTTTCTTTCTAAGTTTCATGAACAATAAATAGCATAGCATAATAAAATAAACCAACATAGGCCCCTTGTTAACAATTACTTGCAATCACTAAGGTATTCCTAGCACTTATTTGACATATCTTCACAAGATTATAAATACACATGTGCAATGCTTACATAGCGAAACCTTGGAGAAGTTGTTTTTGTTTTAACTTATTTGCAAGAGAGGATTTTGTGATCAAAGTCCTAAGGGTGAGTGTAGTTTTGTAATTGGGTAAATTTACCTCTCAATAGGATACAAGGTCTATCTATAGGTGGGACAAATCTTATGGGGATGAGTGCACAAATTTTTTCATGTGAACCACCTTTAAGTTATAGGGTTGATTATTCTAAATTTTGATATTGTGGTACAATAGACCTATAGGCATGTATTATTTTGAGGCTTATAACAATATGTGACTATCTTTATATTATAGAAAGACCTGCCAAAAGATACAAAACACGAAGCAATTATATTCAATAATGGAGATGGTATAAATACAATATTTCAGGTGGTTCGGTTGGTTGAACCACCAGTTGGTTGAAACAACCAACTTTCATATGAGCACTTAAAACACTTTTTAAAATACCCCCCAATAATGAAATATAACATTCATAGTTACATATATGCTAACATCCCCCCTTATTACATTATTGCCAAATACCAAGAGTATTGTGAAACAATTCAAACTTTATTAGTGCAAGTGCCTTGGTGAAGATATCTGCAACTTGCTCATTAGTGGGAATGTAGTGGAGCTGTATTTTGTGGTTTGGTACTTCATCCTGAATAAAATGACAACGAGTATCAATGTGCTTGGTGCGATCATGAAAAATTGGATTCTTGACAAGGTTCAAAACACCTTGATTGTCGTAAAATAAATGTAGTGGAAGATTCTTTGGAAGGCCCATATTTGTAAGAATGTGACGTAGCCATATTATCTCATAGACTGCTCCACTAGCTGCATGATATTATGCCTCTGTAGATGAAATAGCAACCACCTATTGCTTTTTACTATGCCAAGAGATAGGACCAGACCCAAGATGAAAGATATATCCAGAAGTTGATTTTCGATCATTAATGGATCCAGCATAGTCAAAGTCCGTGTATCCCTATAGATAAAACTTGTTATTCCTTTTGTATTCCAAGCCAAAATCTGTTGTACCATGAACATAATGTAGAACTATTTTTGCTGCTTTCCAATAACTTACCTTGGGTTCCTGCATGAACTGTGAAAGATATCCCACAAAAAAACTGAGATCAGACCTAGTATTAGTGAGGTATAGAAGAATCCCGATCAGTTGATGATAGAGAGTGTCATATACCTTTAGAGATTGATCATATCTAAATAACTTAAGTCTTGCTTCTATTGGAGTAGCTTTTGACTTACAGCCAATCATACGATATTTCTCAATCAAAGTCTTGGCATATTTTTTTGTGTAACTCTAATATGATGTTTCTTTTGATTCACTTCTAAACCAAGACAGTAGTGCAGAATCCCTAGATCTATCATTTCAAAATATATCTTTAGATAATTTTTCACTGTATCAATCATACTATCTGAACTACCTGTTATTATCAAATCATCTACGTACAATACCATAATCACTATGTCAAAAACATTGTTCTTTACATAGATATTCACATCTGACAAACTTCGTTGGAATCCATGTTGCAATAGGTGACTATCAATTTTGATATACCAAGCTCGAGGAGCTTGTTTTAGCCCATACAAGGATTTGATCAACTTACAAAATTTTTGTTCTTACCCTTTAACAACAAATCCTTCTGGTTGGGTCATGTATACTTATTCTTGTAGATCACCATTAAGAAAGGCACTTTTGACATCCATCTGATGTAGCTTCCACCCAAACTGAGCTACCATGGAACACAATACTCGAATGGTAGTCATTTTTGCAGTAGGGGCAAAAGTCTCTTCATAATCTATGCCTTCTTTTTTAGCATAGCCCTTTGCAACCAAACGGGATTTATTTTTATCAATTGTACCATCTGCCTTATACTTTACTTTGTATACCCACTTACAACCAATGGGTTTCTTTCCTGATGGCAGATTTACTAGCTTCCAAGTGTGATTCTTCATGAGAGATGTATGCTCTACTTCCATAGCAAACTTCCATTGAGGCTTACTAAGAGCTTCCTGAGCAGTTGTGGGTTCATTTTCATCCAATGTTGTCAGATATACCCTTTCATACTCTATATCCATATCTCTATCTTGTGTTGCATCTATGGATAGTTCATCAAACTGATGATAAAGTTCATCAACTTCTGAATATGATGCTTCTACCTTCCTCTACTGAGTGATACTGCAAGTACATGGTCGATCTAGAGTCATATATGGAAGTGAGGTCAATTTAGAATCTCTCAAAGTGCTGGTATACCATTTTGGAATATTTTTTTGAGAAGATGAAATCTCTTGCTTAGGTTCATCATCCTCATGATATACTATTGTAGAGGTATTTTTTGATGTGAAAGCTTCATCAAAAACTACATCTTTACTTATATGTGTTTTCTTGGTTACAGGATCTATCAAACGATATCCTTTTGAATGCTCATCATAACCAAGAAATATACATTGCAAGGTTTTCTCATATAACTTCCTCATTTGTTGTTTTGGAATATGCATGAAAGCTTTACATCTAAATACTCTTAGATGAGAAATGGAGGGTTTATTACCACTCCATGCTTCTTGTGGGATTTTGCCTTGTAGAGCTCTTGTGGGTGCTCTATTCAAAAGGTATGATGTTGTATTTACTACTTTTGCCCAATACTAATATTCAAGATGTGCTCCTTTTATCATACATCGAACCATTTCCACAATGGAGCAATTTCTCCTTTCAGCCACACCATTTTATTGTGGTGTATATGTTGTTGTTAGTTGTTGCTTTATCCCATGTTCTTTCAAAAATGAGGAAAACTCTTTGGAAGTGTATTTCCCCCCTCAATCTGAGCGGAGGGATTTGATGAGACGGCCAGACTATTTTTCAATAGGTTTTTTGAAATGTTGAAAATATGAAAAAGCCTCTTATTTCATTTGGAGGAAGAAAACCCATATTTTTTGAGAGTAATCATCAACGAACAATTGAAAGTATTTCTTTCCACCATAACTGGTGGGCATAGGGCCGCACAGATTGGTGTGTACTAAATCCAAAGGTTTCTTAGCTTTGGAAGAGCTTGGTTCAAACGGTAGCCGGTGTTGCTTCCCTGCTAAGCAATCTGAGCAAACTGGTAAGATGGAAGAGAGATGAGGAAGTCCTCTCACCATCTCATATTTACTCAATTTGAGCAAATATCCTGAATTGAGATGCCCATATCTTCTATGTCAAATATAAGTGGCCTCCTTTGTATTTGCAACTAGAGCAACATGAGGTGTTGTAAGAGCATCTAGGATGAACAATCCATGCTTTTAGGAACCGGTTACAACATGTTTACCTCTGTAGGTTATAAAAATTTCTTCTTGCCTTTCACCACTTAGAACACAACATCCATTTTTCTATCCAACATCTGAGGAACAAACAACATATTATTGGCTAATTCGGGTACATAGAGGACCTTCTCTATCTAACATTTACCATATGGAAGAGTAACATAAATATTTCCTTCTCCCTTTACTTGATAGACTTGATAATCAGCAATGGTGACAGGATTTCCCTCTTTCTCCTCAAATGTGTCAAACCATGATTTATCTCCAGTCATATTCTTACTAGCTCTGGAATCAATATACCATACAACATCTATCTAAGAAGATGAAGTATGAGTCATGAGCACCTTGTGTGATCTTTTTAGAGTCATAATCTAAATCAGACTCAGAGGAATATGTGTTTGAGTTGGAGTCATCACAAGTAACATGTCCCTTAGGTTGCTTATGTTTCTTTTTATACTTCTATTTCTCTTTCCCTTTCTTCTTATGAGGTTTTTCATCTTGTTGCTTGTTCTTGAACCAACACTTGTTGGTGTCATGGTTATTCATATCATAAATCTTGCAATATTTATCCTTTTTTTTATTCTGCTTCCCTTTTCCTTTGAAATATGGACCCCCTTTTTGAAACTGCCCTTGTTGCTTACCCCTCTGTTGAGTAGAAAGAACATTATCTGACACCTCATCTTTCTAGACCTGATTTGCTTCCTCAGTCTGGAGAAAATTTACCAAATCTACAAAAGTTACTTGTCTACCAAAAACATTAAGGGAGGTGATCAACATATTATAGGAATCTAGCAATGCTCTCAAGATAACAGAATTCAAGACATCATCATCCACTATTTTCCCATAGCATTCAGTTTGGCTTTCAATTCTACCACTTTGCAAAGGAATAGGTCAACTATTTTCCCAAATTCATATTGAGGGTGTGTAGTTGAGTTTGAAGGTGTAGATCAGTGGACTGATTCTTCCCTTCATACACAGTAAGCAATGCATCCCAAGCATTCTTACTGGTTTTGGCATCACAGATGTGAGGCTGGACCTCATATTTCGTAGCAAGCAGGAGAAACATGAGGCCTTTTTTATCTTTTTTATCAAATGCTTCTTGATCTGCTCCTGCTGTTTATGGGCGTTTTGTAGTGCCAGTCACTACATCCCATAAATATTCCACCTGAAGAATAGCTCTCATTTTTGTCTTCCACGAAATAAAATTAGGACCTTTTAGCAATTGTGAATCTGAGAGATATTTATGCATAGTTGCCATTATGAAAGTTTCTACGTGAAATAAATTTTCCCCCTGGATTTTGGAATTTTGCAAGATCAAAGGAAGTGCACACTTGAACCCTTTGTTTTGGTAAAATTTCATAGTGGAAAAAAACAAGGAATAAGCCAAGAGCTTTGCTAGTAAAAAAAACTTTGGCAAGGTGTGTTTAGCAAAATTTGTTTGAAAATTGTTGGCAAATTTATGTAGCAACTTTTGGCAAAATTTGTTTGTTTTAGCAACTTTTTCAAACTGTTGCTAGAAACTTTTTGTTTTTGTTTTGACAACAAAAAATTGTTGTGGGTGGGATTGGAACTCCCAACCTCACATTTCATGCTATGAAGGTCAAACCACCTCGACTGCACATGGAGGTGAAAACAAAAGCATCCAATGCACCTTTTAATTAAACCTTTGTAGCAAAAAAATTTGCATGACTTTTGGTGAGGATGGAACCCCCAACTAAACCGTCGTGAAGAAGATGCCGAACCACCTCGACCACACACAGAAGGTGACATTATAGCAAAGGAACCGTCACATTATAGCATCTGACAATATTGATTTTTTTTTTTTTTCTTGCAAAAGGCAATGGGGTTGGAACCCTTGACTTCGCCCACCGAGGAAGGAAACCAAACCACACCGGTGACACAACTCGTGGGTGAAAGAAGGCACAAGGTGCCTTTTGGTGCCAATGTGAAATAGAGGTTACTCACTATGAAACACAACAACTCTGCACCATGAACCTCACGAGCTTTGCACAAACCTCTACATGAAACCCTGCATAAAACATAGCAATTTTTCACACATTTTTGGGAACGCTGCATTCACCGAGTTTTAGGATTTGTTGAGGGTCGCCATGGAACGCTGCTGCCACCAAGTTTAGGGTTTGTGAGTGTTGAAAAATGCCACCGAAATCTATCTATGCTGCATCGTACGAAAAAAAATAAAAATCTATCTTTCCTTTATCCCATATGCATGAGAGAAGGAAAGAAAGAACATTTTTTATTTGCCTTGTTACACTAAGGCTTTTGATTACCTTCGGGCAATCAAGCCTTACCCTTCTTTTGCCCCTGAGCCTATCTCCATGTGCCACGTAACTAGTCAGCCTGGTCAGCCTCACCCATGTCCTGCCATGTGTCCTAGTCACCCAGGTCAGCCTCAGGGTCGCCCGTGTCCTACCACGTGTCACGGCCTGGTTTTGGGTCTTGTTTCACATGTTCGTGGGCCAGGTTTTAGGGTCTGCCTAATTTTGGTCTCGCCATGTTTCAGGGTTCACCTGGTTTCTGCTGCCTCAGTCTTACCGCCCAACTCCACTCGGACCGCCCTGCTCTGATGCCATATAGAAAGACCTGCCAAAATATACAAAACATGAAGTAATTGTATTCAATAATGGAGATGGTATAAATACAATATTTTAGGTGGTTCGGTTGGTTGAACCACCATTTGGTTAAAACAACCAACTTTCATATGAGCGCTTAAAACACTTTTTAAAATACCCCAAATAATTAAATATAACATGCATAGTTACATATATGCTAACATATATTTTCTTTTGATGTGACATGATGTGATATGTTATTATTTTTATTTGATTTGATGCACATGATTAAGATATAATTTAGATAAAGTGTAGCAAATAAGAGAAATAAGAAAAATACTAGAGAGTAGGCAATAATCACAAGAAGCAGTCTATTACAAAATACATCACCCAAGTGGTGGTCTATAAAACAAGGTAATAGACAAATGCTAAGGGTGACTAGATTTTATTAGTGAGTGGTGACCTAGAAGTATGATAATGGATAAAAACTCAAAAATATATTTTTATTTTTATTTTATTTATCAGTAGTGGTATCTAGACCTAATAAAGGAAAAACACTCATTATGATCTCCTTTTGGGTGTTAACCTCTAAGATTGAAAAACACTCATGGGATGAGTATGAATATGATCTAAGAAGTGCATATATAAGTGGCATCCTGAGATCTATTGTAATGGATAAGTGCTAAAATATACAATTATCATAATTACCTTCCTAAGAAATGTTCTAAAATCCATGATAATGTACAAGTGATTAGAAAATGGAATGAAACTCATCATGCTTAAATGGTGGCTTGAGAAGCCACATAAGGACAAGAACTTACTTGTAATATTTACAGGTATATATATATATATATATATAGATATATATATAGATAGATAGATCAATAGATATATAGATAGATAGATAGATAGATAGATATATTGTGGTTAGTAGTGTTAGTAGTTAGTGATTGTTAGTAATTTCTTATGATATGATAAGCATAGCCTTAAAAACCTTACATAGCTAGAAGGACTTTAATATCTCACACTAAGAGAAGAATGGCTCAAATTTCTTTACATAGCCCTAAGTAATTTAATGTCTCACATTGTGATAAAGATGACCCAAAATACTTTAATGTATCACATTGTGAGAAGCATAACCCAAAAGACTTTTTATGCCTTGAAGGACTTTAATGTCTCATATTGTGAGAAGCATGGCCTAAAGGAATTTAATGTCTCATGCTATGGGAAGAATGGTCTAAAGGAGTTTACATGGCTTGAAGGACTTTAATGTTTTACACTATGAGACGCATGGCCTAAAGGACTTTACTTGGCTCAAAGGAATTTAATGTGTATAATGTTGTTTATTGTGCAAAAATTATCTGAGCATGTATGAGTAGATTTAATATTTTTTAGAAGGCATAAAAGAGATTTGTGCATGTATGAGTAGATGTAATATGCTACAAGGGGTAGAAAAGAGGTTTGAGCATGTTTGAATAGAATATGCATGTGAGAATGTATTATAAGATGTTTATAAGTGATATTTGTACATGATTTAGTGTAAATATATTTGTGATCATATGAATGGAATATGTATTTATGTAAAGAGAATGATGATCATAAAAAATGGATAATTTGCACTTTTTTTTCAACATATACCCCAAAATTTGAAAAACAAAATGTAGGAAGAGTATAGATTATTATGTTAAGTTGATGCAATTTAGCCAATATAAAGTTAGGAGGCTAGTTGGCCCCAATCAAATGCATAGATGTATTGATTTTAATGTAATAATAAGTATTTGAAGATATATAATATAGACATGATGAAGATGTCCTAAATCACTTAATATATCAGTGAGAGGGTTACCTAATACACATGCAAATATTTATACATATATGAAGTATTAGATATACAGTTCATGAAGCTCTGCACTCTGCTCATAAGACTAACAAGTTTGTTTTTGCCCTAAAGCTTGATATGAACAAAGCATTTGCTAGGCTAAATTGGGACTTTCTGATTGTTGTCCTCCTTAAGTTTGGTTTTCACCACCAATGGGTTAATTTGATCAAAGAATGTATTTCTAAAGCATGGTTCTCAATTCTAGTTAATGGAACAACTGTTGGTTACTTTCAAAGTCATAGAGGAATTCGGTAGGGGGACCCTATCAGCCCCATGTTATTCATCATTGTGGCAGAAGCTTTAGGCAGAACCATAAAAAATGCTTGCAGTTCAAAGCTAATATTAGGAATCAAGACAACATATCTCACTAGGGTTGTTTCTCACCAACAATTCATCGATGATACCCTTATATTGACTAAGGCATCGGTGGTTGAGGCCAAAATAATTAAATACATCCTACAACTCTACAAGGACGCTGTTGGTCAGAAATTTAATTTTAGTAAAAGCAAGTTATATTTCTTGAACACCCCCATTCAAAGGCAAGGAAGGATTGCAAAAATTTTAGGGTGTTCTATAGCAAACCTCCCCACTTTGTATCTTGGTCTCCCTCTTTTCATTGGTTCTCCGAGAGAGTCAATGTGGGACACGGTTATTGAAAGAATTCAAAAAAAACTTGTTGGATGGAAAGGTCATCTTCTATCTCAAGCAGGAAAGCTGACCCTCACTAAGGCCTCTCTTCAGAGTATTCCAGTCTATTTCCTCTCTATTTTCAAAGCCCCTATGAAGGTTTTCCAAAAATTTGAGAAACTCCAAAAAGAATTTTTATGGACTGGATCGGAGGAGAAAAAAAGGATACACCTTGTAGGATGGACCAAAGTGTGCAGACCCAGGGAAAATGGGGGCTTAGTTCTGAGGAAAATTGCTCATATAAATTTAGCTTTACTAGCTAAGTCGGCATGGCATCTCATTTTTGATGAAGAAAATGAATGGACAACTATCATCAAATGAAAGTATCTTCAAAATATGGAATTTCTAAGTGACTCAATTCCAATAAGATGTTCTGCTTTTTGGAAAGCAATTCTTAATTGTAAAGAAATCATAAAAAAAAGTTTAATATGGGTTTTAGGCAATGGTGAGAGGATAAATTGCTAGAATGACAGGTGGTCTAAGGATGAACCACTGATGCAATATCCTAACTTAGCCCAAATTAGAGATATCACGGAAGAACTCATTGGTAGAAAAGTCTCTGATTATATGGTTGAGGACATAGGTAGAATGAAGTGGAAACAAATAAGAATTCAAGGATTTCAAGTGAAATAAAATTATATTTGTAACATTCTTGGGCAACAGTTTATCCCCATGAGACCCAAGGAAGATCAAGTGACCTGGTCTCCTACGAAAAATGGGTAGTTCACTGTTAAATCAGCTTACAATATTCTACTTGATGACGAGGATTTTATCCTCCAAAAGGACTTAGTTTGGATAAAAAATTTAATTCCAAAAATTGTAGTCTTTTCATGGCTAGTTATCCAAGGAAGAATTCTAACCATTTATAATATGATGCGTAAAGGTATTTGTATCACTAATCATTGTTATCTATGTAGGGCTAATTGGGAGACCATTTATCACATTTTCCTTAAGTGCCCTTTTTCCTTGACTGTCCTAAGTGGGGTTTTTCAGGCCTTCAATATTTCATGGGTTAAACCAGCCACCGTACTTGATTTTTTCGTCCAGTGGCCTTGCCCCTTTTCAAGCCAAAGACTTAGATACATGTGGAAAATTTATCTCAATCACTATATTTGGAAGGTGTGGTTAGAAAGGAACCATAGAGTCTTTAATGAGTCTATCCATGACCATAAAACTATCATTTCCAGGATACTATCCTTTACCAATGAGAATGTGAACCTTATCCCTTTTGACAGTTGTAAACCTCATCTACAGGAGACCATGATTGCTCAATATTTAAGCTTAACCTTTTTAGATGAGTATGTGCCTAGGATAGTCAACCCCAGAGCCAATATTCAGTTGTCTCCACCTCCTATGGGTTGTTTTAAGCTTAAATTTTATGGAGTAGCTAAGGACAATCCTGGAAGAGCAGGTGCTGGTGGTATTGTGCGAGATCATAATGGGAATATGATGCTTACATTTTTTGAATATTTGGGAACAAGGACGAACAACGAAGCTGAAGCTAGAGCTATGTGGAGAGACCTTCAAATGACTCAAGACTTAGAAGGCAATTTTATCATAGAAGGAGACTCTATGCATGTTATAAATCTCCTCAATAATTGGAAAACACCTCCTTGGAGGATTAAAACAATTGTTGAAGAGGTTAGGATCCTTTTCTAGGGAAGATAGGACAGAAAAGCCCAACATGTCTTTCGAGAAGCTAACAAAATTGTTGATAAGCTAGAAAATTTGGGTGTCGATGGTGATGGACTTTTCAAATGGGAACACAGTGTCCTGAGTGAAGTAGAGGAGCTTATTCAAAAAGAATGCCAAGAATGATAGTAAAATTTACCAACAGGGAAGGCACTGTAAGTTCGAAGGCTAGGAGTATTCTCGTCTCTTTTTTGAATTGGACTCACAATAAAAATTATCTAAGCTGTCAGTCTTCGTGGATGCTGCTTGGAAATACCACAAAGACTAATGGGGATAGTCACATGTCAGATAACATGGCTTCTAGTCATATTAGTAATTTGAGGTTGGTTGATAATCATAGGGAAGGAAAGAAACGACAATATAAGACTTCAAACCAAAGCCACATGGACCACCAAATAGCCACCGCCATAAATCTAGCCAGCAGGTTCACTTCTCCAAGGTTGATTGGCCAAGATAGTATGTGGTACCAAAGCATGTCATATACGAAAGAAATAAATTACTAAAGAATTATTAAGAGTAACTATCAATACAGAGCTGTGGGAGTTTTTTTCAGTACTCTGCTATGTGTGTCTGAAGCTTTTTGTTTCTCCATTGTATCAAGGAAGGGATCCGTGTCTTTATTTTTTGTAATTATGATGCATGTGTGTTTTCTCGGGGTATACCCAAAATGTTGTATGGGAAGTTTATTTTTGATAACAGGCTGGATTTGACGGCATGTAGATTTTACATATATAGGATCCTTAGTAAGGATATGTTTATCAACAACCCTGGGCTGATTTTTGTAAAAGGTTTTGGGTCAACCTGTAAAACCCGATATTAATGCTATAGTATCTTATCTACCAAAAAAAATATATGAAGACATAATCCTTTCACTATTATATAAGAAAAATTATGACTGTGTGAAGCCATCGAAACTAGAAATCATATCCATTAATTGGAATGCTCACAATGTAAATACGAGTTTGCAAGAAAATGAATATGAGATGCTAGTCCACTCAAGTGGCACATTAGGCCTTAATAATAATTGTAAGGGTATATGATAAAATAATAGATATATTGATATATGATGAAGGTGTCCTAGATTGCTTAGTACATCAACTAAGAGGTTCAAAGCCTAGTGAAAATTACCTAATGCATATGCAATGATTTGAAAACACATAAGATATTGGTCATGAGGATTTTATTCCCTCACTACTAAACAAGAAATTAGGACCTTTTATGAAAATAATGCTACCAAGTATACCTCCCGAGGTAGTAGAGACTCTACTTCTAGTGAATGACACATTTATAAATAATTATGAACATGCAATACAAATTATTGCATGGTTAAAAGTTCTAGGATCAACAATTTCAATCCCCTAGAGTGATATAGTAGATAAGCTAGAGCATGAGTGTGATGAAATATGACAATCCTATAGGATTTGTGTGGTAGAATCACATGGATATCCAAGGAAATATGAGGTCCTTCACCATTTCTTGATGTAGCTACAAGGAATTATATATGTGTATAACATTTTTAAAATAAGTTGCCTTTCCATAGAAGTCCTATGCTCATCCATAGTGTATGGCCTTGTTGATATCATGAAGTTGACTAGATTATATTGGGACTGAAATAGATGTGAGATATATTGATACAAAAATGGATTACAATATATAGGCATAAGCCTATATGAGAACATGACAAGTGTCATGGACACGTCATAATAGGTAGACAAAGTACACATTAACTCTAACATTCCCTCTTAATGTGTTATTTTCTAACAAATAAACCTAACATCCTCCTTTATTACATGATTTGGTCTAGGCTCGTGCTCTTTGCACTTGGATCTCCAACTATGAATAATACTAGATCAATGGTGTATACATCTCAGTTTTTTGCCTTAGGTTCAACCACTTCCTTGTATCTTTTACCTCTGGGTCATCTATCTAAGTGCCTCAAGGTCATCTTGGGTGCCTCAGGGTCATCTTAGGTGCCTTAGGGTCATCTTGGGTGCCTCAGGGTCAGCCACTTCTAGGTCTGTTGCCTCTTTAGGTCATCCTCTAGGTATGTTGCCTCTTGTAGGTCACTAACTAGGTTCACCATGAATATCATACCCCCTCATGGTGAAACACAATCTAGAAGGTGTCGGTCTCTACCGAAAATGTACCTTAATACAAAATAAATATGATCCATATGAGAGTGTTAGTCTCTATCAAAAATGCACTCAAAAAATACAATAAAATAAGCCATATAAAAAATATTTATGTGGGGGAGAAGAAGAAATAAGAGAAAAGAATATTCTAAAGTGTCTATATTTGTAGTCTTCATAAGTTGATCAACAAAAAGTCCTCGGATAGAGTCTAGGGTGTATATGTTTGTATTACCTAGAGTAGGTGTCCTTATGGTAATCACCTCATAATATCAGAATGCATGGGTAACCAGCTACTGCATCCACCAAGTATGATAGAGGAGAATACTAGATACTAGATTCACTTACATAGAGTGTCGGGTTCAACCAAAAATGCATTCTAGAATACAACAATATTTGAGGCTAAAAAATACAAATGTAACAACCTCAAAATGAAAATAGAACACCACCAATGTGTCCATATTGGAAAAACCTTTTCGACAACTATAAACACCCCTATATTTGGGTGTCAATGGGACCTTCATATTGTGGAAAAACAACATCAAGAATCTATAATATTCCTGGCATCGCTCTCTATGGTGGAATAAAACATCATCTAAATTTTTGCTCATAGGGTAAATTACATACATAGGCCATTTCGGCCTTCCATTTCCACTGCCCATGTGGAAAAAATATTAAAAAATTTCAACACCCATACAATAAAAAATCAATGTTGCAGGCCGAACAAGGTGAATGGTTTCCTATTTTTGTCACATGCCCATGCATGTAATTATCAACCCAAGGAGCTTCATAAACTTACGAAGAGTCGGAATTAGGTTACTAAAATACCACTGGAGGGTGAATATACTAATCCTACATTGGGGGGTGTTCTTGAGATGGTTGTCAATCATTCCTGCACTCCTCAATAAATTATGTAAGAAGAACAAAAATAAATCTACAGAAATAAATCATGTATACAGTCCTAGAAATAAACCTACTGCAAAATACGGGAACTAGTAAATTAATGAACGGTTCTATGAAAGCAATAAAATAATTAAATAAACAGAAAGAAATGGGGAAGAAATAACGGCTTGGAGTGGGCCCAGGCTCCAGCAGATTCCTCCCGATCGAACACGTGCTTAGAACTTCTGGAACTAGAATATATTTATCAACGTATTACAATCTATCTTCTGCAATTCAAAATAGCTCTTTATTAATTATTTCTATATATCTCTCTATATATTTTCAAAATGATCTACGTGTGTTTATATAACACACCTGCAGAACTTCTGTTACAACAGTGGTTACAATAGTCGATTCTTCCTAGACTAAATTAGAACAGTCTGGTGAATGTAATCGACGTCTGGCATTATGTTCTGAAGGTGGCGTGTTCATTTTGGTTTGTGCTTTACCTGGCATTGATAAGATGTTTGGGTACATTAGGTGCTATCTCCAATTTAGCTCTGCATGACGTAGAGCTGGAACTGCACCAGCCGCTGCCATCCATGTCGTTCAACTCTGGTCAATGGGCAAAGAATCAGTGGTGCCTTTTAGTTGTAGGGAGGCGCTTACCCTATATTAGCGCCTTTTGGTTGTAGGGAGGTGCTTGCCTTTGGTTGGCACCTTCCGGTTGTAGGGAGGCGCTTGTCTTTGGTTGGCACCTTCTAGTTGCATGGAGGCGCTTGCATTCAAATGGCACCTTCTGACTATAGGGATGCGCCTATGTTCAATCGATGCCTTCCGACTATAGGGAGGTGCTTGTTCACTTGACGCCTTCCAACTGCAAGGAGGTGCCTATGTTCAATCGACGCCTTTCGACTATGGTGAGGTGCTTGTATTCAATCGGTGCCTTTCAATTGCAGGGAGGCGCTTGTTCCCTTGGTGCCTTCTAGTTGCAGGGAGGCGCCTATGTTCTCTTCATTGACTCCCGATGAAATAAAGTGCCAGGTCCATCGAAAGGACCTCGACTGTTCCAAATCTAACTAAATCAACCGCAATTCCACAAAACATACTAAAAGCACACAAATTAGATAGCACGCATAATTATATCAAATATCTATATAATCATTTATAAAAGTACGCAATCCTTATTATACAGCCACATATTGATCCAAGAAATATGTACAAAATATGAGCATTTTTGGTGCTCATCATCCCCCCATGCCTAACATATGCCACACCCTCATGGCATCCAAACTGTAGGTAGCCCTCAGAATTTTCATCGTCACCATCTCTTGGAGGATTTGGCTGCCCCTGTGGCCCGAGTCTATATTTTTGTGTCAGCATGTGAATGTGTGGTTCACCTCTGGCTATGGGAAACTACGGCTGTTAATTGTCCCCTTCTTGTTTTTGCCGCTACTGGTGGTGGTCTAGCCAGTGTTCCTGTCGATTGAAATGCAGCTTCGAAAGCTTTCCAGAGGTTGTCATATAGAGGTTTGACCACTGCCAGAGGGATATCCAAGTTATCCTCTCTAGAAGGCACTACTTGGGCCTTGTATAATGCGGCCACTTCAGGGGTAAGCCCTTCATTCTCCTTTGCAATTGCAATGACCTCCAATTGTGGGCCATATATTCCCCACCGTTCCAAGTACCTCCTCATCATGGAAGGCTGCCTTGGCTGCTTTCATTTCGTTGCATAGTCGCTTGAAATATTTTTGTCATTCGATGAATGGCTACATGTCCCATTCGTCCTCCTCTAACTCGATGAAGGTCACTTTCGCCTTCTGTCAAGCCATCCTAGGCCTCTTTGCCTTGGCCTCTACAAAAAATGTGGTAGCTCAGACAGGGGTCTCTTCTTTCTCTTTTGGGGACTTCTCTTCACTCCAAAGGATCGGCTGTGCTGCTATCTCTGGGGGTGATCCTTTATCCTCCTGTCTTCCTGGTGTCGACCCCTTAGGCTCTTCTCCCTCTTCAGGCCTGGGGAGGTCCTCTGTATCCTCTGGTCTTATCTGCTACTGGAGGCATTCGTCCTACTCTGTGTCACTCAAGACAATGATAGGGGGCATCGTAGGACTTCTTTCATTTTCACCCCTAAAAATAGAAGAATCCTCCCCTACCTCCGGGCTACTTTGTTGGGCGTCCGATCGAATCTCCCCCAAAGAGAATACTCGTTCGGTGGATGTGGGAGAGTTTGTTGGCACTACTTCTACCCAATCCGTCTACGTGGATGCCTCCTGTCTTGTTGTTCTTCTGCCCTGAAGTATTTGATTTTCCTCCTACAACTGCCAGACCAGATACTTGAGCTGAGCGATTCGTCTATCCTTTTCCTCCAATTCCTGTTGATGCTGGTTCTAGAAATATTCTAGAATCTATTGTGCCATCCAGCAATCATTTTGCTAGTCGAGCGCCTCCTCCAAGGCCGCATTGATCTGGTCATTGCTCTCGAAAGTTCCCTCATTCTGTGGGCTCTAGTTTGTTAATTCTCAAAGGGTTTGGGCGGTGACGTCTATCTCTGTGTCACTCTGTTCTTCCTCTATCGATAGGAATCACCATAGACATTTCCTCTTGGGAATTGGTTCGTCTACACCACCCATGAGTGGCACTCCTTCCTCCTCATACTCGAGCACTGGGGAATGCCCTCTATCCTCTATGTCTCCGGGCATCGGTGACTGCTCTGCTCCTCCTAGAAAATAGGGCAACACCAATTGCCCAATGTTTGTTATCTCCTCTATAGGGGATGCTTCACCTTGCCCTAATTTGGCAACCACATTGTGTTGCCCTATTTGGCTGCCATCTCCCTTTGCATCACAATTCTGTCCTTGTGCTTCTGCATGGCGGACCAATGCCGATATCAGCCCATGGTGGGCTAAGGTGAACGGTGCCCCTTTCTGGTACTGAGCCACTTCATATTTCAAAGCACTTGTCAGGTAGAAAGGTATATTCAATTTCCTCCCATGCACTAGGTGATTGAAGAAGTGCACATGATTAAGGTGCAGATGGGTATACTTCCCTGTGCATGTGAAGAATCGAGCAATCTGCTCGAACATCTTTCGCATATTCATGGGGAGGATATTTTTGAGTAACCCCTCCCTGTCTACCTACACATTTCCTCCCGGTAGCAGTATGTCAGTGTATACTTTTAACACTCCACCCTTGTATATACATTCCCCTGTGAGAGGCAATCCAATCGCCTATGAGATGAACTCAGGGGTGACTGGAATTTCCATCCCTCGTACTTGGGCCGCATTACCCCTCAAAGAGGTGGCAAACTCTCTAGCTACATCTATGTCCTGGTCCTGACTGACCAGGGTACAGTATTTGAGCCACCCCTCGGCTTCGAATTGGGTCTTTACTGCCCCTCTGATCCCATCTATGTCACTAGGTTAATTCTTCTTGATCGCGTTATTCTTAGACCTTCCTCCCATGGCGCCTTCTGCTACTGTATTTTTTTCTATCCTTCCTTCTTCAGGAAGGCACCTTATTATAGAAAATGCACCTAACCCTAATAGTTATGGAAGGTGCCCTCTCATTGGCACACATTTTTGGCTATGGGGGGTACGATCTCTATGACAGCTGTATTTTTTGATACTACGTATTTATAAACAATTATATAAAAGATTTGATTTAATATGCACATACTTGATTTGGCATTCTTGTTGTCATGATAGCAACTAATTTGCTGACTTGTGACACGAGGGAGGGGTATTTGATATCGCTTATTTGTGTGATGCTTTGTTTCGCATGAGGCATCTGATCGATGTAAATGTTGCACGCGGGAGGCATTCTTTGGTACCTTCCCCATGTGGATGGTGTCCATGTAGCACCTTTCCAATGTTGTCGGTGCTCGTCTTCAAATGAATGCGCCTTTCGATGCCTTCTGATTGGTGGGAGGTGCTTTTCGACTGCATGTGTCTTCCCAATGTGGGGGGTGCCTCCTTCTGGTCCGTGCCTTCCCGATGTTGGAAGGCATTCATCTTGATGAATGTGCCTTCCTGATGTTGGAAGGCGTATTTGGATTTTTTTTTTCTGGTGCCTTCCTGCCATGGAAGGTGCCTATTATATATATATATATATATATATATATATATATATATATATATATATATATATATATATATATATATATATATATATATATATATATTTTTGATGGGTGCCTTTCGAATGCAATAAGGTGCCTTCTTCTGGATGGGCACCTTCTGACTATAGTAAGGCACCTTCTTCTAGACAGGTGCCTTCTGACTGCAGTAAGATGCCTTCTTCTGGATGGGCACCTTCTGACTGTAGTAAGGTGCCTTCTTCTATATGGAAACCTTCTGACTGTAGTAATGCACCCTCTTCTGGACTCGACGAATCGACTGGAAAAGGGTGATCAAACCTTCCTAGTTTTTCATGCTGCCCAGATTCTATCTATGAGCTAGTGTCAAAATGCTAAACCGAATCAGGCCTAGTTTCCCAGATACCTATCCTTCGTCTTTGTCAGGTCCCCCACCTACAAAAAAGCAACCAAAAAATAAAAGAAAAAAAAGGTAGTTAGACGTGTTCTATGCCTGTCAGGCCCTGGATTAGGATGCTTGCAGCTTGCATGCGGGCGTCGTCCTTGCAAAAAAACACACATTAAAAAAAACTATAACTAACTAACCAAATTGGGTGAGCACTTTCATGCCCACCATTTCACCTGTGAGATTTTGTTCTAGATCTAAAAAGATGGGGTCTCCCCCACTCCTACTTTGGATTCCACCTGTAACATTTCAAACGTATTATAGGGGAGTAGTCGGTGGCCATTGACTGTGAACATGGTGTTGCTGTCGTCAATTGTCTTAATGCGCACCACTCCATTCCTAATGAGCTCTACCACATCATACGGCCCCATCCACCTTTGCATAAGTTTGCCCTTCCTTTCCTGGAACCGGGAATCATACAACAGTACCCATTCCCCTACCTAGAACTTCTTCAGCTTGATGTGGTGATCATGGCACTTCTTTCTATGCTTCTGTATAATCTCTGTCCTCTGCAAAGCATCCAGTCAAATTTTGTCCAGCTGATATAGCTGGCGAATCCTCTATTTTTGAGCTTCGTCCAAGCTCAAATTTAATTCTGAAGCCGTCCTTAGAGTTTTGATTTTGAACTCGATGGGCATCATCGCATTTTTTCCATAGACCATTTGGAAAGGTGTGCATCCTATGGTGGATTTCCATGTGGTGTTGTATGCCCAAACTGCCTTCGACAACCGTGTGGCCCAATATTTCTTGTGTTGCTGCACGATTTTGGTCAGGATGTTTTCTATCTCCCTGTTTGTCACTTCTACTTGCCCGTTCACCTGTGGATGGTAGGGCATGGTTTTATTGTGCCAAACTCTATACTGCTCCATCAGCTCCTTAATAAATTTGGAGGTGAATTGGGGCCCTTTGTCTGTTGTTATCTCTCGAGGAACCCCAAATCATGTGAAAATATGAGAAAATAAGAAATCGGTGACCATTCTTTCCTTTGAGTCCCTTAATTCCTGCACTTCCACCCATTTGGTGACGTAATCCGTGCAAACCAAAATAAACCTCCTTCCCATCGAAGGTGGATTAAATGGTCACACAAAATCCATACCCCATTTATCAAAATGTTCCAGACGTACCTGGGGCTACAGGGGCATTTCATCTTGGTGGGTTGGTCTACCCATCCTTTGGCACTCATCACACTTGCTGGTATATGCTATCGCGTCCTTGAATAGAGTGGGCCAAAAATACCCAGCCTGCAGGATTTTGTAGGTAGTTTGTTTCCCTGCAAAGTGTCCTCTGCATGGCTCATCGTGACATGCCTTGAGAACTTCTGAAAACTCTTGTTCTGCTATGCATCTTCTTATAATTTGGTCTCATCCTATTTAAAATAGGAGATCATCCATCCAAAGGAATGATGCGCTCTTCTCTATGATTGCCTGCTTTTCTCTGTAGGAGAGAGTAGGTGAGGTCCTTCCGATGGCCAAGTAATTGGCTATGTCTGCATACCACGGAGTTTGTTCACTAATAGCGAACAAATGTTCATCCGAAAATTGATCTTCCATTGCTTGATGATCTTATGGTATCAATCTGGATAGAAAATCTGCCATGATTTTGTCCTTACCTGGTTTATTGTCTATAGTGACATTGAATTCCTGCAATAGCAACAACCATCTGATAATTCTACCACCAATGGCTAGCTTGCTCATCAGATACCTAATAGCCACATGGTCCGTATGGACGAAGACCTTGTATCCCGTTATATAGTGATGGAATTTGTTTATTGCATGGACAACTACGAGGAATTTTTTTTCTATCACTATATAATTGAGTTTTGCTCTTGCTAAGTTTTTACTGACATAATAGATGGTGTAGAATTCTTCACCGTCTTTCTACCCAAGGACTGCTTCGATTGCACCGTTAGATGCATCATAGTAAATATGGAATGGTATGGCCCAATTCGGTCCTCTCAAGACCGGTGTAGATATCAATTTTTCTTTTAGCAATTGGAACGCTTCTTTACAATCTCCCATCCAATTGAACTCTACGTCCTTAGAAAGTAGGGTGTGCAGTGGTTTGGCAATCTTACTAAATTTGGCAATAAATCATCGATAGTACCCATCTGATCCAAGGAAAATTCTTACATCCTTCTACGTTCTGGGGCTAGGTAGGTCTCTAATGACCTCGATCTTCCTCTTGTCTATTTTTATTCCTTCCATAGAGAGGTGGTGTCCCAATACGATGCCTTCTTGCATCATCATAAAACATTTTTCATTACTTAGGGACAAATGGTTTTCCTTGCTCCTGTCGAGCACTCTTTCTAGGTTTGTCATTGCCTCCTCGAAGGTTTCTCCATAGGCGGTGAAGTCATCCATGTATACTTCCACCCCGTCTCCTATCATATCAGAGAATATGCTAAGCACCGCCCTTTGAAATGTGGCCGGTGTGTTGCACAGTCCAAAAGGCAATACCTTATAGGCAAACATTCCCCATGGATAGGTGAACGTCATTTTATCTTGATCTTCTTCCCCTATCTGGATCTGGTTGTAACCACTGAAACCATCCAAAAAGGAGAAGTATTTTCTTCCTAAGAGTGTGTCCAAGACCTGATCGATGAATGGAAGTGGGAAGTGGTCTTTCTTAGTCACCTTGTTCAATGCTTGGTAGTCCACGCAGATCCACCATTTCCTATTCTTTTTGGGGACCACCACTAATGGTGATACCCATTCATTATCAAAAATTGGATATATGAATTTTGCAGATAGAATTTTGTGCAGTTCTTCTCTGACAATGTCTTTCATTGCTGGGTTCATCCTTCTCTATGGCTACCGACTAGGAGTTGCCTGGTCATCTAAGTAAATCTGATGGGTACATATTTTTGGGCTAATGCCATGCATATCTATGTAGTCCCATGCAAATGCTTGCTGGTGTTTTACCAGAAGCTCTTCCAATTTTTCTAGCTATATGGGCGTCAACCTGCTATTGACATTTAATGTCCTCCTTAGCCCAACGTGTATTTGTTGGATGTGATGATCTTGGGTGCCAGTTAATGGAAATCCAGGTGCGAGGGTGGACGATTCTCCATGGATAAAATCCATGATAGCACCATCCTCATCTTCTTCTACCACCTCCTCCAAGGTCATCACCAGCTAGATTATGGACAACTTCGTAGTTCCATGCTTGGTGATCCTAGGTTCTTCTACCAAGTCCATAGACTAAGCTGGCAATGAAATGGTCAGCCTTTTGATGTTTTGCCCATTGGATATGGTCATTATCCTATCCCGATAGCTGATGTAGGCATCGGCTATTGCCAACCATGACCTCCCTAAAATGAGCGGGTAACCACCCAACCTGGTCTTGGTCTACAAAACTAGAAAATCAGCTAGATATTCCCATGCACTGACTGTTACGATAACATATTCCAGCATCCCTTCTGGTGATACGGTTGATCGATCGGCTAATTGCAGCACTGTCATGGTTGGCTTCAGGTTCATGAGCCGCAGCCTCTGCATGGTCTCTTGAGGCATCACGTTGATGGCTGTCCTGAGGTCCACTAGTGTGTTGGACAGGGAATGTCTTCCAATTTTTATGGTCAGCACTGGGCTGCCTGGATCTGCATACTTCAGATGATGTGTTCTACCCATCATTAGATCCTCCATTTTACCCATGACATTGATAGTCTGGGTAGATTTTTGTCCTGGTATTCTTAGACACATTTCTCTAATTGCCTTGGTGTAAATGGGGACATCTCGAATTGCTTGAAATAATGGGATTGTCATTGTGAGGTTCTTCAAGCTCAACAAGATGTCAAATTTTGGCTGTGTTGTTTTTCTTTGTTCCTGCAGCCGGCTAGGAAATAGAGCCTCTGCTCTCTCAAGTGCTTTTCCTTCTTCTACCAGAGGTGTCTCCTCTATTTCTACCTCCTCTTCTACTAGTGGAGGTATCTCTACTATTTCTTCCTCCTCTTCTACCAGAGGCGGAGTCTCTACTCCTAGCTACCTACCTGATCTAAGATGAATATTGTACATATGGTACATCTCACCTTCTATGTTGTATGTTGGCTGATTTACTCTATTTTTTGGGTTTGCTATCGGTTGTGCTGGTAGCTGCGCAGGTCTCACTACTGGCAATGCTGGTAAGTTCTGTTGAATGTGAGTAGGAGCTGCATTCTATGGAGTCTGATTCCATGTATTGTGGCCTCTCCACTGCTACCCAAGATATGGATATGGCATCCATGGCTACTAATTTGGGAATGCTACTGGGGGTGCATTCGTCTAGGGTGACGGTCCCCACCACCCCATATTAGGTGGTTGAGGGGGTCCTTGGTGCATGTATGACCCTCCCCCATATGTTGGCATTTCGGTTGGTATATTCCCCATGGGGGGCTATGGCCAACTCTTCCTATTGCCTATGAAATAGGCCTCTATGCTCTCAGCCACTTCCTGGTTACTGGGCAGTTGTGGGCACAATCGAGTTTTATGATTCATCCTGCAAACTACGCATATTTTGACCTTATTTTATGGGCATGCATTTTTTGCATGCCTTCCTCTACATTTTGGGTAGAAATAGGCTAATGCTATGTCATTTTCTTGTTTCTTCTTTTCTAACAGCAGCATATCCATCTGCAGTGCTAGAGATGAAAGCATTTCGCTCTTCAAATTCTCCAGCATGTTGCCTATCTCTGTTTTGGTGACTGAAGTAGTTGCCTTCATGGTCTTGGGGGTGACTTTGCCTCGCCTTCTCGAGTAGTTCCGACATAATTTTTGGATGTCATCCATAGCATGTTGATAGACATCACCTCCAGAGATCATGTTGAGAGCCTCCAGTGACTCATTGGTAAGTCCCCTCAAGAAGATGCTTTTGAGGGACTTATCAGATAACTTCGAGTGAGGGGACCATTGAAGATTAAAGGTGAATCTCTCCCAATACTCCTTGAGAGACTCATATTCTCTTTGTGTCATGCTCAGGACCTCCTCCTTGGAGTCTCTTGCTCTACCAAAATCTTGATATTGCTATAAAAAGAGCGTCTTCATCTGGTCCCATGTGGTGATGTGTTTGTCTCCCAGATCGATGAACCATCACAGAGCTGCATCGTCTAATGTAGAAGGAAATAATTTCAACTTTTGCACATTTTATTTGTTATCCATAGACCTGCACAAAACATCAAACTTGAATAAAAATAGGTCAGGGTCCTCAGTCGAGTGTCCTCTAAAGGACGGGAGGTGAGCAGGGGATATGTTTTTCATTTTGGTATCTCCTACTCCCTCCTCTATTGTGAAAATAAATCCAGATGAGACTTCATCATTATCTACAATTTTTTTGGGAAATGTGGTTTCTAATACAACGTTTATGGCCTTTTGATCATTTAAAACTTTCTGAGTCAATGCTCTAAGGTTGTCTGGTGAGATCGTCTGATCCTCCATAGCCTTCCACAACAGGGCTTCCTCTAGAGGAGTCCTATTAAATAAGGGATTTGTGATGATTCATTCTTCCCCTTGTTGATGGGATGAGGTGGCACTTTGTACAAAGTGTAGTTCCTCACTCCAATGGACTGTTGGTAGGTCGAGCGAGTCTAACTCAAATTCAAAATGCTCGGCTGACTCAGGTCTTGATGGATTAGTTCTTATAAAGCGACCATCAGGTCCTCTTCTTCTCGAAGAACTCATGCAATGTCATATGAAGGTTTCAAGGTATTGTAAGTAATCTAATTAAGACGCTTCCCCGGCAACGATGCCAAAATGTTGCAGTCCAAACAAGGTGAATGGTTTCCTATTTTTGTCACATGCCCATGCATTTAATTATCAACCTAGGGAGCTTCGTAAACTTGTGAAGAGTCAGAATTAGGTTACTACAATACCACTGGAGGGTGAATCTGCTAATCCTACATTGGGGGGTGTTCTTGAGATGGTTGTCAATCATTCCTGCACTCCTCAATAAATTACGTAAGAAGAACATAAATAAATCTATAGAAATAAATCATGTATACAGTCCTGAAAATAAATCTACTGCAAAATATGGGAACTATTAAATTAATGAATGGTTCTATGAAAGCAATAAACTAATTAAATAAACAGAAAGAAATGGGGAAGAAATACTGGATTGGAGTGGGCCCAGGATACAGTAGATTCCTCCCGATTGAACACGCGCTTAGAACTTCTAGAACTGGAATATATTTATCAATGTATTACAATCTATCTTTTGCAATTCAAAATAGCTCTTTATTAATTATTTCTATATATCTCTCTATATATTTTTAGAATGATCTGCGTGTGTTTATATAACACACCCGCAAAACTTTTGTTACAATAGTGGTTACAATAGTCGATTCTTCCCAGACTAAATTAGAATAGTCTAGTGAATGCAATCGATGTCTGGCATTCTGTTCTGAAGGCGACGTGTTCATTTTAGTTTGTACTTTGCCTGGCATCGGTAAGACATTTGGGTACATTAGGTGCTATCTCCAATTTAGCTCTGCATGATGCAGAGCTGGAACTACACCAACCGCTGCCGTCCATGTCGTTCAACTCTGGTCAACGGGCAAAGAATCAGTGGCACCTTTCGGTTGTAGGGAGGTGCTTACCATCTATTAGCGCCTTTCGGTTGTAGGGAGGCACTTGCCTTTGGTTGGTGCCTTCTGGTTGTAGGGAGGCACTTGTCTTTGGTTGGCACCTTTCGATTATAGGGAGGCACTTGCATTTATATGACACCTTCCGACTGCAGGGAGGCACCTATGTTCAATCGGTGCCTTTCGACTGTAGGGAGGCACTTGTTCACTTGATGCCTTCCAACTGCAGGGAGGCGCCTATGTTCAATCAGTGCTTTTCGACTGTGGGGAGGTGCTTGTATTCAATCAGCACCTTTCGAATGCAGGGAGGCACTTGTTCCCTTGGCGCCTTCCGGTTGCAGGGAGGTGCCTATGTTCTCTTCATTGACTCTCGATGAAATAAAGTGTCAGGTCCATCGAAAGGACCTCGACTATTCCAAATCTAACTAAATCAACTGCAATTCCACAAAACATACTAAAAGCACACAAATTAGATAACACGCATAATTATATCAAATATCTATATAATAATTTATAAAAGTACGCAATCCTTATTATACAGCCACATATTGATCCAAGAAATATGTACAAAATATGAGCATTTCTGGTGCTCATCAATCAAAATGGTGTCCCCACTTTACAAAATATGCCCCATTAGTAAATATTCCCTCAAATGAAATTAGAAAGAGAATATTAAAATAATTATCCTTTAATAAAGTGCCATGGTAAAATAAATTGTGTGGGCTAAAAAAAAAATCTTTTTTTTTTAGGGGGGTCTTCTCTAGAAAAGATGTGTAGAGTGGTAAAGACAATGCATGGAGAATCATAGCTAAACACAGTAGGGCCACACTATGGAATGGGTAGAACAAACAAAATCATCATTGCATATATATTTTTTACATGTAGATTTGATCCTTCTTGAGGGCCCATACTGAGACCAACACCTTGTCCAATAGTGGCAGGTTTGGATCCAATTGACTCACCTTCCTAACACGTGACAGCTTGGATATATTGTTATAAGAATTGTTGCAATGGCTTTGTCGCGGTTCCAAAAATCACTGCCTATGCACAGTCCTCTAGATTTTGGCTGGTGGTTCCAAATGGTGGCCAACCAACCAAACTTATTTAGTCTAAAATTTTCCTTTGGTGACGTTAAATAGTTGAACAGATGGGAAAAACAACTCTTCTTGCAAATCTAAAAAAAAAATTATTTTGGGTTTATCTGCCAATGATTACAAATTGGAGAGAAAAAAAACAAGAGTTGTAAATAGTGAACAATAGGGAGGATTTAATCATAGATATCATTTCCAAAAAAAATAATAGCCTACCTAGACTTTGCTCTCTAGAAAAAATCAGATAATAATTGGGTAAATCACAGGTAATAAGAAAGAGGAGCTTCTAGTTTCTGATCCACTCAATAAGTGGAGAGCATACTCCCTGACTCCACAGACCAGTCCCCATAGGTGGATATCACCACTTTGATGACTAAAATAGATGTGAGATATATTGATACAAAAATGGATTACAATATATAGGCATAAGCCGATATGAAAAATGATAAGTGTTAATGACACGTCATAACAGGTAGATAAAATACACATTAACTCTAAGAAATTTTTTATGGCATTGATAAGGTGTGGTAAAATATTTGTAATATTTGTAGCACAATATCACATGGATATCCAATGAAATATGAGGTCGTTCACCTTTGCTCAATGTATGTACAAGAAATTGCATATGTGCAAAACATTGATAAAATAAGTCACCTTTTGTAGAGGTCCAATGCTCTACCATAGTGCATGGCCTAGAACTTGTTGCTGACATGAGATTTATATAATTGATAAAATGTGACAATAAGAACTAAATGTCACACCATACTATTCCATGCTTCTCTAAGGAAAGAGAATGTCTCTTGGCTTTTCTTGGTGTATGTACAAAAAATTGCATATGTGTAGAACATTGGCAAGAAATATTACCTTTTATTAGAAAAATATGCAATTGATAGGGTATAACAATTGGTATTCATTGTCATCATGGTGAATAAGATGGATCATGGTTAATACATAGACCAACTAGGAGAATTGGTACTACATAATCCACTACCTGATGCATGTAAAAATTATTATATGCACGCAAGGTGTTGATAACATATCCCTAACACTCTTGTGCATCTATGATGTTGAAAAATTTTGAATGCTCCCATCCCTTCTCTGGTGCATATAAAATTTTTTAAATGCATGAGATGTCATATATGGGTTACGAATTTCATCAATGATATATAAGGAAATTAGAACTTTTATAATGAGAATGTTGTCAAATGTAACAATAATTAGCTTATCTACAAATGATTACACAAATGGATAGAGAATTTATGCCTATCTAGGTGGCACATGGGACCACACCATATAGTCACATAAAATATGTAATATAAGATGAAATATTTTAGAGTATGTTGGTAAAGGTACCCACAATGGTTGGGGTTTCCAAGTATCCACTAACCAACATAGTTTGCAAGGAATTACAAGGATGAAAGAAATTGGATATACTAGAGACCCCTATGCTTGGTTGACATGTTGGGCAACATGATGTACCATATATGTAGATTATGGTTTGATTTCATGATTGTTTAATAAACCAAGTGAGAAAGAGAATTCCAATTAATCTAGTGCCTCATAAGGCTTACAAATAGTTGTACGTTTACGAGACATTGTATTAATAAGAGTTCACTCTCTAAGTGGTCTATTAAACAATAACATTTTTATGAATTTGATGAATGTATGTCATAATTATTTGATAGGATGTGTTGAGATATTTAAATCTCCCTCTATTGCAAGACATGTCTATAAAAAAATGTAGAATTACAATACACCAGAGGTATAAATTAGTGCCTTGAGAGGGCCTATTAAATGATATTGAGGGTTGATGATAAATAGGATTTTTATGAAGATTGTGTTGAGATTTGGTTTATTATTTTGGAGGTTTAAAAAGTTTCAAGAGTATTAAATTATTGGTAATTTATTATAAATGTTGGTGACTAATAATGGTTATGATAATATTATGATGTTATTGGGATATAAGAAAGGGATAATATAGGGTCATCAAGGCCACCAATTATCATTTCATACATAAATTTTTTAACTAGAGGGAGAATAAGAGAAGAATGTTGATAGAGAAGAAATAGGGTAGTAGATGGGAAAGGGAAGAGAGGAAAATAAGTCAAGCAATTTATTGGATTGGGAGGACCACAAACATTAAGTACAAATTGAAAATGCAATGCAAGTTATCATTTTGCTAGCTAGGATCATCATTGTCTCATTTAAAATCCCCCTAACTTGAAGGTATGAGTAATAAAACCCAAGCAACCTTGTAGTCACACACATGATTTTAGGTAGGTATAAATTTAGGAAATTGTGCAATGAGCAATCAGACACATAAGCAAGAAATTCACATAGGTTCAAGAATAATATTGTTTGAGATGAATTAAGTTAATTGGTTCTTTATGTTCTTTGTCATCTAATGTGGCTAAGTGATAGGCTCAAATTCCAAATTTGGTAGTGATGATGAAAGGACCTAACTAATTAGATCAAATTTTCCTTTGAGCTTGTCTTTAGCATTGGTATTATTTTGATTTTCTTTGAGGACTAGGCCCCCACTTTTAAAGGATTTGGGCCATTCCTTTTTATGATAATCATGTTAGATTCTATCATTGTAAGTTTTTAAGTGTTCTAGGGAATTAATGTGATTTTCTTATAAAATATATAATTAATGAATATGACCTAAAAGATATTCATCACCAACTAAGGAGTCTTTTAGTAAGACTCTTGGAGATAGAATTTCAAGTTCGAAAGGAAAAACTACCTTAGTTACATAAACTAAGGTATCTTGTGTTGAACCTATGGGGGTTCATAGATTTGAATGATATACTCATAAGGAAGGATATAGTTCTAAGTGCTAATCACAGTCATTTTTACTTACCAATTTATTATGGATTGTGATTAACATTTTGTTAGAGGATTCTAATTGACTATTTCCTTAAGGATAATAAGGCATTGATCATTTTTTTTGGATTTTGCATTTGGTAAAAAATTTATGAACTTCTTTATTCTTGAATGGTGTGCCATTATCTACAATTAGGATAGATGGTATACCATGACAACTAATAATTTGGTTTATAGTGAATCTAAAAACATAAATTCTAGTTATTGAATATAAGGGTATGACTTAAAACCAATTAATAAAATACTTAGTGGAAGTGATATTGAATTTATGCCTATCTAATGATTGAGGATTAGTTTGTCCTATTATTTCTAGACCCCAAGTGGAGAAATACCAAGGTGATGTGATTGGTTTTAATTCTTAAAAAAAGGAGCATGAACAAGGTTATCATGTCATTGACACTTGTTACATTCCTTAACATAATTTCAAGTGTCATTTTCCATATATGGCCATTAATAACCCATCCTAAGGAGTGTTTTAGCTGTATTTGGACCACTAAAGTGTCCTCCACATAATCCATAATGGGATTATTTAATAATTGTTTGTGGTTCTTCTAAGTTAATAAAATTAAGGAGTATGCCTTCAAAGTAGTTCCAATATAAAATATCACTTATGATGACATATTTGCAAGCTCGTTGTCTAAAGTGTTTATACTTTTGATATATTAATCCCTTAGGTAACGTGCCATCCTTTAGGAAGCTGAAATTGTCTTGATACCAAGGCTCTTGAGATGAATTGGGTTCAATGGCACAAACATCTAGAGGTTGTTGGATTGAATTTAATGTTTTGGGTTCTTTTATTGATCATATAAAATGTAAGTTTGTTCATCCTCTAGTTCCAAAGGGATAAGAGAGGTTGTTATAGCAATAGCATCTGCATGATGATTTCTATATCAGGAATAAATTCTATTGTAATATTATCAAAAAAAAAAAATAGTTTATCTACAATGTCTTTGTATGGTTTTAATTTGTCATATTTGGTTTGATAAATACCATTAATTTGGTTAATAACTAACTATGAATCACCAAATTCTATTAGATTCATGTTCTTTAAATTTAGTGTGGCTCAAAGACCTAAGATGAGTACTTTGTATTCTACTTTGTTTTTTGTGCATGAAAATTTGAGTTTAAATGCAAAGGGTATGAGTTGTGATGTAACCAAGACAATTACTACCCTTGCACCTTTGACAAATCAAGCTTCATAAAAGTATATAATCCATGGCTTAGGTTCTTGAGTTTCTATAATTAGAACCATTTCATTAGGTGATGCAGGAGCATCCGGTGACAGTAGAGCAATCTTGCATCCTCTAAATTTTCTAAGTTCTTTGTATTTTATTTTGTTCCAGCTCTTTCCCAAGGGGGGAAGTTTTGTAAAGAGATGGAAGAGTTTAAGTTTTGTAAAGAAGTGGGAGAGTCTCGGGGAAGTTTGTAAAATTTGGGCAGAAGTTGGGGTGGGGTCACAAAATCGTGACATGTCGCGAAATCACGACCTCAAGGGCTTCGGCTTTGGCAAGGGTCGGTTCTATTGTGATATCGCGACGTCATGATATCATGAAAATAGTTAGCAGTTGGAGCAGAGGGAAGTTTCCGTCGTGATATCACGATGTTTGTTTGTTAGACAAGGCAAGGGGAGTTTCCGTTGCAATATTGCGACGTCGTGATATCGTGACGTGAGTTGAATAGCAGTGCGCAAGGGATCTTTCGTCGCGATATCGCGATGTCGCGGTATCATGACGATATTGTAAAGACAAAGGCACGGTGCGGACGAAGGCACGGAGGTAGTTTGGTCACGATATCGTGACATCGCGATATCACGATAGTTTCAGCAGTTAGAAGCAAAATAGTAAGTTGGGTCGCGATATCGCGACATGTCGTGATATCATAGCCGAGAAGAAGGTAAACCAAGGTGAACACGTGGATGGCCATGCAAGGCCAAATTTGACACGTGGCTGCCATGTGTATCATGACAGTTGTGAAGGGTACGTGTACCAAATTTCATGTGTATCATGATAGTTGTGAAGGGTACATGTACCAAATTTATTTTGACAAGGAGAAGGCATGGCCAGATTTACATGCGGTCGGCTACGCATAAGAGAACAAATATGGGGATCACGTAGGTTGAGAAGGGAGGTGTCGGCCACGCATTTTTTTTATTATTATTTCTTTTGGAAACACAGCCATTACAGGTGATGGCTTAATGGAGGAGACAACAGTGCAGAGGACAGTCAGAACAAAGCGGCCGGTGTAGGGAGGCCATCAATGCTAGTGTCATGGTGGATCGGGCAGTTGCCCATTTATGGCAAAAATTTGAAAAATTCAGTCGGAGGGAAAGTCAAATTTGAATTTTTGTTAGGCAGGGGCATTAATTTCCTAGAGGATCGAGGCCTCGATAAGAAGCTTGGAATTTGTAAGGGAAGGGATGGTGAGTTCGGGATTGCGAGGGAAGAGTTCTATGCCTGGAGATGATATTGTAAAACTATTTTAAGCAATTGACAGTGAATTTATGTGAAGTACTGTTGTGTGAATCTCGGCTTGCCATCAAGTGGTATCAGAGCGGGAGCTCCTGAGCGTGTAACATATCACCAGAGAGAGGCAGTTACACTAGGATCTATGGAAGGATTTGAAGGAGAAAAAAAAAATGCCTCCATGAAGAAATCATGGCGGAGTAGGAAATGTGGTGCCGGTCGAAGACTTTCGAGCCTTGCAGAGACAAGTTCAAGCCCTGCAAGAAGAGTTACATAGAAGGCACGAGCCCGGAAGGGATGAGGAAAGTGAAGATGAAGTTGAAGAAGAAGACCAGTCTGAGGAAGAAGAAGAGGTTGTGGATCCTGCACAAGCCAGGTTGTACAAGGCCATCTCTCAGATTGGAAAGCAACCTAAAATGGAGGTTTCTACATACTCGGGAAACCTAAATCTAGAAGAGGTGATTGACTGGATAAATGATTTAGAAGAGTATTTCAAATATGATGAGGTTGAAGACCCTAACCGGGTTAGATTTGCTAAGACCAAGTTAAAGGGTCATGCCAGCATTTGGTGGAGGGGAATACAATTGGAGAGGAACAGAAGAGGGAAGGAGAGAATAACAAGATGGGATAGAATGGTGGAAAAATTGAAAAGATAGTTTATTCCGATAGACTACGAGTTGGATCTGTTAAGAAAAATGCAGAGTTTGAGACAGACGAACAAAACTGTCCAAGAGTACACCGAGGAGTTTTACAATATTTCTATTAGAACTGGGCATTTAGAGGCAAACAAAGAAAAGGTAGCCCGTTATATCAATGGGTTGAGACTCAACATCCAAGAAGAGCTGAGCCTAGTTCGGGTAAGCACCATTGAGGATGCTTACCAGTTTGCCTTAAAGGTGGAAGAAAAACTAAATAGGTGGTTTGAAGGCAAGCAAAGAGGAAGGGGCCGTGGTGGAAGAACTAGTGGGAGAACCAGTGGAGAAAAGTATAAAGACCCGAAGAAGACTGGTGAAGCCAGTAGTAACTAGGATCAAAGGGAAGAGGATGTTTATCAGCCCCAAGATCAGAATAGCTACCCAAGAGGACGGGGTGGATCTGGACGAGGATTTGGAAGAGGAGTATTTCGTGGGACATGTTTCCACTGTGGTGAAGAAGGACATCAAGCATTTGAGTGTCCACAACACCGAGAAAGGATGAACAAGAGGCCTGAGGGTCCAACTAGGGCTACTATGGCAGAGGAAGATGCTGAGTCTGAACATTCAAAAGAAGCAGAGAGAGGGGAAGCAATGATCGTAAGAAGAGTCCTATTGAATGAGGAGAAGGACACAGATCAGAGAAGAAGTTTGTTTCGCACAAGATGTAAATGTGCGAGCAAGGTTTGCAATATAATTATTGATAATGGTAGCACGGACAACCGGGTTTCAGAAGAAATGGTTACAAATCTATAGTTAAAGAGGAAGAAGCACCCGCACCCATATCGGGTCGCATGGTTACAGAAGGACCATAGAGCTTTGGTCAATGAGCAGTGCTCCATTAAATTTAATATTGGAAATTATTGTGATGAGGTCCTATGCGACATCCTACCTATGGATGCTTGCCATATGTTGCTGGGGAGGCCTTGGTAGTTTGATCGGAGTGCAGTGCATGATGGTCGTGCCAACACCTACTCATTGACAAAGAATGGTGTATGCCACAAATTAAAGCCCTTAAAGGAAGCGGGTGAAAAGGTATGTAACAACTCCAGAATCTGTTTAGTTGAAGGGAGAAAGTTCCTGGACGGGTTGAAGCATGAACATTTATGTTATGCAATAATCCCTAGAGTTAGGGAGAAGGAATGCCAGGATACCCCAGCAGAAGTCCTAGATATGTTGGAGGAATTTCCAGATATTGTGTCTGATAATGTGCCTGAGGGTTTACCCCCAGTAAGGAAAATCAGCCACCATATAGATTTGGTGCCAGGATCGAGTTTGCAAAATAAAGCTACACACAGAATGATGCCTGTAGAGACTGATGAGTTAAACAGGCAGGTCCAAGAATTATTGGAGAAGGGATTGATTCAGGAAAGTTTGAGTCCATGCACAGTACCTGTAGTGCTGGCGCCAAAGAAGGATGGAGAATGGAGAATGTGTATAGATTCACGGGCCATCAACAAAATCACTATCAAATATAGATTCCCATTGCCAAGGATGGATGATATCATGGACTGTTTAAGTGGAGCTGAGTACTTCATGAAGATTGACCTGAAAAGTGGTTATCATCAGATCCGTATCTAAGAGGGAGATGAGTGGAAGACAGCCTTCAAGACAAGAGAAGGCTTGTATGAGTGGTTGGTCATTCCATTTGGGCTGTCCAATGCATCAAGTACCTTCATGCGGCTGATGAATGAAGTACTGAAAGAGTTTCTAGGAAAGTTTGTCATTGTTTATTTAGATGATATATTGATATTCAGCAGAACCCTGGAGGAACACTTGATGCATATCAAGAGGGTTTTTGAAAAGCTGTGGGAAGAGCAGTTATTAATAAATCTAAAAAAGTGTAATTTTGTCAAGAAAGAGTTAGTATACCTAGGGTTTGTAATCTCAGCAGAAGGTCTAAAAATGGACCCAGAGAAGGTGAGAGCCATCATCGAATGGCCTACCCCAAGAAGCACAACAGAAGTAAGATCATTTCATGGTCTAGCCAGCTTTTACAGGAAGTTCATAAAGAACTTCAGCAGCATTTGTGCACCTCTCACAAAAACAATGAGAGGGGATAAAAAGGAGTTCAAGTGGACATTAGGAGCTGAAAGGAGCTTTGATGCATTAAAGAGAAAGGTCACAGAACAACCTGTTTTAGCACTCCCAGACTTTGACAAGGTATTTCAGGTGGACTGTGATGCCAGTGGTAGTGCAATAGGGGCTGTACTGAGTCAAGGAGGCAGACCTATTGCTTATTTTAGTGAGAAGCTAAATGATGCTTGAAAAAAGTATTCAGTTTATGACCAGGAATTTTATGCTATAGTTCAGGCTCTAAAAAAGTGGAGACACTATTTATTTCCAAGGGAGTTTGTTCTATTTACTAACCATCAGGCTTTACAGTACATTAGCAGTCAAACAAAACTGAATCAAAGGCACATGAAGTGGGTGGAGTTCCTCCAAAGTTATACCTTTGTGCTGAAGCACAGAAGCGGGAAATCAAACAGAGTTGCAGATGCCTTGAGTAGAAGGCAGAATTTACTAATTGAAATGACAGTGGAAGTAGTGGGATTTGAAGAACTGAAGGATTTGTACCCTAAAGACCCAGATTTTGCAGAAGCCTGGGCGGCTTGCTTAACACCTGTTACCGTGGATAGAACAAAATGGTTGGATTTCCTAATCCAAGATGGAATGCTATTCAAGGGAAGTAAATTATGCATTCCAAGAAGCTCCATGCGGGAGAACTTGATCAAGGAAAAGCACAACAGAGGATTGGTTGGGAATTTTGGTAGGGATAAGACTATTGCCCTGGTGGATGAAAATTATTACTGGCCACAACTTCAACAAGATGTGAGGAAGTTTGTGCAAATTTGCAGAATATGTCAGATGGCAAAATGCGTAAGGCAAAACATAGGATTATACCAGCCATTACCTATACCTGAGAGGCCATGGGAGGACATAAGCATGGATTTCATTCTTGGATTGCCGAGAACATAGAGGGGAAATGACTCTGTATTTGTGGTGGTTGACCGATTCTCCAAAATGGCACATTTTATTCCCTGCCAGAAGACAAGTGATGTAGTTCACATTGCAGGGTTATTCTTCAAGGAAGTGGTACGACTTCACGGTCTACTAAGAAGCATAGTTTCTGACAGAGATACAAAGTTTGTTGGCTATTTTTGGAGAACTTTGTGGAAGAAGTTGAAGACAAACCTGAAATTCAGTTCTGCATACCACCCACAGACTGACGGACAGACAAAGGTGGTGAATAGAAGCCTGGGTAATTTGCTGAGATGTTTGGTAGCAGACCAACCCAAGGGGTGGGATTTAGTTTTACCGCAGGCAGAGTTTGCGTATAACAGTTCAGTCAATAAGAGCACAAATAAATCTCCATTCCAGATAATCTATGGAAACAACCCGAGAAATGTGTCTAAACTGAGAAAGTTGGACAAGAGAGAAAAGTGTAGTGCCGAGGCAGAAGAATTTGCGAAACATATGAAAAGTCTGCATGAAGAAGTAAGGAAACAAATTATAAAAATGAATACTCAATATAAGACAAGGGCAGACCAGAAGCGGCGGTTCAAAGAGTTCGAAGTAGGAGATGAGGTCATGGTGCACCTCAGGAAGGAAATATTTCCTGCCAAGACTTATAACAAATTGAAAATGAAGAAGTTTGGGCCATGCAGAATACTAGGAAAATGGGAGTCAGGGAATGCATATGAAGTGGAATTGCCAAGTTGGCTTGATATTTCACCTATTTTTAATATTTCAGATTTAGTAGAATATCATGAGGGAGGAAGTACAGAGGTACCAAGTGCAAAATTATGGCAGATTCCAGCATCTACTCCAACCACAGACGAGGTCGAGGAAATATTGGACACTCGTGAAGGCAGAAGCACCAGAAACAAACAGTATTCTGAATACTTGATAAAGTGGAAGGGTAGACCTGTTGAAGACGCAACTTGGTTGTCAAAGACAGAGATTGACCACCTGGGTCTTCCCCTAACAAAACAGAAGTGAGGATCACTTTTTATTTACCCCGGGTGTCTGATGCAGGAGCATCCGGTGACAGTAGAGCAATCTTGCATCCTCTAAATTTTCTAAGTTCTTTGTATTTTATTTTGTTCCAGCTCTTTCCCAAGGGGGGAAGTTTTGTAAAGAAATGGGAGAGTCTCGAGGAAGTTTGTAAAGTTTGGGCAAAATTTGGGGTGGGGTCATGAAATCGTGACATGTCGCGATTTCGCAACATGTCATGAAATCACGACCTCAAGGGCTTCGGCTTTGGCAAGGGCCGGTTCTGTCGCGATATCGTGACGTCGCGATATCGCGACAATAGTTAGTATCTGGAGTAGAGGGAAGTTTCTGTCACGATATCACGACGTTTGTTTGTTAGCCAAGGCAAGGGGAGTTTTCATCGCGATATCGTGACGTCACGATATCGCCGACGTGAGTTGAACAGCAGTGTGCAAGGGAGCTTTCGTCATGATATCGCGATGATATTGTAAAGACAAAGGCACGGTGCAAACGAAGGCATGGAGGTAGTTTGGTCGAGATATCATGACGTCGCGATATCGCGACAGTTTCAGTAGTCAGAAGCAAAACAGTAAGTTGGGTCGCGATATCGCGACATGTCACGATATCGCGGCCGAGAAGAAGGCAAACCAAGGTGAACACGCGAACGGCCATGCAAGGCCAAATTTGACACGTGGCTACCACATGTATCATGACAGTTGTGAAGGGTACGTGTACCAAATTTATTTCGACAAGGAGAAGGCATGGCCAGATTTACACGCGGTCGGCTACGTATAAGAGAACAAAGATGGGGATCGCGTAGGTTGAGAAGGGAGGTGTCGGCCACACATTTTTTTTTATTATTCTTTCTTCTAGCAACACAGCCATTACAGGTGATGGCTTAATGGAGGAGACAACAGTGCAGAGGAAAGTCAGAACAAAGCGGCCGGTGCAGGGAGGCCATCAATGCTAGTGTCATGGTGGATCGGGCAGTTGCCCATTTATGGCAAAAATTTGAAAAATTCGGCCGAAGGGAAAGTCAAATTTGAATTTTTGTTAGGCAGGGGCATTAATTTCCTAGAGGATCGAGGCCTCGATAAGAAGCTTGGAATTTGTAAGGGAAGGGATGGTGAGTTCGGGATTGCGGGGGAAGAGTTCTATGCCTGGAGATGATATTGTAAAACTGTTTTAAGCAATTGACAGTGAATTTATGTGAAGTATTGTTGTGTGAATCTCGGCTTGCCATCATTAGGGAAACTTATATATAAAATATATTTGGATTCTAAAGGTGTTATGTCTAATTGGTTGGCAATTACTTGTCCTTTTAATGATTTTTTATTAATAAATTCAAGATCAAATTCACTAAGGGAAATAACCCATTTATTAGTTTGTTCTAAGAGTTAAGGTTTTAGCATTATATAATTCAAGGGATCTATCCTTGCTATAGCATAAATCCTTTGGCTAAGCATATAGTCCCTTAGTCTAAGTAAGAAAAAGATGACTATTAGACATAGATTTTCCAATGGAAAGTAATAAGTTTTGTAGCTAACCAATGTTCTATAATATAGTAGATATCCCTTTTCTCAATGTTGATAATTGTATTGAACCAACATGGCTCCAAGAGCATGATTGGTAGTTGCTATGTAGAGAAATAATTTTTGAGTTGGTTTAGGTGGTATCAAAATAGGTGGTGTCAAAATATAAGCCTTTATGATTTCAAAGGCCTTTTGAAATTCATTATCCCAATAAAATTTGGTGTATTTCTTTAAAAACTTAAAAAAGGGTGAACATTGTATCAACTAATTACAAAATTAGCCTTCAAATGGTTTGTAGTTTGCCTTGAATATTATGAAGTTTGGTAAGATTTTTTGGTGGTGGAATATTTGTTATTTCTGCCATTTTAGTGGGATCTACCTCAATTCCATGATGGGATATGATAAATCCTAATAATTTTCTTGATGTTAGACTAAAAATGTATTTTTGGGGTTTCAACCAAACCTTATATTCTCACAATATCTCCAAGATGCATCTTAAGTATCAGATATGATCTTCCCACTTTTAGGATCACCATAAAATGTCTTGTACATAATCATCTAAAATATAATGCATAAGATCATGAAAAACGTATGCCATGACTATTTGATATGTTGCTTTGCATTCTTTAGGCCAAAGGGTATGACTTGATAACAAAATGTACTCCAAGGTATTGTGAAAGTCATCTTGGATTGGTCTCCAATGATGATTTTTATTTGATTAAATCTTGAAAATTCATCCATTAGTGAGAATATTTTAATTCATATGGTAAAGTCTACTATCATGTCTATGTTTGGTAATAGAAAGTCATCCTTAGGGTATGCTTTGTTTATATATTTGAATTATAGATAATTTTGAATGGATATTTTTTTCTTGGAAATAGGGATGATATTGAAAATAAAATATAAATATTTTATGGCTTTGATGAAGCCAACATATAGAAGATTTTGGAGTTAATTCTTGACTAGAAGGGCAGCCTTAGGGTGTGTTTTTCTCAAAACAAATTACTAGTTTAGAATCTAGGTGTACAACAAGATTATGTAAAATAAATAAAGATCAAGTCTAGGAATGTATACATAGGTCCAAGCAAATATTTCATTGAATTATTTTAAAATTTTTGTGTATTCTATGTGTTCATCTTGTTTCAAAAGTTTACCTAGCTTTAATATTCAAGGATTTTTCTTTGTGTCAATATTCATGTCTATTGTTTCTTTGATTAAGATTTTGGATTTATATTCAAATTGAGGGGGGTAGGTAATACTCCTTAATATTCAAAATATTTGGGATCTAATGTTATTTTTTCTAGTTCAATTAGTTGTGTAGAAGCTAGATTGAATATTTGGTTAAGTGATTCTTCAATGTCATTTTGATTACAACATTCATTAAAGTCTTCCTTATCCTTATTTGATATGATTTTGGGATGGAAAATTGTTAACATATTAACACTATAAAAATAGAATGTTTTATGAGGTGTTACATTGAGAAGGGACCATAGTTCTTTCTCATATTCATCACCCGTTTGTGATCCATGCAAAGATTTTGTATAATTATATTCATCATTTTCCTTTAGTAAAGATAATTATTCATTTTTATTGGGGATGTATCCTATCCCATAATATCTTGGCCAAGTCTTGGCCTCTAAAATTTAGTTAATGCCTTGCTTAATTTGACCTAAGCCCTTTCCTTGGTATCCCATGTCAACTAGATTTGTTTAGAAATAGAATATGTAGGTGACATGTAACAAGATGCACATGTTAATTCATTAGGGATGGGGTTACAACCACAAATGTTTCATCAAAAGTGGTCCTGACATAGATAAATGAACAAGTTTATCTTTGTACTTTTAATCCTTTTCAATTAGGTACACCTGTGATACAATGGAAAAGGAAAAGGCTAACTAGATCTGCAAAAGGGTCTTTGTTTTGATGGATTATATTAACTTGTTCTTTTAATGAAGAATGAGGATCATTTCCTAAGTTAATAAGAGGTTATTTTAATATTTTGTTACCTTTGTGTGATGGTATTGATTATTGAAATGAGAGACAAAGGTTGAATTATTTTTGTTGAATGTCTAATAATTGGAAATAAGTGGAAGGTTTTGGTTCTACGAGAATATGAACAATATTCCCTTGATATTCATATTTCAAACATTGATGTAAGGTAAGTGGTACTAACTTCATGGCATGTATCCAAGGTATTCCAAGCAACATGTTATAAGTTACATCACATGATATGATGTAAAAGAGAGTGTTAAGGATACATGGTACTACCTTAAGGGTAAGGTTATGGTGTCTATGATATCTTATTATTTGTTATCAAAAGCTCTAATGATGAGGTCAAAATTTTGTAAATATTTTATACTTATATCAAAGTTTTGTAAGAACTTAACATTGCAAACATTGAGAGTTTATCATTGTTGACCAAGACTATCTTAATATGTTTATATCTAATTTGAGATATTATGTAATAGATGAATCTCTTGATATGGTTTCAAGAGGTGTGTCTACCTCATGGAATGCTGAGATAACACTATTAACTCTAGTGAAATCTACTATGTCGGAAATGCCATGAGGAGATATGTCTTGAGGGACTTCTTACTCACTCAAGAGTTTATGCAATATTTCCCTATGAGTAGGTGATTTTTTTAACAAATTTTGAAAATATATATTAGTTGGTATACTATATAGCTATTGTTAAATATAAAAATATTAAAAGGTATTTTCATGAGGTGCAAGAACTAAATGTGGTTTATTGGAAATATTTACTTTGGTAGTGCAAGGAATAACCAATGGTGGTTGTGTGGATGGTTTTAATTCTTAGCTTGTTGTATAGTTAATATGTAATATGGTTTAGATAGATGAATTGTGCCTAAAAAATTATCAACTTTCTAATTATATATTGGTAAAGGGTTTTGAAAAAATTCTATGTTTCGATTTGGAGTATTTTGTTGATTTAAGACTATTTTTCCTTCTATGAGATCTTGAATAAGATTTCATAAAGTGGTACATATACCATTTTTATGGCCATATACACAATGATAGTCATAATATTCATATTATTTATACCTATTAGGTAATTATTTTGAAGTAATTCTTAGCATAGTGGTTTGGGTTTGTCTAGTATTTGTAAATTGTTGCTTAGATTTATCTTGTTTTGATAACACCAACTTTTGAGAAGCATTTTGAGTTGTATTTACATTATTGGTTTGGATAGAATTAGTTACACCATCCCCTACAATATGTTTATTTTTGTATTGTATTTTACTAGAAGGTTTATCTTATTCCTTCTTATAGCTAATTTGCCCTCATATCATAAGGACAACTTCTAGCCTCTTGGCCATGTCTATGAATTCTTCAAAAGAGGTAATATTAGTCATTTCTAAAGGTTAGGATAATTATTCATGAAGGTTTTATATGAAGATATGAAAGAGTTATTTAGGGGGAGGAATATATTGGATTCTTCCTACCAAGACCCTCCATTTAGCTAGGAAATATAAAAAATATCTATTTTTAGCTTGTTTAAGTTGGTATAGGTCATCTATGGTGATATTTTCTTCTATGTAGACTAAAAATTGTTTGACAAAAGACTTCATAAGTTCTTTAAAAAATTTAATGGAATGTTAAGGCATTTGGAAATACCATTCTATACCTATACCACTAATACTCTTAAGGAATAGCCTAAGGATCAACCTTCCATCATGAGTTTTATCACTACATGCAATTTAGAACAACCTTAAGTGATTGATGGGATCTTATTTGCCATTGTACATTTGAAAATTGGGAATTTTAAAATTAGGTGGAAAAATATGATTTATGACCATTGAATCTAAATTTTAACTATAGAACTCATAAAAGGAGTATTTTTTGTCTTGATGAGGTCCATTTAAGAGAGGAAATTTGGTGTTCTAATTCTTTAAATTTAAAATCCCTCTTTAAAAGGTGTTCAAGTTTTGCATTAATATTTTAAAATTTCTCATTTGATTGATTTGAGGGTGTAGGTAAAAGTAATGGAGGTTGAGGTGTAGGAGGTAAAGTTACCAAAGTTTGGGTAGCTTGACAAGACACAATGGTTGAAAGAATATAACTAATCCCTATGTCATTTGATAAGAAGAGAATAGTGGAATTGGGATTTAAAATAGGTATTGTAATAATAGGAGATGATGTTGAAATTGGTAATTCCATAATAGGCACATATATAGATATCATAGGAGAGTTGTATAATTGGTAGGATGTGACATAGCCACATTAAGACTATCAAGATTAATTTTAATTTTCATGCATTTGTGCAATAGTGGATTGACCATTAGAATGTTTAAAATTTTCATTAAAAGTAAAAGGTTATCTCCTTTTTTGGTCTTCAAGTTCCTCTCTAATAACATCTAAGAAAATATTTTTATTACTTTTAAAATATTCCCTAATGTGATCTATGGAATCAAAAGTTAATTTTTAAATAAAATACTCTTCTTCTCTAAGTTAATAGTTTCCATAAGGGTTTTCTACTTGTTCTTCATGATCATGAATTTCCTAATATGTTTATGCTAAACCATTTCTATGGAAATTATAAGGATGTTTAGCCATAGGTTATGAGTTTTTTAAATAGGAAATTAATTTTATGAAGGTTTTGTTTCTACAGTTGTTTATAGAAGAAGAGAAGATGTTTTAAAATCCTTATATCACCTTGAAAAAAAAACCTACCTTATGAATCTTGTTATCCAACCATACTATACTACCTAAGAGAGATAACCCTCAAGATTTATATGTCGGTTTACTCAAGGGGTCATTATATTTCTCCTATTAGGACTAATAATTTGGTTATAATCTTGTTATCTTGGATTAATGTGATTTACACTCTGCAAAAAAATTATATGATCTTGCTTAAGTTTAAATAATTTTTATCTTGTAAGGAAAATATGTATGTTCACATTGGGTTTACCAAAAATTAGATTCAAAACCTCACATGCATAGGAGGTATATCCACTAGGACTCTCTTGAGGCCTCTTTCCAAAGGAGACCTTGAATATGGGCTTCATGCGAGTAGGCTCTAGCTCCAAGTATATGTTTATGTTCAAGTAAATGCGGTGATTTATGAATTATTTAACAAACACCTAATTTTTATCTCTAAATGGAATTTTCAATATAAAAATTATTGAATTTAAATAAATGATCACTTAAAATTGTAATATAAATGTAATCAAACAATAATGCAAGAAAACAAGGCTTCTAACCTAGTATGCTTTTCAAATTTAAATGATGAGCTATGTTAAAGGGTGTTTTTATCTTCAAGATAAAACAAGTAATTATGCAAAAAAAAATATAACCTATGATGCAACTATATGATTTCAATTTACTTTCCTATTTGGGTTTGAAAATTAAAAATTTTAAGCTACTCTAAGGATTCCTTGATTTTCAAAAATAAGTGTGTTTCGAGTAGAAATTATGGAAAATAGAGAAGCAAAGCATAGTAAATAGAGAAATAATAGTAAGAGAAAGTTCACAAGAGTAGAATTACCTATTTTTTATGCTGAAAAAAAATAACACTAAAGAGCATAAATGCCATTGGCAAATTTGATAGTGATTGGCAATTTTAAAACTTGCAAGACTTGAAAGACAAAAAGTTAAATATGTTTGTTTTTGGGGGTCTGTTTGAGTGCAGAGAGGTGATGTACTATATTACTAATTGATTATACTCCCTTAATATACAAAAAATTAAATATACCTTGGATTTGGAAGCAGAAAATGATATATCAAATTTACCATAATTGAGCAAACATACCATCATTTTTGATAGTGACTGGCAAATTTGGACTATGTAAAAATAGAGAGTAAAAATCACTAGTTACTAGGTTGAGTGGTATTTTTTATCCACAATTGATATTTTGTAATTTTTTACAAAAAATTGAAGTTTATTATGTCCAAATCATCCTAAAATCCACAAAAGAGGCTAAAACCATCAATCCCCGAGACCTATGGCTTGGATATTTACAAAAAAATGCTAAATGGTTTATTAATTTTCTAAAATTTATGGAATTAATTATATATGGTAGTAATGACAATATAATTACTTATAAATGTCTCAAATAAGAGTTTATAGAGGCCTAAATGCCAAGAAAATGGACTAAAAATGTCCACAAGAGATGAAAAAAGAATTACAAAATCTAATTGAACTCAATATTGATAAAATTACATGTTATAATATTATTAATATGCAATATGGTTCTATAAATACTCAAGGAGACCTACAATAGAGATTTACAATGCTTTTAGATCAAAAGAGGAGCTAAAAGTAAACAATGCAAGAGTAAATGATATTACAAAGGGAATAGAGTGTATTTATGCCTTAAAAATGTTAGTATAAGCTTTAAAAAATTGCATAAAATCATACAAATATAATATAATGATGTTTTGCAACAAATACTAATGACAAAAGCATGAAAGTATGAAGCTAGGTAGCAAAAGCAGTCATATAAGCCTACAAATGAAGTGATAATGAACATATAAAATGATCACAACATAAAATATTATTACAAATGAGATAAAATTAAACTAAATAAGCACAAATACCTTCAAATATTATAGAAGAGTTATTAAAATGCTTGAATGGAAGATAAAATGAAGATATAACATGAAAAATAGAATTAAATGACCTTACAAATGATTAGAAACTTGGAAATAAAAAGTTATTTGCTTCAAAAAATAATGGATACACAAAATTATTGTTAGTGGCATTAAAATAGATATTATATTCAAGAAATAATAATATATAAAATATTAATGGCTGTAACAATGAGAAATTCAAGTTAGCAGGGCCAAAATGAAGGGAAAATGCATGAAATCAAATCAAGGAGATGAAAATAAAGAGTAGCTACGGATTTTACTACCTATAAATACCTGCTTATTATACCAAGCTATAATCCTTTCCCCAATGTCCCTCACTCCACTTACCTAAATGTTTGATGGAAATCTCCAAATGCAAGAATGGAAGAATGAGAGAAAACTTTATTAGAATGTAGCTAGCAAGAAATTATTCATGAAATTCCTCCCAATGGATCTATTTATATATTTTTGAATGTAATAATTGTTGGATGGAAGATGGAGTCCAATATGAAATTAAGGCAAAGGAAAAATTTCAAACTTGCAGGCCTGATTCAAGACTAGATAATGCATGGTCAGATAAGGTAGTGTAATATACATGCCTTTGGTTCATGCCTTAGGGATTCCAATTATTTTTTAAAAATAACCATAGAATTTAAAAAAAACAACTATCATTTTTTTAATTGATTGGTGGTTTTAACCAATGGTCAAGTTGACCAATCAAATGATAAAAAATGACTATTTTGCAAAAACACCATAGTTGATCAACAATGCCATTAGCATTTTTGATAGTGAGTAACATTTTTTTCAAAGGATTAATTTGATGTCTATATTTCTTGGGTTGAGATTATTTATTTTTATTATTATTATTTGGGTCTTTGCTTATAAATAAGGTCATTAAGTGTGTCAAAATTGGGTGTCTACATCTATAATGATGAAAATTGCAGTAGAAGAATGAAGATGATATTGCTAAAGGTAAATAATACTTTGATAACCAATTTAATTGTGCAATGTATTTTGATCAATAAATGGTTATTTATAGTATATGAAATAAACAACTTTCCATTTTGAGAATGACAACCAAATTACATTATTGTTGGTGTTAAAAATCATAACCACCAGTCATAAAAATATGCCATGTTCACCCTAGGTATTAAAAATGATAGGATTTAGATTGTACATTTAAATCCAAAATAAATTATGAAAGTGGCAATTGTGACACCATTTATTATTATAATGTGTGCATTTGGTAAAAATATAAACACATCCCTTAATATCTCCTATATAATTATTTCAAAGTTTTGCATAGATAACAATGACAAATAAATATGGTACAAATATGACAAAATATATGAGATAAGGAAACCAAAATAATTGGCCAAAATGGATCATCATTTTCCTATCCAAAGACTAACAAATTTAGTCCACTCATATCCCATATTATAAGGATGAGACTATCCACCACCTGCAAGTTAGTTGTTAGTGCTCATTTTACAAATACAAGCACTTCATATACTTCCATGATAGATAACCTTAGCAAGTGGTAGTATAAATTATTTTGCAACTACTAATTAAGAGTAATAAATACTTAATAAACATTTTCAATAAACTACATCAAGTTAGTTCTACCAAACCAACCATCTAGCAAGAGCGGCTTAATCCAACCAACCACCCACCATGTCATTCCTTTCCTTTTTGAAACTAGTTGTAATGACTTAAAAATTATATAAATATGCAAGACAAAAAATATACAATAATATTAAAATTCAAACCACCCTTTAGGGTATTTAGATCACACCATAGAACCATAGCCAATATGGAGGATCCATTCAACTTCACACATAAGCCAAAACATCTCCAACTGAACTTTATCATTAGAATAACCACAATCAAGTTATGAAATATCAGTACATATTGTAATCCATATCTTAAACAGTCATTAGGGTTACTCCAAATAAACCATAATATTATAGTATCTATAACTAAAATTTTAAACCCTAACATATATTCCATCATCATATTAATACATTATCTCATACAATATCATCTTAAGAAGAGCCATTTAATCCTTGAAAATGGAATTATAAAAGCTCAAAATTTACCATTATTTGATATTTTGTGGATCCCTATACATCCTCATGCCATGACTCTCCTCCTTAGACCAAAAAATTTCCATAGGAATCCATATAGTAAATAAGAACATTGAATTGACAAATTTCTTATGGTAGGCTAAGAGGAAATTCTTATTATCAGTAGATCTTAATATTGGAATAGGTAAGGACTTATAATACAATAACACATATGTTTATAAAGGAAGCATCTAGAATTTTAAACTATTAAATCACCTAACATATCACACAGATAATTGAGACGAAAAATTCATTACTATTAATACTCTAAACTATGTATCTTTTTATCATTATTTGGCATTAAATCCATTAATATATCTATTCCATATTATTTCTTCTATTTTATATTGATATTATATTAAATCCATTAATCTATACTAGATTAATAATTACATCCTATCAGCCTACTTAGTTTTCTTTCTTCTAGAAAGGATAGCTAGACATTTCTTATTGGATAAATGCATCTCCATATTGTCATGTTTTCCCTCTGGTGCATGACCTCCATCAATTTTATTTTAATAGCAATGGAAATTACCTAATATATATTAAATATTAATACATATATATGCACAACAACAAAATCCCTCTCTATACACCATAAATGGTTTTCCTTTTCTCTTCCTCCCCCACCTTTTGAATTTTATGTCAAATACTTCCACTTCCTTTAGTACATAATATTCAATTAGACTTTTAGCATTAGTTTTAACTTCTTAATACTTATTATTTTATTATCTCATCCTTGTCAAGTATGGTAGGACCCTCCTAGTTGTAGATCTCAGACAATTTTTTCTCTGGTTCCATGATAATGTTTTATTATGTAAAGTGTAAAGGATTTTTATAATCACTTATAATATAAGGTTAATTTAATTCTCTATGAACCTCCATTGTCCTTAGATTTACAAAATTGATACCATTTAGTAGAGGCCCCAATAACATGGTGCCCACCATTTATGTCATCATAAAGGATTTGTGGATCCTATACAAGCAAGGCAAACTCCAAGAAGCCATGGAGCTTTTTGAAAGCATGGAGAAAAAGATTGGTCCTATATATTCCCTTTATTATATCTATATTATCTAGTGTTGCATCAACAAGAATACCCTAGAAGAGGAGAAAATGTGATTGGTCACATGGAGTGGTCTAGTTTTAGCCCCAATATGGGGGTTAGTAATAGGATTATCAATTTGTATGGGAATGACAAGAGTATCCAGGATTCCTTCCAAGTGTTTGAAAAAATACCTGAATAATATTGCACATCCTAGAATGTTATGACTATTGGATATTCTCATAATGGGTTTTCCAAGGCGGTGATTGACACATTTGGGTAAATGAAGTAGAAAAGGGTAAGGCCAAATGAGAATAGTTTTTTGGGGCCTTTTTGGGCTTGCAATATGTTAGGTATGGTGCATTAGGGGAGATAGTATTTTGAGTCAATGAGAAATGATTTTGGAATGGTGCATGGAATGCAACATTATGCGTGCTTTTTTGATATTCTAGGGAGGCCTAGAAGGCTAGAAAGGACAAAGGAATTTATCAATAAGATGATAGTGAAACCTAGTGTTTAGGTATGAGAGTATTTATACAATGCCTATAGAATCCATTAGAATGAGGATTTGGAGAAAAGGAAAACATAATGGGTTACTAAATTGAGTGGTGGTCTCAGTGTTGTTCTTACATCAAGCATAGGGAGTGCATAGAAATAAAATTTGGAACAACACATGGCTAAAGCATCTACAACACTCAATTTTTTTTAAAATAAATAGTAATAAAGACTATGATGCTAAGGATTGTAAATGTGGTGATGATTATGCTTGAGATCCATCAAATCCATATCTATTGATACTAAAGGAGAAGAATTGCAAACCACCATAAGATAGTAGGAACATGGATAATGATAATAGAACATGGGAAAATTGGTTTAAGGGGAAGAAAAATAAGGAAGAAAACAAGGAATAGAAGATACTAATATCCTCTAAAACAAATGAGGGAGGAATATATCTAATTATTCCTAATAAAATATATGAAAGAGTATAGAATAAACTTAATAATACTCTTTTATTATTACTATTATTATTATTATACTAGAGGAATCGGTAACTTATTACAATTTTCTATGCCTCTTCATGGGTTTGAATCTCGCTCCTTGTTGCCACTATAACGTCCAGTTGCATTGGATAAACCTTTTATGTAGCTGACTACATTGATGCAACATACCCATTGATACTATGTAGCCTGAGGGATTGGAACCCTGGGCTTTGCACTCCTACAAAAGCATTTTGACTGTTGAATCAAGCCCTCGAATCCAAACTTAATAATACTCTAATAAGAGAAATCTTAGGCTCACAACCAATAGGAGGTCAGATCCAGAGGTGGGTGAATAACCACTGGAAAGTTAGAGGACATGTGGAGTTCTCCTTTTTTCCAAAAAAAATTCCTCATGTGTTTTAACAATTATGAATAATAGCATAGGTATCTTCTAGGAGGCCCATGGTTTATGGGTAGATTTGGCATATATATCAATAAATGGGATCCTAGATATAACCCTAACATAGACAAGATAGATGTGGCCATGATAGGGATAATGATCACTACTTTACCTCTAAGATTTTGGTAGAAGGAAGTTTTTGAAAGCATAGAAAATTCCTTTGGGTGCTTTATCAAGGTGGGTTTTGTTACCAAAGAAATAAAAATGGTATATTTTGTTAGATTTTATGTCATGGTTGAGTCATGATAGAAACCACATGAGGAGATAAAACTAGTCTCAAGATGAGGATAATCAAATAATAATATATGAGAATAACCCCTTTATCTATAGAATATATGCCAATATGGGTCATCTAGAAAAGGATTGTCCAAATATATAGAGGAGGAATTATAGAGAAATCCAGAGTAGGCATGAAGAAAGTAAAAAAGGACTAATATGGAATAAAATGGAGTAGATATATGATTATAAGGATAAATATATTCAAATATAGGAATTTTAGGAGAGGAAGGAGCCAGAAAAATAATAAGAAAGAAATAAAGTAAGTTGGTATTGGTGAAGGTAAGGAAACTAGTAGAAGGAAATGGAGATGGAAGAAGTCAAAATGCTAATATTGAGAGAGGAAAATAAAAACAATAAATCTAGGTCACTCCATTAAGGATAAGCTATTTGATATCACAAGATCAAGTGACTAAAAAGGATGACAAAAATTTGGATTGAATAGAAGGAAAGAAGAAGGTAATGATAGGGGAGATGGAGGCTTATGGAGAATCAGATCCATAAGGTGTTTCATGTACATTTAATAAATAAGAAGTGTCTAAAGGGTATTTATGGAAATTAAAAATTCTAAGGACGACAATAAGTGCTAAAAATCCCTTAATGTAGGAGTAAATAAGGTGGTTAGGCCAACCTTGAAGGAAAAATGCTTGAAGAAAATATAGGAATTGAAAGATAGGAATCAAAAGACCATAGTCTTGAATGGATAGAATACCATTACAAGAAATAATAAATGAAAGTCATATTATGGAATTTTAGGCAAATTAATTACCATAACAAACAAAAATTGGTGAAATTCATGATGAAGGACCACCAACTTGAAATAGTATTATTGCAAGAAACTAAATTATCTTGTGCAAGTTGATAAAGTATTCAGAGTTGAATATGGAAGAAGGGTAAAAATTTTTAGGTGAGATTTAAGGGAGATTTAGGATATTTTTTAACTCCATGTAACATTTCTCTATTAGGGAGAATTAATCTCTAGAAGTGAAAAACAATTGATTGTTCTTAACTAAGCCAAGTCTTAAAAGTTAGATTTATTTGTTACAAATGTCTATGCTCCAAATGTACGTAGATTGAGAAAGTATTTTTCAAAAGAGCTATAATAGATGTTTTAATGGGTTAGAGGGATTGTATGGATAGTGGAAAGAGAATTCAAAACTCCATTAAGGATAATTGAGAAGAAAGGGGATCCCAAGGTTTTCACTGATAGTATGGAGGACCTTAGCAATTTAATATTAGTTTCAAGTATTTATGATGTTGATTTGAGTGGAAATGCATTCATGTGGACTAATAAGAGGTGAGGGGAGGACTTGATCTAGGTGATATTGGATAATATTATTCTAACCTTTCAGTGGTTTAAGGAAAATTATGAGTATACATTTGCACCATTACCAAGAATAGGATCAGACCATAACCCTCTTATGTTTTGGTATAGTCTAGAGGATAGAAATAAAAATAGCCCCTTCACATTTGAGTTCATATGTTTGTAACACCCATGTACACATGAGAAAATAAAAATATGGTGGATGCATCTAGTCCAAGGATCCAAAATGTTTGTGATGATGATAAATTGAAACTTATGAAGGGGGGAGTTAAAAAGTGGAACAAAGAAGTCTTTGGAAACTTCTTATTGCAAAAGGAGTAATTAAGGCAATAATTAGGTTGAATCGAAGAGGAAATAAACAAAAACAAGAAGGACCAAGTACTTTATAATATATATTTTTCTAGTTATAGTTGCATACAATATTGGCAAGGGAAGATACATACTAGAGATAAAATACAAGAAACCAATGGTTAAAGGAAGGATATAGGAACACAATATTCTTTAATGTCTCTACTATAAGACATAAAAGTGTAGAAAGGATAGCTAAAATTCAAAAAGAGGATGGATAAGTAATAAGAGAGGAATAACAAATTATACAAGGGGTGGTGAACTTCTTTAGATTGTTGCTAACAAAGGATATAGAGGATGATCAAGAAGCTATAGAGGAAAGAATTCAATATATCCCAAGGATTATATCTAGATACATGAATTCAAAACTTATAAAATATGTAAGTGAAGAGTTAGGGAATTAGCCTTCTCACTAGAAAAATATAAAGCTCTAGGGTCTAACAAATTTCAAGTGGGTTTCTTCTAAGCTTTTTGTTACATAGTGAGCAAGGATATAGTATTAACAGTAAGAAATTCACACCACTTAGAAAACGTTTTAAGAGAATACAATAATACTTAAATAGTTCTCATTCAAAATAAGTCTAGGATAAAGGGATATAAATACTTTAGGCCAATTAGTCTGTGTAATGATATTTACAATATAATATAAAAAGTGATTACAATGATTACATTAAGGCTAAATTTTGTTCTCCTAGAGATCATTACAGATATACAAGGGGGCTTTGTGAAAGGTAAGTAGATTTTGGATGGAGTAATATCACTTCTTGAGACCATGAATCTAGTTAAAATTAGTAAAAGGGAAGTAATGATGTTAAATATTGACATGAATAAAGCCTATTACTGGGTCTCATGGTGTTTCCTATATAGATTCCTAGAGAAGTTTGGATTCAATAGATGTTGTATAAGGTGGATAATTAGCTTCTATGGAGGTCCTAAATTCTCAATTATAGTGAATAAATTTTTAGTTAAATTATTTGAAGTAGTAGGGGCTTAAGGCAAGGGGATCCATTGTCTTGGTATCTCTTTATAATAGTAGAAAGGAGATTGGGAAGGTAAATTGGATTAACAAAATAAAAGATATTTAAGTGGGTTGAAACCTTCCATTTTATTAGAAGGTATTATTCACCAAAAATTTTTAGATGATAAAATTTTATTGGGGAGACTATATATAGCTAAGGTGAAGAAATTTAGGAGGATATTAAATTTCTATGAAAAACAATCTAACAAATAGAAAATATGGAAAATAGTGAGTTTTTTTTTAAACATTATAGATAATAAATAGAGAAGAATAGCAACAAAGATTGGGTGCAGTGTTTAGACTCTCCCTTCTATTTATTTTTGAATATCAGTGTTCATGGGTAAATGCATGGATCAAATATGGAATATGCTAATTGATAGGATCTAGAGTAAATTAGTTGGATGGAAGCAGAATTTGTTGAGTTAGGTAGGTAAGTTACAACTACTTAAGAGTACTATCCAATAAATAACTATATAATTTTTATTAGTGTTTAAGATCCCTCTTAAAACAAGTAATATAGAATAAAGTATCTAGAGAAGATTCCTATGGTCAAGACCAGAGGATAAGAGTAAAATTCAACTTGTAGCATGGGAGAGAGTATGCAATAATAAGTCAACTAGAGGATAGTGAAGAATAAGGGATATGAATAAAGAATTTTTATCAAAGGGAGGATAGTGAAGGATGGTCATGCATTATGAAAAAGAATTATAAGAGATAAAAACCTTGATATCCAAGAGGATAGTAGATTTTTGACGACTCTAGAGCCATGTTAGAGATCTTCATTATGGAACCACATAGTAAAGGGTAGAGAGATTCCATTGAAAGGAATACAATGTAAGGTAGGTAATGGTAGATTTGTACAATTTTAAAAATATGCATGGCTAGATGAGTACCCATTAGTGAAGAATGATTAGCTAGAAAGAATCAAAGTAGAGATGGAACTAAATTATGGGAATATGGTAAGTGATTATTTGAATATAGGAGGGACAAGGTGGAAGTATTTGAGAATCCATAATTAGTATGAGGAAGACTAAAAAATATAACAAATAAATTTAAATCATATTATGTAAGCTCCAATTTGGTTAAGGATACAATAGTATAGGGAGCTACTCAAGAAGGGTCATTCACTATTAAATCAACCTATGATCTTTCACTTGTAGTACATAGGGGGAATTCAACGAGATAAATTATGAGGAAGGAAATAAATTCCAAATTTAATAATTTTCCTATGGTTTATATTCCAAAAATATAATTTAATAGCAAATAACCCATATAAGAGGGGTTTTCAATTCCCTAATATATGTTACCTTTGTGAATCTCATAAGGAATCGATGAGTCATATCATATTGGAATGTAATTAATTCCTCAAAGTATTTTATTCTATAATAAATATGGGGGTGGTGTAGGTGTTACCTAATAACATGGTAGATTAGATAGAAGAATGGGAGAATCCATTTAAAATCCCAATACCAAATCAAATTTGGAATCTAATTCTCTTTCATTATGCAATGGGAGTTTGGTTGGAGGGAAATGGAAGGATTTTTAGAGGGAAGTAGAGATCTAAAACCAAGAATAAATAACATATCATAGTAGCCATAGTGTAGAATGTTAAGGCATTGAAAGTTCATGAGAGTCCAAATTCAATGGAGGAGGTAAAATTGTGAACAATGGAACCTAAGTCCAATTGGGGTGAATGACAATCCTTGAGGAGAGTTGAGGATCATGACTAAGTGGTAGTCATCCAAACAAGGATGGATAAAATTAATTATTAATGGTAATTCTAAAGGAAATCCAAGGAATGCTAGAGGAGGAGCAGTACTAAGTGATATCTAAGGAATGTTGATCAATGTGATGAGCAAGTATTTGGGCATTATGACCAATCATCAAGCTAAATCTAGAGCGATCTTGGTAGGAGTAAATATGGTGGTTTATTTGGGGATAGGAAACTAATAATTTATAGAGATTAAATAAATATTGTTAATTACCTCAATAAAAGGGTGATGGTGAGCTAGAAAGTAGTTGTAGACACCTAATGACATTAACCCTAATAAAAGACAAGTATCATACCAACAACCTAGAATCACAATGCAAACAACATAGAAATTAAATAGAGTTGTTTGAAAAAAAAATCACAATATTACAAAAGCACCAATGATGCTTTTGTTCAAGTGTGGAAATTTTGTAAATCACTCATTTTTTATTATTTGACTAGTCAATCTGACCATTGATCAAAGTTGCCTATAAGGTACAAAAGTAGTGGTACTTTTATCAAGTTGTGGTGCTTTTTTTAGCATGAGGGGAATATCCATGGCATGAACTAGAGGCATTTGGATTTCTTCATTCCACTACGTTCTCTAATAACACATGCTCCAATCACGAATCATGGCCTAAAAATTCAAAATTGGTCTTGTGCCCCTAATTTTCCCTCCTAAAAATCTATAAATGCATCAATAGAGGTGAGCATTTCATTTTTTTATTATACTATAGGAACCGGTAACTCATTACAATTTTCTACACTTCTTCGTGGGTTTGAATCTTACTCCTTGTCGCCATTATAACCTCCACTTGCATCGGGTAAACCTTTTACGTAGTTGGCTATGCTGATGTGACACACCCATTGGTACTATGGGGCCCAAGGGATTGGAACCCTAAGAGGTGATCATTTCATAACACAGTTGGCATTAGCATTATTTTGCACAAAATTCTCTCTAGTATCTCTTATTTGCATTCTCTCATCTCTCTCATTTGGAACATTCTTCATCAAGTATTTGAGAAGTCAAGCAAGGCAAAGGGGCATAGGGACAAGGAGACCATATTGGATCAAGAAGGAGCTATTTATAGTCTATATACTCCCTATATTATCTTTATTTTAATTTCATTGTTTTTATTTTATGCATTTTTCCCTTCATTTAGCCTTGCTAACTTAGACTTTCCATTGTTTTAGCCATTAATATTCTTATTGTTTTTAAATTTTACATTTGTTTTGCACCTAAAATCTATTTTTTAGAATTCTAACAATTGCTTTTGTTTCTATTGCAATCACTTACAACTTGTTTTGCATTTCTAATCAATTTACATGTCCATTTCATTTCATTTAGCAATCTAGATCTTAATTTAAGCATCCTAGTAATTAATATTTATTATTTGTAGGTATATCTTCTAAAATTTCTCTATTAACAGGGTTATTTAAATTCTAATCCATGCTCATTACCACTTCATTTGAAGGCTTATATTGCTTATCTAGTTACTTAGATTCAGATTTTTCATGCATTTTCATTAAGTCTTAATTCTAATTTCATATAATATTTCATTTACATATATTTCATGCTTGTTTTATCTCATATTAATACTATTGTAGGTCTAACACCCTTTCACTTATTTTATCATAGCATTTTATCTTACATTATATGATTTAATATTCTCCATTTGGTTTAATACACCATTCAATATGTGTTGTAGACTCTACCAAGTTTTTAATAGTAGCATATCCTTTATTTTCCATTTAATCTCTATTGCATAGCATCTCTATTATCATATCATAGATTCAATTGGATTTTGTAATCAATTCATCTCCCTTTTTAGGCATTTTCAAGGCATTTTGAAGATATTTAGGCATTCCTACATCTTAGTTTCAAACATTATGAGTATCCAATTGTTATTTATCATTTCCTTTAACCATTTCTAATTCACTTTACAAGTTTTATAAATTTTATAATGCATCTAGTATAATTTTATAAATTGCCAAGTAGAAAGCCTTGGAGATTAGGGTTTTTAACCATTTTCTTTTATTTTAAATAAATTAAACCTAATTAGCCTAAATTTTAATCTTAAAACTCATACATAACCCATAATAGGATATATTTACCACAACCTATAGGATTTTGCACTTTCAAATCTCTGGTTTTACATAGTTAGCCCCTGATAAAAGCACCAATGGCACTTTTGTTACAACGAAATCTACCTCCATATCAAAGGATCATAATAATTTTTTTTTTTAAAAGGGGGTTTAATTAGCTATGAAGATAGCATACCATCTCTCTACAATTAGACAAGCCCTCAAAAATAGACAACACCTAATTTTTTCATTCAAGTTTTGCATACTACAAAAGTGCCAGTCAACTACAAAAGTGCTTGTAGACACCTAAAACATGTTATGTTGAGGAGGCTACCTATATGGACATATTTTAGTACATATGACTCACATTGGGATTTCGCAAGGCTTAGCAATGGTTTTTACCACTCAAACAAGGGTAAGCTATTTTTTGTATCCTAGACCATCATATCTAGGAGCAGCCTTCAGAGGCCGTTGGACCCTATGATGACCAGCAGTCATAGCTACTCTACCCTGGGATGAGCACACCTATACCAAAATTAGGCTCTCAAGCCAAGTAAAATTATTTATAGGGTAGTTGAGCTTTAACGTCTAAGTGTGAGAAGGTTCTAGATCTGACATTTGGTCTTCCTAGAGCCTAATTGATTCTTGGTTCTTGGATTATCTTGCAAGCCAAGATTTCCATTTGGAAAGTCTATAAAAATATGCCTTACCTTCATTAAAATATATCTCAATCTAATTCAATGAAGTGTTGTCATTTTGTGTACTAGAGATAATATCCTCCCATAAGCAACAAAGTGTTGCCCAAATCCAGCCATGGAACTTGCAATTACATCAATAGAGTCTCTTGGAATTTGAATACCACATTCAACCATAATTTGCTATAAAATGACCTGATTTCATGCTATTTTCTACAATTCAATCATGCTTCAAGTGTGTAACCCTTGAAAAATCAATTTGGTAGTGTTGGATGATAAGTTTTCCTAATTTCAAAACCACCATCATAGTCAAGGTATTGTTAGAAAACCCTCTCTTGCAAAGAAATTCAAAATTTCTCCAAGGTTCTTATTTGCTTTATGTGTGTTTGAATTCTTGTGAAAATATGCAATAAGTACTAAAATACCTTAGAGGTGCAAGTAACTATTAACAAGGAGCTTGTGGTTTGGTATTAATTTAATATGCTATGCTCTTTATTTTTCATGAAATTTGAAAAATAAAATAAGAAAATGTGACATTATTGGTCCTCTATGACCATCTTGGAATGGTGATTTAATTCATTTTATCTTGAAGTGTTTTAAGTAGATTTTATCTTATTTTGTTAATCTTATTTAAAAAAAAAATTCTTCCTTTGTTAATCATTGCTTTGAGCATAAAAGAAAAGACTAAATTATAAATTTTAAAATGTGAATCCAGAACGATGTTTTTATTCATTTTATCTTTCTTTGTGAAACATATTTTATATTGCTTTGTTAAACAATTTTTTAAATAATAAAACCTATGGAGTGCAAGAATCTATTTTGGAACCTTCAAAAAATACCTTAATTAAATGTGTTCAAATAATATAACAAGGTAGCCTTGAGAAACAAAATTATTTGGATGTTCTAGTTACTTCAAAACCCCCATTATTGATATTTTTTGTGCAAAACAATAATATTTTTAGGGCTTTGAGTGCTTGATGGAACTTTAAAAAATAAAATGAAAATAAATAAAGACAAAAGCTAGGGTTAGAGAAAAAATGAAAAATTTGAAATAATATGAAACAAAGTGTTGAAAAGCAATCAAAGAGAGCTATTGTAAATTAATTTTGTTGAGCAAGGTGCAGAAAAAGTATTGTCATTGTTGTCAACACAGATAGATAGATCAGTTGATGCAGTGGATAGGAGTTCAAAGGTCAGTCAGAACATGTACAGTGAATTTCCAAGAAGACAGAGTGGCCCGCATTTAGAAAATCAAAGAAAAATACAAGTAAGAAAACTGTCGCGATATCGCGACATGTTTTCTGTCACGATTTCGCGACATCTCGAAGGAGAGAGAAAATTTGGTCAAAATTGTCGCGATTTCACATCTCGGAGGAGAGAGAAAATGCGATCAAAATTGTCATGATTTCACGACATCTCGGAGGAGAGAGAAAATGCTGTCAAAATTGTCGTGATTTCACGACATATCGGAGGAGAGAGAAAATGCTGGCAAAACTATCATGATTTCGCGACATGTTGGAGGCAAAGAAGCCAAGTGGAAAAACTGTCACGATTTCGTGACATGTTGTCAGAGAAGAAGGCAAGTAGAAAAACTTTCGCGATTTCGCGACATGTTGGAAGCAAAGAAGGCAAGTAAGAAAACTGTCACGATTTCACGACATGTTTGGAAAGAAGGCGCAAGCAAAGAAAACTATCATGATTTCGTGACATGTTTGGAGAGAAGGCACAAGCAAAGAAAATTGTCACGATTTCATGACATGTTCGGAGAGAAGGAGCTTGCAAAGGAAAGTGTCGCGATTTTGCGACAATTTGCAAGAAGGACTGTACGGATGAAAAAGTGTCATGATTTCATGACAAGATCGAAGAGAAAGTGCCAAGGAGAGAAAGTGTCACGATTTCATGATAGGTTCGAAGAGAAAGCACCAAGGAGAGAAAGTGTCATGATTTCATGACAGGTTTGAAGAGAAAGCGCCAAGGAGAGAAAGTGTCACGATTTCACGATAGGTTCGAAGAGAAAGCTCCAAGGAGAAAAAGTGTCACGATTTCACGATAGGTTCGAAGAGAAAGTGCCAAGGAGGAAAAGTGTCATGATTTCATGACATGTTCCATTTTCGCGGGCCAAAGACAGAAAAGGCACAAGGCAGTGAATGTGTCGCATTTTTACGACATGTGTTTTCACGGGCCAAAGACAGAAAAGGCGCAAGGCAGCGAATGTGTCACGATTTCATGACATGTTGTGTTTTCGCGGGCCAAAGATAGAAAAGGCACAAGGCAACGAATGTGTCATGATTTCATGACATGTGTTTTCGTGGGCCAAAGATAGAAAAGGCACAAGGCAACGAAAGTGTCATGATTTCACGACATGTTCCATTTTCATGGGCAAAAGGTAGAGAAGTGCAAGGAAGTGAAAAGTGTCACGATTTCGTGACATGTCTGGTTTTTGCGGGTGCAATACAAGAGGTGAACAAGGAGGTAGAAAATGTCACGATTTCGTGACATGTTGAGTTTTCGTGGGTAAAGGGTGAGAAGAGCATAAAGAGACAGAAGTGTCACGATTTTGCGACAGGTCACAATAGCACGATCACTGACAGTTAACTGAAGTAGAACAACAGTTAAAGGGGCAGTTGTAGAGGAAAAGCATGCAACCAAAATAAGAAGAGTTAACTAGAGTCAATGCGACAGTTATAGGAGCAATTACAAAAGAAAAGCATGCAGCTATTTTAAGAACAATCAAAGAAGGAGAAATCGAACAGTCGCATAAATAGAATCAAAAAATGCATGCATGCACAAAAAAGAAGACAAACAATCATGGTAGAGGTATATGTTGCATGTAACATGTTTAACGAAATGCCCACTCTATAAATACAAAAGGAGTTACATAAAGAAGAAGTTACAGTTGACAAGTGGCAGAAGAGAATATTAAAGGAACAGTTACGGGTTGCATGCGTAAATATGGAAGTTAAAAATAGAGACTAATATGTTATAAAAGCAGGTCTACATGAAGAATAATGCTATTGTTGTATGTGAGAAATTGTTGTGTAAAGAGGGTTAGAAGAGGGCCGAGAGAGAGATAAGCAGAGCCGTGAGAGCGTGTAGAGTTTGATTAATTGCAGACCAATCAGGGTCGTGTAAATAGCAAAGGCATTTTTATGTCATTAAGATAATTCAAAATTGCAGTCCAATTGGGTGCTGGGAAAGGGGGGGTGGTCCCCTCCCTAAAGAAAAAAAAACAAGGGGGGCCCAAAGGGGGGTTGTAAAATTGGTGTTTTGCAAAGGCTAGATTTGGATTGGAGTCCAAGCAATCATTTTTGAGGAGTAGCCAAATTGGTGAACCTCGTTACATTGTGTGTTGTGGTGTGCTCTCTTGTGAAAATTGCTTTACCTATTTTTAAGTTCTCTTTGCTTCAGCATTAAGTGTTGTAGATTTGAATTTTAATAGCTACACTGATTCACCCCCCCCTCTCAGTGTCATTGTGAGAATATCAATTGGTATCAGAGCAAGGTTCCTGAACAAGCTTAATCAGCTAAGGTGATCTTGGAAGGAACACAATGGCAGGTAATGAAGGATTCTCATCAAACAAAGCTCCTTTGTTCAATGGAACTAATTACTCATTCTGGAGACTCAGGATGCAAACATATCTGAGTGCGTTAGGATACGACATTTGGGAGTCAGTAGAAAGTGGATACATAGTACCCGCTACTCCTCCAATAGATACTGCTGAGAAGAAGAAGTTTGAGAATAACTCCAAAGCAAAGAATGCCATAATGTGTGGGCTAGTAGACAGTGAACTGATAAGGATCATGAGTTGTAAATCAGCAAAAGACATGTGGGACAAACTAAAGAGCATCCATGAAGGAGACAACAAGATCAAGGAAGCCAAACTGCAAACTCATCGAGCTCAGTTCGAAGCATTACAAATGAATGATGATGAGAACATAGAGGCCTATATGCTGAGAGTCAATGGAATCATTAATGCAATCAGAGGACTCGACAAAGAAATCGAAGATGCGGTTGTCATGAAAAAGGTACTTAGAACTCTTCACAAAAGATTTAATTCTAAAGTTTTTGCAATAGAAGAGGCTAAAGATCTAAATAATTTTAGCATGGACGAGATGCATGGTTCTTTGACTGCATACAAAATGAGAATAGGACAAACTAAGCCCATAGATAGAGAAGCTACTTTTAAAGCACACAAGAATACAAAAGCTGAACAAGAATCTGAGGATGAAGAGACATCGGATGAAACGGAAGCCAACTTTGTTCGGAAACTTACAAAGGGAAAAGGAAAGTATAGAGGAAAGTTATCGTTTAAGTGTTTCAATTGTGGAGGGGTCGGTCACTTTGTAGCTAAGTGTCCAATGAATGAGAAAACCAAAAGTGATGAAGGGTCACACCAAGAAAGAAGTGACTAGAAGAAGAAACCAAATTTTAGGAAAAGCAACTTCAAAAAGAAAAGTTTCATATCAAAGAATGTTAGCTCTTCTGAAGATAGCTCAGGTGAAGATTCTAAAGAAGAAACAAGTGAAGCTCTATTCATGGCATTTGAAGAAGCAAAAACAGAAGAAAAATAGGAAGGTGACACAAAAAGTAAGGATGAGGCTAAAGTATATCTGGAAGGAGAGTTGGTTGCTGCACTTAAAGAGTTGAGTACATAAAGGAAAAAGAATAAAAAGGTCTCAAGAAAACTAGAGGATGCGAATGACATAATAAGCAGTTTGAAAGTACAAACAAAAGAATTTAAGAAAATGTCTGAAGAACTCGAAGTTCAATTAACCATGAAAATAGATGAGTGCTACAAACTGGAAGAAGAGATTGTTGTCTTAAGAATGCGGCTAGAAGAAAAGAATCAAAAATTAAGTTGCTATCACAAACTTGAAGGAAGTTCTGCAAAGCTTGAAAATATTATAAATAGTCAGAGGACTACGAGCATCAAATTTGGCTTGGGCTTTGTCGAAGGAGAATCATCAAGTGGATCAAAGGCCATAACTATAGAACAAGTAAAGAAAGAAGATAAGATCAAGGTTGATCAAGGAAAAATGAATCAGGCAAAAGAAAGCAACAGTGCCAGGCACGAGAAGAGTGCCGAAAATGAGGGATTCATAAAAGTCACACATCAAAGGAGAAGAAAATTTGTGGCTCCTACTACAAAATGGCAAAGACCAATTCCTAGGTTCAATCATTCCTTTTCTCGTTATTGTTTTAAATGCAATGCTTACGGTCATAAGATTTTAGACTCGCATTCATAATATAGGACAAAGAAATTTCACCAAGTAGAAATGTCTTTTCACCCTTGATGGATTATGCAGTAGAATGCTATAACTGTCATAACTTTGGACACATTGCAAAAAATTGTAGAAGCACATATGCAGCAAATAGATATTAGGGAAGATCTCAACCAAACAGTTTAAGGCAAAACAAAAAATTCCTAAAAAAACATGCACAGGATACTGACAAAGAAAAGTCTAAACAAGTGACCAAAATTGTAGCCAAACCAGAGTGGAAAGAAAAGGAGCGACCCAAGGAAGAAAAGGAATCCTTGATTGTTCAGACAACTTTCAAAGCATAGAACAAATCTGCACCATGGATATTGGATAGTGGATGCTCCAATCACATGACAGGAGATAAACAAAAATTTGAAAAATTATAGAAATATGAAGGGGGCTCTGTAAAGTTTGGAAATAATGATGGAGCCAAGATAGTTGGCAAAGGATCAATCAAGATAAGTGATGGACAGATCAATTCCAAAGAAGTTCTGTTTGTGATTGGTTTGAAGCACAACTTACTAAGCGTAAGTCAAATATGTGATAGAGGTCATGAAGTCATCTTTAAGAAGTAGGGCTGTGAAGTCAGAAAAGCACACAATGGGAAGTTGATAGCTACTGGATTAAGGACTTCTGGAAATCTATATACTCTCTCAAAAACTTTAGAAGGAGCATGCTTGATTGGACAGGAAGATGAAAATTGGCTGTGGCACAAGAGGCTCGGTCATATTAGCTTTGACAATCTGGTAAAAATAAGTTCAAAAAGGGCAATAAGAGATATACCCACCATTGGCAAAATAGTAAATAGCATCTGTGCTTCATGCCAAAAAGGGAAGCAAACTAGAGCCACATTTAAATCAAAGGAATACTTCACCAGTAAGCCTTTAGATCTAATACATACTGATTTGTGTGGACCCATGAGAACACAAAGCATAAATGGTGACAAATACTTTATGCTGTTCATAGATGACTACTCCAAGATGACATGGGTACTATTTTTAAAGCTTAAATCAGATGCCTTTGAGATGTTCAAGATTTTTAAAAAATAGGTTGAGAATCAAACTAGAAAAAGAATTAAATGCCTAAGATCAGATAGAGGAGGAGAATTTATCTCAGAAGAATTTGCAGAATACTATCAAAAATATGGGATCAGAAGATAGTTTTCAGCAGCAAGAACACCTCAGTAGAATGGTGTTGTAGAAAGGAAGAACATGACAGTGCAAGAAATGGCACGGACAATGTTGGCTGAGAACAAAATAGCTGACAGATTTTGGAAATAGGTAGTCCATACTGCGGTTTACATCCAAAATAGGTGCATGCTAAGAACGCATGAAAGCAAAACACCGTATGAGCTGTGGTTTAGCAAAAAGGCAACAACAAGATATTTCAAAGTGTTCGACAGCAAGTGCTACATCAAACGAACTAAAGATAATCTCGATAAATTTGAAGATAGAGCTGACGAAGGTATTTTTCTTGGTTACTCAACAAAAAGCAAAGCCTACACATGTTACAACAAGAGGCTAAAGAAAATTGTGGAGAGTGCAGATGTTAAAGTTGATGAAGGTAGAGATCGAGAAACTACTTATCAAGAAAACTACCCTATTTATGAAGAAGTCATTGAAGGAGATGAAGAAATGGAAACAGAAGAGAATCAAAAAATTGACCTAGCTGATTTAAGAATTGACTCAGAAGAAGAAAACAAGAAATTCAAAATAGGTAGCTGGCAGAAAAATCATCCCAGAGAACAGATTATTGGGGACCCAACAATTGGTATTCAGACAAGAAGAGTAGTAGTACGAAACTACTCTCTATTATCCAACATTGAGCCCAAAAATGTTGTTGAAGCAAGCACAAATGAAAGTTGGATGAAGGCAATTAATGAAGAACTAGATCAGATTGAGAAAAACAAAACCTAGGAGTTAGTACCAAGGCCGACAAATAAAAATGTAATCGGTACTAAATGGATTTTTCAAAATAAATTGAACGAAGATGGACAAATTGTAAGGAATAAAGCAAGACTCGGTCTATAAGGCTATGCACAAAGTTGAAGGTATTGATTTTGAGGAAACCTTTGCACCAGTAGCTAGACTAGAGGCAATCAGAATGTTTCTGGCCTTAGCAGTTCATAAAAATTTCAAAGTATATCAAATGGACGTAAAATCAACATTTCTGAATGGAAAACTGAAAGAAGAGGTTTACATTGAGCAGCCAGATGGGTTCCAACTCGATGATAATCCCAACTTTGTTTGCAAGTTGAAGAAAGCTTTGTATGGCTTGAAACAGGCACCTAGAGCATGGTATGCAAGGTTGGATAACTATCTGATTCAACAGGGGTTCAAGAAAGGTTTGGTGGACAACAATCTGTATGTCAAAATAGAGAATGGCCATCTTATTGTCCTTGTTGTTTATGTAGATGATATCATTTTTGGCAGCAGTAATGATAAGTCCTGTAGTGACATAGCAAATAAAATGAAGAAAGAATTTGAGATGTCTATGATTGGTGAACTTTCTTATTTTCTCGACTCGCAAGTCAATCAAAGTGAAAAGGGCATTTTTATTTCTCAAGTTAAATATGTGAAAGAAATGTTGAAAAAGTTCACAATGGAGGATAGTAAACCTGTTAGCACTCCCATGACAATAGGTTGCAAGTTGAGCAAGGATGACAAATCTCCAGATGTAGATCAAACCATGTACAGGTCTATGATTGGAAGCCTCACTGTATTTGACAGCTACTGGACCAGATATCTTACAGGCAAGTATGCATGGTGGCAAGATTTTAGGCTAGTCCCAAAGAGACTCATGTGACAGACGTGAAGAGGATTTTTAGGTACCTCAAGGGTACTATGGAGTATGGGTTATGGTACCCAAAAGGTAAGGACTTCACTCTTATTGCATATTCTGATGCAGATTGGGCAGGATGTATTGATGACAGAAAGAGTACCAATGGAGGAGCATTTTATCTTGGAGACAAGTTGGTAGCATGGCACAACAAGAAACAAGAATCGATATCTCTATCCACAAGCAGAGGCAGAATACATTGCAGCAACAACATGCTGTACATATATATTATGGATGAGACAAACCCTGAAAGATCTTGGTATTCACTTCAAAGAGCCAATTTCAGTTAAATGTGATAACACTAGTGCTATTAACATATCAAAGAATCCGGTTATGCATTCTCGAACCAAACATATTGCAATCCGGTATCACTTCTTGAAGGATAAAGTTGCAGAAGGTGAGGTCAAATTGGATTTTGTTCCAACTACAGAGCAAGTAGCAGATATATTCACCAAACCATTACCCAAGGAAGTTTTTGAGTACCTTCGAAGTAAGTTGGGAGTGGTCACATTTCCCAAGAACTGACTATCAATTGGGATCACATTCTCAGGGGGAGCATTTATGCCTATGCTTATAGTTTTGCTCATATTCATGATTTTTGCTAACTATAACAATGTTTGTCCGAGAATGGTGTGCATAGACTCGTGGGGAGTCTACAAGCAGCCCTTTGGTATTATTGTCAAAGGGGGAGAAGAATTACAGGAGAGTGCATGAGTGTTGCCAACAATTCCAAAGGGGGAGATTGTTGAGCAAGGTGCAGCAAAAGTATTGTCATTGTTGTCAACACAGACAGATAGATCAGTTGATGCAGTTGATGCAATGGACAGGAGTTCAGAGGTCAGTCAGAACATGTATAGTGAATTTCCAAGAAGACAGAAGTGGCCCAGATTCAAAAAATCAAAGAAAAAGACAAGTAAGAAAACTGTCGCGATATCGCGACATGTTTTCTGTCGCGATTTCATGACATCTCGGAGGAGAGAGAAAATGCTGTCAAAATTGTCGCGATTTCGCGACATCTCGGAGGAGAGAGAAAATGCGGTCAAAATTGTCATGATTTCATGACATCTCGGAGGAGAGAGAAAATGCTGTCAAAATTGTCACGATTTCGCGACATATCGGAGGAGAGAGAAAATGCTGGCAAAACTGTCACGATTTCATGACATGTTGGAGGCAAAGAAGCCAAGTGGAAAAACTGTCACGATTTCATGACATGTTGTCAGAGAAGAAGGCAAGTAGAAAAACTGTCATGATTTCATGACATGTTGGAAGCAAAGAAGGCAAGTAAGAAAACTGTCACGATTTCGTGACATGTTTGGAAAGAAGGCGCAAGCAAAGAAAACTATCATGATTTCATGACATGTTTGGAGAGAAGGCACAGGCAAAGAAAATTGTCACGATTTCGTGACATGTTCGGAGAGAAGGAGCTTGCAAAGGAAAGTGTCACGATTTCATGACAATTTGCAAGAAGGACTGTACGGATGAAAAAGTGTCACGATTTCATGACAGGATCGAAGAGAAAGCGCCAAGGAGAGAAAGTGTCACGATTTCATGACAGGTTCGAAGAGAAAGCGCCAAGGAGAGAAAGTGTCACGATTTCACGACAGGTTCGAAGAGAAAGCGCCAAGGAGAGAAAGTGTCACGATTTCATGACAGGTTCGAAGAGAAAGCTCCAAGGAGAAAAAGTGTCACGATTTCATGATAGGTTCGAAGAGAAAGCGCCAAGGAGGAAAAGTGTCATGATTTCATGACATGTTCTATTTTCACGGGCCAAAGACAGAAAAGGCACAAGGCAGCGAATGTGTCATGATTTCATGACATGTTGTATTTTCACGGGCCAAAGACAGAAAAGGCACAAGGTAGCAAATGTGTCATGATTTCGTGACATGTGTTTTCACGGGCCAAAGATAGAAAAGGCACAAGGCAATGAATGTGTCATGATTTCATGACATGTGTTTTCGCGGGCCAAAGACAGAAAAGGCACAAGGCAACGAAAGTGTCACGATTTCGTGACATGTTCCATTTTCATGGGCGAAAGGCAGAGAAGTGCAAGGAAGCAAAAAGTGTCACGATTTCGTGACATGTCTGGTTTTCGTGGGTGCAAGACAAGAGGTGAACAAGGAGGCAAAAAATGTCACGATTTCGTGACATGTTGAGTTTTCACGGGTAAAAGGCGAGAAGAGCATAAAGAGACAGAAGTGTCATGATTTCATGATAGGTCGCAACAACACGATCACTGATAGTTAACTAAAGCAGAACAACAGTTAAAGGGGCAGTTGTAGAGGAAAAGCATGCAGCCAAAATAAGAAGAGTTAACTGGAGTCAATGCGATAGTTACAAGAGCAATTACAAAAGAAAAGCATGCAGCTATTTTAAGAACAATCGAAGAAGGAGAAATCGAACAGTCGCATAAATAGAATCAAAAAATGCATGCATGCACAGAAAAGAAGACGAATAGTCATGGTAGAGGTATATGTTGCATGTAACATGTTTAACGAAATGCCCACTCTATAAATACAAAAGGAGTTACATAAAGAAGTAGTTATAGTTGACAAGTGGCAGAAGAGAATATTAAAGGAACAGTTACGGGTTGCATGCATAAATATGGAAGTTAAAAATAGAGACTAATATGTTATAAAAGCAGGTCTGCGTGAAGAATAATGTTGTTGTATGTGAGAAATTGCTGTGTAAAGAGGGTTAGAAGAGGGCCGAGAGAGAGATAAGCAGAGCCGTGAGAGCGTGCAGAGTTTGATTAATTGCAGACCAGTCAGGGTCATGTAAACAGCGAAGGCATTTTTATGTCATTAAGATAATTCAGAATTGCAGTCCAAGTTGGTGCTTGGCATTAGGGGTTGGTGCTCCTATCTGTTGCAGCAGAAAAATAAGGGGTTGGTGCTCCTTCCAGTGGGTGCTGGTAAAGTGTTTGTAAAATTGGTGTTTTGCAAAGGCTGGATTTGGATTGGAGTCCAAGCAAGCATTTTTGAGGAGTAGCCAAATTGGTGAACCTCGTTACATTGTGTGTTGTGGTGTGCTCTCTTGTGAAAATTGCTTTACCTATTTTTTAAGTTCTCTTTGCTTCAGCATTAAGTGTTGTAGATTTGAATTTTAATAGCTACACCGATTCACCCCTCCTCTCAGTGTCATTGTGAGAATATCAATTGGTATCAGAGCAAGGTTCCTGAACAAGCTTAATCAGCTAAGGTGATCTTGGAAGGAACACAATGGCAGGTAATGAAGGATTCTCATCAAACAAAGCTCCTTTGTTCAATGGAACTAATTACTCATTCTTGAGACTCAAGATGTAGACATATCTGAGTGCCTTAGGATACGACATTTGGGAGTCAGTAGAAAGTGGATACACAGTACCCGCTACTCCTCCAACAGATACTGCTGAGAAGAAGAAGTTTGAGAATAACTCCAAAGCAAAGAATGCCATAATGTGTGGGCTAGTAGACAGTGAACTGATAAGGATCATGAGCTGTAAATCAGCAAAAGACATGTGGGACAAACTGAAGAGCATCCATGAAGGAGACAACAAGATCAAGGAAGCCAAACTGCAAACTCATCGAGCTCAGTTTGAAGCATTACAAATGAATGACGATGAGAACATAGAGGCCTATATGCTGAGAGTCAATGGAATCATTAATGCAATCAGAGGACTCGACGAAGAAATCGAAGATGCGGTTGTCATGAAAAAGGTACTTAGAACTCTTCACAAAAGATTTAATTCTAAAGTTTCTGCAATAGAAGAGGCTAAAGATCTAAATAATTTTAGCATGGACGAGATGCATGGTTCTTTGACTGCATACGAAATGAGAATAGGACAAACTAAGCCCATAGATAGAGAAGCTACTTTTAAAGCACACAAGAATACAAAAGCTGAACAAGAATCTGAGGATGAAGAGACATCGGATGAAACGGAAGCCAACTTTGTTCGAAAACTTACAAAGGGAAAAGGAAAGTATAGAGGAAAGTTACCGTTTAAGTGTTTCAATTATGGAGGGGTCGGTCACTTTGCAGCTAAGTGTCCAATGAATGAGAAAACCAAAAGTGATGAAGGGTCACACCAAGAAAGAAGTGACTGGAAGAAGAAACCAAATTTTAGGAAAAGCAACTTCAAAAAGAAAAGTTTCATATCAAAGAATGTTAGCTCTTCTGAAGATAGCTCAGGTGAAGATTCTGAAGAAGAAACAGGTGAAGCTCTGTTCATGGCATTTGAAGAAGCAAAAATAGAAGAAAAATAGGAAGGTGACACAAAAAGTAAGGATGAGGCTAAAGTATATCTGGAAGGAGAGTTGGTTGCTGCACTTAAAGAGTTGAGTACAGAAAGGAAAAAGAATAAAAAGGTCTCAAGAAAACTAGAGGATGTGAATGACATAATAAGCAGTTTGAAAGTACAGACAGAAGAATTTAAGAAAATGTCTGAAGAACTCGAAGTTCAATTAACCATGAAAATAGATGAGTGTTGCAAACTGGAAGAAGAGATTGTTGTCTTAAGAATGCGGCTAGAAGAAAAGAATCAAAAATTAAGTTGCTATCACAAACTTGAAGGAAGTTCTACAAAGCTTGAAAATATTATAAATAGTCAGAGGACTACGGGCATCAAATTTGGCTTGGGCTTTGTCGAAGGAGAATCGTCAAGTGGATCAAAGGCCATAACTGTAGAACAAGTAAAGAAAGAAGATAAGATCAAGGTTGATCAAGGAAAAATGAATCAAGCAAAAGAAAGCAACAGTGCCAAGCACGAGAAGAGTGCTGACAATGAGGGATTCATAAAAGTCACACATCAAAGGAGAAGAAAATTTGTGGCTCCTACTACAAAATGGCAAAGACCAATTCCCAGGTTCAATCATTCCTTTTCTGGTTATTGTTTTAAATGCAATGCTTACGGTCATAAGATTTTAGACTGCATTCATAATATAGGACAAAGAAATTTCACCAGTAGAAATGTCTTTTCACCCTTGATGGATTATGCAATAGAATGCTATAACTGTCATAACTTTGGACACATTGCAAGAAACTCGTAGAAGCACATATGCAGCAAACAGATATCAGGGAAGAAGATCTCAACCAAACAGGTTAACGCAAAACAAAAAATTTCCAGAAAAACATGAACAGACTACTGACAAAGGAAAGTTTAAACAAGTGACCAAAACTGTAGCCAAACCAGAGTGGAAAGAAAAGGAGCGACCCAAGGAAGAAAAGGAATCCTTGATTGTTCAGACAACTTTCAAAGCACAGAACAAATCTGCACCATGGATATTGGATAGTGGATGCTCCAGTCACATGACAAGAGATAAACAAAAATTTGAAAAATTACAAAAATATGAAGGGGGCTCTGTAAAGTTTGGAAATAATGATGGAGCCAAGATAGTTGGCAAAGGATCAGTCAAGATAAGTGATGGAAAGATCAATTCCAAAGAAGTTCTATTTGTGATTGGTTTGAAGCACAACTTACTAAGCGTAAGTCAAATATGTGACAGAGGTCATGAAGTCATCTTTAAGAAGCAGGGTTGTGAAGTCAGAAAAGCACACAGTGGGAAGTTGATAGCTACTGGATTAAGGACTTATGGAAATCTATATACTCTCTCAAAAACTTTAGAAGGAGCGTGCTTGATTGGACAGGAAGATGAAAATTGGCTGTGGCACAAGAGGCTCGGTCATATTAGCTTTGACAATCTGGTAAAAATAAGTTCAAAAAGGGCAGTAAGAGATATACCCACCATTGGCAAACCAGTAAATAGCATCTGTGCTTCATGCCAAAAAGGGAAGCAAACTAGAGCCACATTTAAATCAAAGGAATACTTCACCAGTAAGCCTTTAGATCTAATACATACTGATTTGTGTGGACCCATGAGAACACAAAGCATAAATGGTGACAAATACTTTATGTTGTTCATAGATGACTACTCCAGGATGACATGGGTACTATTTTTAAAGCTTAAATCAGATGCCTTTGAGATGTTCAAGATTTTTAAAAAATAGGTTGAGAATCAAACTAGAAAAAGAATTAAATGCCTAAGATCAGACAGAGGAGGAGAATTTATCTCAGAAGAATTTGTAGAATACTGTCAAAAATATGGGATCAGAAGACAGTTTTTAGCAGCAAGAACACCTCAGCAGAATGGTGTTGTAGAAAGGAAGAACAGGACAGTGCAAGAAATGGCACGGACAATGTTGGCTGAGAACAAAATAGCTGACAGATTTTGGAAAGAGGTAGTCCATACTATGGTTTACATCCAAAATAGGTGCATGCTAAGAACGCATGAAAGCAAAACACCATATGAGCTGTGGTTCGACAGAAAGGCAACAACAAGATATTTCAAAGTGTTCGACAACAAGTGCTACATCAAACGAACTAAAGATAATCTCGATAAATTTGAAGATAGAGCTGACGAAGGTATTTTTCTTGGTTACTCAACAAAAAGCAAAGCCTACACATGTTACAACAAGAGGCTAAAGAAAATTGTGGAGAGTGCAGATGTTAAAGTTGATGAAGGTAGAGATCGAGAAACTACTTATCAAGAAAACTACCCTATTTATGAAGAAGTCATTGAAGGAGATGAAGAAATGGAAACAGAAGAGAATAAAAAAATTGACCCAACTGATTTAAGAATTGACTCAGAAGAAGAAGAAAACAAGAAATTCAAAACAAGCAGCTGGCAGAAAAATCATCCCAGAGAACAGATTATTGGGGACCCAACAATTGGTATTCAGACAAGAAGAGTAGTAGTACGGAACTACTCTCTATTATCTAGCATTGAGCCCAAAAATGTTGCTGAAGCAAGCACAGATGAAAGTTGGATGAAGGCAATTAATGAAGAACTAGATCAGATTGAGAAAAACAAAACCTGGGAGTTAGTACCAAGGCCGACAAATAAAAATGTAATCAGTACTAAATGGATTTTTTGAAATAAATTGAACGAAGATGGACAAAGTTGTAAGGAATAAAGCAAGACTAGTCTGTAAAGGCTATGCACAGGTTGAAGGTATTGATTTTGAGGAAACCTTTGCACCAGTAGCTAGACTAGAGGCAATCATAATGTTTCTGGCCTTAGCAGTTCATAAAAATTTCAAAGTATATCAAATGGACGTAAAATCAGCATTTCTAAATGGAAAACTAAAAGAAGAGGTTTACATTGAGCAACCAGATGGGTTCCAACTCGATGATAATCCCAACTTTGTTTGCAAGTTGAAGAAATCTTTGTATGGCTTGAAACAGGCACCCAGAGCATGGTATGCAAGGCTGGATAACTATCTGATTCAACAGGGGTTCAAGAAAGGTTTGGTGGACAGCAATCTATATGTCAAAACAGAGAATGGCCATCTTATTGTCCTTGTTGTTTATGTAGATGATATCATTTTTGGCAACAGCAATGATAAGTCCTGTAGTGACATAGCAAATAAAATGAAGAAAGAATTTGAGATGTCTATGATTGGTGAACTTTCTTATTTTCTCGGATTGCAAGTCAACCAAAGTGAAAAGGGCATTTTTATTTCTCAAGTTAAATATGTGAAAGAAATGTTGAAAAAGTTCACAATGGAGGATAGTAAACCTGTTAGCACTCCCATGACAACAAGGTTGCAAGTTGAGCAAGGATGACAAATCTCCAGATGTAGATCAAACCATGTACAGGTCTATGATTGGAAGCCTGCTGTATTTGATAGCTACTAGACCAGATATCTTACAGGCAGTATGCATGGTGGCAAGATTTTAGGCTAGTCCCAAAGAGACTCATGTGATAGCCATGAAGAGGATTTTTAGGTACCTCAAGGGTACTATGGAGTATGGGTTATGGTACCCAAAAGGTAAGGACTTCACTCTTATTGCATATTCTGATGCAGATTGGGTAGGATGTATTGATGATAGAAAGAGTACCAGTGGAGGAGCATTTTATCTTGGAGACAGGCTGGTAGCATGGCACAACAAGAAACAAGAATCAGTCTCTCTATCCATAGCAGAGGTAGAATACATTGCAGCAACAACATGTTGTACATAGATATTATGGATGAGACAAACCCTGAAAGATCTTGGTATTCACTTCAAAGAGCCAATTTCAGTTAAATGTGATAACACTAGTGCTATTAACATATCAAAGAATCCAGTTATGCATTCTCGAACCAAACATATTGCAATCCGATATCACTTCTTGAAGGATAAAGTTGCAGAAGGTGAGGTCAAATTGGATTTTGTTCCAACTACAGAGCAAGTAGCAGATATATTCACCAAACCATTACCCAAGGAAGTTTTTGAGTACCTTCGGAGTAAGTTGGGAGTGGTCACGTTTCCCAAGAACTGACTATCAATTGGGATCACATTCTCAGGGGGAGCATTTATGCCTATGCTTATAGTTTTGCTCATATTCATGATTTTTGCTAACTATAACAATGTTTGTCTGAGAATGGTGTGCATAGACTCAGGGGGAGTCTACAGCAGCCCTTTGGTATTATTGTCAAAGGGGGAGAAGAATTACAGGAGAGTGCATGAGTGTTGCCAACAATTCCAAAGGGGGAGATTGTTGAGCAAGGTGCAGCAAAAGTATTGTCATTGTTGTCAACACAGACAGATAGATCAGCTTGATGCAGTTGATGCAGTGGACAGGAGTTTAGAGGTCAGTCAGAACATGTACAGTGAATTTCCAAGAAGACAGAAGTGGCCCAGATTCAGAAAATCAAAGAAAAAGACAAGTAAGAAAACTGTCGCGATATCGCGACATCTCGGAGGAGAGAGAAAATGCTGTCAAAATTGTCACGATTTCACGACATCTCGGAGGAGAGAGAAAATGCGGTCAAAATTGTCACGATTTCGTGACATCTCGGAGGAGAGAGAAAATGTTGTCAAAATTGTCGCGATTTCGCGACATATCGGAGGAGAGAGAAAATGCTGGCAAAACTGTCGCGATTTCGCGACATGTTGGAGGCAAAGAAGCCAAGTGGAAAAACTATCGCGATTTCGCGACATGTTGTCAGAGAAGAAGGCAAGTAGAAAAACTGTCACGATTTCGTGACATGTTGGAAGCAAAGAAGGCAAGTAAGAAAACTGTCACGATTTCACGACATGTTTGGAAAGAAGGCGCAAGCAAAGAAAACTGTCACGATTTCATGACATGTTTGGAGAGAAGGCACAGGAAAAGAAAACTGTCATGATTTCGTGACATGTTCGGAGAGAAGGAGCTTGCAAAGGAAAGTGTCACGATTTCGTGACAATTTGCAAGAAGGACTGTACGGATGAAAAAGTGTCATGATTTCACGACAAGATCGAAGAGAAAGCGCCAAGGAGAGAAAGTGTCATGATTTCATGACAGGTTCGAAGAGAAAGCGCCAAGGAGAGAAAGTGTCGCGATTTCATGACAGGTTCGAAGAGAAAGCGCCAAGGAGAGAAAGTGTCACGATTTCGCGACAGGTTCGAAGAGAAAGCGCCAAGGAGAGAAAGTGTCACGATTTCACGACAAGTTCGAAGAGAAAGCGCCAAGGAGGAAAAGTGTCACGATTTCGCGACATGTGTTCGAAGAGAAAGGGCACAAGGCAAGGAAATGTGTCACGATTTCGTGACATGTTTCGTTTTCACGGGCCAAAGACAGAAAAGGCACAAGGCAGCGAATGTGTCACGATTTCGTGACATGTTGTGTTTTCGCGGGCCAAAGACAGAAAAGGCACAAGGCAACGAATGTGTCATGATTTCGCGACATGTGTTTTCGCAGGCCAAAGACAAAAAAGGCACAAGGCAGCAAAAGTGTCACGATTTCGTGACATGTTCCGTTTTCGTGGGTGAAAGGTAGAGAAGTGCAAGGAAGCGAAAAGTGTCATGATTTCGTGACATGTCTGGTTTTCGTGGGTGCAAGACAAGAGGTGAACAAGGAGGCAAAAAATGTCACGATTTCGTGACATGTTGAGTTTTCACGGATAAAGGGCGAGAAGAGCATAAAGAGACAGAAGTGTCATGATTTCGCGACAGGTCGCAACAGCACGATCACTGACAGTTAACTGAAGCAAAACAATAGTTAAAGGGGCAGTTGTAGAGGAAAAACATGCAACCAAAATAAGAAGAGTTAACTAGAGTCAATGCGACAGTTACAGGAGCAATTACAAAAGAAAAGCATGCAGCTATTTTAAGAACAGTCGAAGAAGGAGAAATCAAACAGTCACATAAATAGAATCAAAAAATGCATGCATGCACAGAAAAGAATATGAACAGTCATGGTAGAGGTATATGTTGCATGTAACATGTTTAACGAAATGCCCACTCTATAAATACAAAAGGAGTTACATAAAGAAGTAGTTACAATTGACAAGTGGCAGAAGAGAATATTAAAGGAACAGTTACGGGTTGCATGCGTAAATATGGAAGTTAAAAATAGAGACTAATATGTTATAAAAGCAGGTCTACATGAAGAATAATGTTGCTGCTATATGTGAGAAATTGCTGTGTAAAGAGGGTTAGAAGAGGGCCGAGAGAGAGATAAGCAGAGCCGTGAGAGCGTGTAGAGTTTGATTAATTACAGACCAGTCAGGGTCGTGTAAACAGCGAAGGCATTTTTATGTCATTAAGATAATTCAGAATTGTAGTCCAAGTTGGTGCTTGGCATTAGGGGTTGGTGCTCCTATCTATTGCAGCAGAAAAATAAGGGGTTGGTGCTCCTTCCAGTGGGTGCTGGTAAAGTGTTTGTAAAATTGGTGTTTTGCAAAGGCCGGATTTGGATTGGAGTCCAAGCAGTCATTTTTGAGGAGTAGCCAAATTGGTGAACCTCGTTACATTGTGTGTTGTGGTGTGCTCTCTTGTGAAAATTGCTTTACCTATTTTTTAAGTTCTCTTTGCTTCAGCATTAAGTGTTGTAGATTTGAATTTTAATAGCTACACTGATTCACCCCCCCCTCTCAGTTTCATTGTGAGAATATCAAATTTCTCTTATTTTGTATAAAATATCTATTATGAATATTAAAACAAAACTAGGTTAGATCTACATCCACACAATCTAAATATGGTTAAGTGTAAGAGTATGAGAAATAAAGCTATGCATTAAAAACATTAAATGATACTACCATATCCATGCATAAAACACCACTAAATGAATCCAAGACATGCGTGAGAAAAATATGCAATAAAAACTTTATATTCAGAACCTTCTTTGGTTGCATACAAGGTGGAAAAATCAATATTTGCAATAGCTTGAAGACTTCCAATCCCTCTTCATGCCTCTCTATTCCAAAAATTCTAGCTCCTTTTCATAAGTTTCAAGGGCATTTTAAAAATTTTGAATAGACCCTTCATTCTAGGCAGTAAATCCACCTTCCAGAAGAAGAAAAAGTAATCCATGGATTTGCATAGTTATGTGGAATTTTGCTAAGTTTTGATTTAAATGTATGAGTTTAAAATCATAAAAGCAAAGAGAAAAACATACAATGTTGCACATGTACAATGTGAAATGAAATGAATTAAAGTTGAAATGTGCATTTGGGGTTAATGTGATAAAAATCGAATTAGACCTTAATAAACCTTGTAAAAATAATTGTTTTGGAAATTCGTTGGGAATGGCAGTAGTAAATGATGTGATGCTTTATAAACCACTTTGGAACAATCTGGGCATGCATTATATAGCCTCCCTTATTCATTTTTTGTTTGTTCACTATTGTTCATTCATGGTCATTAATTTTTACTATTGCAATATCAATATAGAATTCATGGAGTATGGATTGTGGAGTAGAATTGTTGTTCAATGAGTGATAGGTTAATGAATGATGAAATACTATTGATAATATAAATATGAAAAGCATATTTCTCAGTTCCTTGTCCCTGTGAATTTTCCCATATATTCTAATTATTTCAGGTTGTGTAAATAATGTTGAGCACATAACTTGGTAGGTATATGGATGGAATTGCATTGTGAATGATCTCAGTTAACATATAAACTTGATGTGAAGCATGGAGTGGATTATAATATGAGTTACAACTATAATTTGACATTTTAAAATAGTTGTATGATTTCTAGAATTGTCCCTGGTGAATCTAATTCATTATTAGTGAATTAGGGTTTGCATGTTATGGATAATTAGAGCAATTTATGCTTAGAACCTTCCCAAAATATATCTTCAAAGAATTGGATGTATCAAGTGATAGATATAGATGATATTTGTAGCAATATTTCTTAAAAACCATACAATGGTTTCTATCAAATTGTACAAACTATCATTTTACTCGATTTGGTAAAGGGCACAACCCAATTCTACCAAATAAGAAAATAATTCTAGTTTGAGGAAATCAATTACAAAACTGATCGTTTTGACTTACAAAACTTGTTCCATATAGTTGGATATGTACCAAATCATACTAGGTGTAGTATTGTATGATTTGGATCATACAACTATATGATTTGGTGACTGTACAAGTTATTTTAGCAAGTTGAATTAGTGTATGATGAAGATCGTATAGGTTGTACGACTTGTGCAAGTTAGAAATTTAGATCTTGAGGATCATTTCCATAGATTCTAAACTACCTCCCCATTGGGAATACTACAACACTAACAACTACATTTTGTGTCATTACCTTATCAAACTTTGGAATTTTTGTTAAAATAGGTCAAAAAGTGTTGCAGTCAAGAATATTGTACAAGTGATAAACTTGAGTACACAAATTGGAGGTGAATGACAACCACAAGTATACAAATACATAGGATATGAGATATAGAAGAGGAAATACCAGTTATAATGAGCACAATAATTTCTCAAAGGAGGACCGAGAACAACATTGAACACAATATATATGAACCAGTGATAGAAAAAATGTGGACATCTAGCGAAGCAAAGATTGAGAGGTTGGATACACTACTGATTGATACAAAAGACAAGGAACAAGAAGCACCAAGATTTGATATGATCATTGATGTAAGAGAAGGTTTTAATGAGAGAACTATATGAAAGTGAAGGGTGTGGATGGTAACACCTGAGAAAGTGGTAGACTTATTGTAAAGGAGTGCGGGGGACAGGAGTCAGGAACCAAAGAAACAACATATGAGGCCTCAGAAGGAAGGACCAAGGCCATGACCTACACACTAGTGAAGGATGTCATAGAGTGAAGATGCACGAGAGATCGGTAGATGACTTGATGAATATAAGATTCCTCGAGTAGATGATTCCAATGAAGTCTAGTAGAGTGAGTCAAATATAAGGTGGAATCAGTCAAGGATTCCAGGTGATACTTCATCAAGTGAAGAAGAAGAAACACCACCAATGGCCCATGTAGGCAATAGTGCAAGGAAACAAATATACCCACCCTTTATGGGTGAAATCAAGGAAGACTCGATAAGACACATTGGTATATGTATAACCATCTGGAGAGAAAATCATTTAGACCAACTAGATGAATGGTTACAATTGTTTCCTATAACATTACGAGGACTGGCCATATATTGGTATCTAGAAAGGTAAAACACACCAAACTGACAAGCATGGAATACAATAAAAGATGAATTCATTGAGGAGTTTCACCCCTTGAAGGATGATGGAGATATTGTCACTGAAATTTGTGCTACTAAGTAGAAAGCTGAGGTACCCAGATGTTGTAGGTGAGTTGGAGAGGATAGGGCAATCCTCCAAGGGAGGTCCCAGGTTCGAATATCCACCCTACCAAAAAGCTGAATTGGGTACCCAAAATCCAATTGATAATGTTGGTGCGGGCAGGGCTGGGTGCAACCCTCGGGTGAATTTGATGGTGTAGAACCCCCTGTTCATGGTCTCTTAGACCAAGGCAGCCCCACATGGGGTTTTTCGCTTAAAAAAAAAAAGAGTAGAAAGCTGATGAGGATGTGAAATCATACAACTGTCGACTCAAGCAATTGGTGGACAAGATGCAAATGCCTTTGGTGGATGTGTTAGTAAAATGATGGTTTATAGATGGGTTGCTACCCATATACGAGAAGAATATGAAGGTAGTACCATCAACTACATACAAGGAAGCCTTAAAATATGCAAATAATTTCGAGATTGAGATCAAACAAACAATCATGGGGATGATAACACATGTAATATGCAATGATTAAGAGAGTTGGGAAGATGATACAATCCAACATATAGTGTAGTAATTTTAAAAGGAATTTGACAAAATAATTAAAGAGGTGAAAGGAAAATTCAAGCAAGATCGAAAGGACATCTGGTGTATATATTGCAAGACTGAAGGTCACATGAACATGACTTGTCCTCACAATGATTATTGCCACATTTACAATGTGCTTGGACATGAAGTGATACAATTGTATCAAACTATGATAAAGGTTGTACGGTTAAGCATATAATGACATAGTTTCTGGATGGTGAATACTATGGCTAGGCATAGTTTCTCCATGTACCCGTATCTAGTTCCATAGCTAACTAGCATGTGACTTATGTAGTAGATGGCTTGCTCTTTGTTGAGCATGTTATTTTGGGCTAGAAGTGTACCTAACAAAAAATCTATATAAAAAATGTATAGGATGAGTGGTAGTTGTGGGTGATGGGGTGACATAACTGGTGGTGAAGTAAGATGAGTTTTGATGTCATGAAAATATTATTTTTAGTTATCATCCCATTTGAAATTTACTCGCTTTTGTAAGAGGTGGTTGAATGGTTTGCACTTATCTAATAGTTGTGCTATGAATCTATGGATAGAAGTGATTTTTCCCTAGAGGCTGCATAATTTTTTCAAGGTAGTAGGTGGGGGCATCTCAGTGATGGATTTTACTTTACTAGGGTTGACTTCAATGCCTCATTGGGAGACAATGAATCCTAACTTTTTCCTAAAGTAAAACCAAAGACATACTTCTTTGGGTTGAGACAGATGTTGTGTTCTAACAAGCAGTAAAATATTTGACAGAGATCTTCAAGGTATTATGAGCATTTCTTGGATTTAGAAATGAGGTCATATACATAATCTTTCGCAATTTTGTGCATGTAATCATGGAATATATAGGTCATTGTGCACTGGTAGGTTGCCCCAGTATTTTTGAGGCCAAATGGAATGGCTTTGTAGCAAAGTTTCCCCTAAGGGGGTTGTGAATGACGTCTTGTGTTGATCGGCAGGGTTGATCCAGATTTGGTTATAACTTGAAAATCCATCCATGAGGGATATCATATCATGGTCTATAATGTAATCGATGAGGGATTAAATGTTAGGTAGGGGGAAGTTATCTTTGGGATAAGCTTTATTTAAGTCACGAAAGTCTGTGCAAATACGAACTTCACCGAATGGTTTGGGTATGAAGACCATTTCGAAACCCATTCAAGATAGTCTATGGATACTATGAAGTCTACATATAAGAGCTTTTGGAGCTTAGTTTTTAGTAGTAATGAAATAGTTGGGAGCATGCACCATAACTTTTGCCTTACTGGTTTGGTATTTTGATCTAGTGTGAGGTTGTGGACTACTAGGGTGGGATTGAGTCCTGGTATATCTTTGTATGACCATGTGAAGACTCCAATATACTTGTGAAGGAAGTTTGTGAATAAAATGTTCTCCTAGAGTGAGAATCTAGTGGCTAATTTAACTATGTGAGGGGTTTCAGGATCATCACCTATGTCAACATCAATGGGATCCTTGATAAGCATGTGAGAACCATCGCATAATTATTTTGGAATTGGAATAATATGGAGGTCATCAATGGCCTCGATAAATTCATATTCATCATCTAGGTAAATTTCCATGTGGTGGACCTATGGTATATGAGGTGGTGGATATGATGAAGGGGCATTTGCAACACACAATATGTGTGGAGAGAGTAGGAAATCATAGGGTGCTGGTATGGGTGATATGTGTGTGAGATCGATGAAGTTGGGGTTTGGTGTATCGTCTTGTGTTGGGTGGTGTTTGTATTGTACTGGAGAGAAAAGTTCCACTTTGACTATGTTAACTAACATTGTGGGGGATGTGGGTGGTGAAGATTCTAGCAATGACAACTCGACAACTTGCAAGCATCCTAAAAGGCTTAGAGGAGGGGATAGGATGACTGGTGGAGATCATGTTCGAGGGGTAGATTGTTGAAGTTACCAATGTATAGGTAGGAAGGGAGCTAAATATGTTGATGATGGTAGTGGATATGTCATGTTCTATCTAGGGGTATGAGCATTCAAGGATAGGTCCACAAATTGGTTCGTCAATTCATCAACACAACATGAAGATGTGTTGTTGATATCGGGTGATTATTTGAATAAATCACATGGAATTGTATTGGTAGATTGGGGTTATGAAGTGTCTTCTAGGATGTCCATATCAATGTACTCTTCCAAAGTGTGCATTGGAAGAGGATAAGGACTCAAGGAAAGATCTTGAAGTTTATATTCTAATGTATGGATGGCAGTTGGGTGATAACCTAAGCTAGATTTATCGGTAGGGGATTGGACATGAGGGTTAATGGGTGTACACAGCCCTTGCTCATAATGGCCTAGCATAAACCAATACTAGTGGAAACACTAAAGGTAGAATAAGGTAAAATAGGGATTAGCAAGGTGATCAATTGTATTATGGTGGTGGAGATATCACATGTGAGAGTGAGAAATAAACTTTGATGTAGATAAAGTTCGTATGATTATTAGGAGATACTAGTTGTATGATGGTTCCAATAGTCAAAACTAAGGCTGAGGGGTAGCCAAAGTCTCTTGTGGATTGAATTATAGGTGGACGTACGTAGGTATCATGCACATTGTAATCCCTTGGACTTTATTTTATCATAAAAATAGATATGCATGATGTTGCATGCTTTGGTGAACAAGGTGGAGAGTCCAAATCATATGACAAAGATGAAGTTTGATATTCTCTAATGGTAGTAGTGGAAGGATGTAGTAGTTTGTCATCTAAGTGAGATGCTTGTTGCTCCCACTCATGGAATTCAATTGCGGTAGCTGGTATGGGATGATTGACCTATGGTAATTGCAAAGGAGGAGTAGGTACTATAATATGCGAGGAAGTGAATGACCTAGGCCATGGAAAAAAAGGAATAGGGGGTGTAATTGATGTAGGGAGGATAGGTACTTTCATTGGGAGGATGATTGAGGTGGAGTGATAGTATGAGATATGGGTGGTGATGGTGGTTGCGGCACCAGAAGTGGGCTTGTAGAAGACGAATATTGGGATGGTAGAGGTGGCCATAAAATAGGAGGTGAGAATGGTATGGTAGTGGGGTTAGGAACTATAGATGATGGTTCTAAAGGTGCTAACACTAAAGCATGTGTCCTTGATGAGGATTAGGGTAATGAGGTGGATGTAGGAGAGGATGTTGATGCTCTGACTGATTGATGGGAAGAAACAAGAAAAAGTTGCATGGACAATAAGAAAGGTGTAGGTGGGAGATCTGCGATGTTGCAAAAATTAAAGGGGTCCCCATCGGCCAAGATGCAATGGATAAGTCCATTATAGATGTACTTGATACAATGGTGTAGCATGGAAGAGACACATTGCATATATCTAATCCATGGGTGGCCAAGGAGGATGTTGTACTACATCTCCCCTTGGATTATGTGGAAAAGGATGGAAATGGTATAGATACCTACTCGGATATGCAAGACTATGGATCCTACTATAGGTCTCATAAAACCATTAAACACATGTAAGTTAAGTGAAGGTGTGGCAAATTTGGTTGGTGGAATGTGTAAATGATGTAGGGCTATTGTAGATATGATACTAATGGATGAGCTCATATCAATCAGGAACCGCTTGTACGTGATGTCATTGATAGTGGTTTTTATGTGGAGAGGGAGATCCGCTTCTTCTCCTACAAATTTTGTTATCTCATGGTCATGGAAACTAATGGATGGTTGGAGGTATCACAAGATGTTTCCTATAAAGTTTACAAATGCATTTGTATCATACGTTTCTAAATATATAAAACATAAAATGTCATTTAATGCCTCACGATGGGGTTGAGATTGTTGTAAGAGGTCAAAAATGGATCATTGCATAGGGGCATTGCATAATTGATGGGTGAGGCTACCACAGATCATGATCACATTTTGGGGTATTGGTTGTACAGTTCTAGGAGTTTGGGAGACCTATGGAAATGTGAATTAGGTAGGTGGGGAGACGATAGGTGTGGTATGACATGAGGGATAACATTGGTTTTGCTTGGCAAGATTTATCATGCCAACCACAATGTGTGATGGAGGGTCATGTTGGACATTTTTCACTTGGTGAGATGGTCTTGGAGAATTGGTTGGATGTATTTAGGGATTTGTTCCTCTATGGTCAGGTAGAGGATTTTGGAATATCCCTAGGTTTTGGTTTTGCAATGCTAAAGGATTTGATACCTAAATGGTACCCCTATCGATTAGATCTTGAACTTGAGAACGAAAGGATCAAAATGACTCAATGTCATGGTACCATTGTCCATGGTATAAATAATAGGATTGCTTGTTGTATCCATGAGGCTTAGGTATGTTTGGATCTAGTGGTCAAATATTAGATAGAAGGAGATATCCACCCTCATGTAAGTTATGGAAAAGGGCTAGTAAGGGTTCAAATAATCGTGTGAGATTATGTTGTGGACATTGTGGATACATGCTACGATATTGTTGCGGCCTAGGTGTGGAAGTCACGTTGCTTTGAAATACTTGTTGTTGTGGGATGTAAGGTGGTGGGCTTGGTGCAAGTGCTAGGGCAGCAACTACCACTTGATTGGTTGGGTGTGTTTCTATTAAAGTGGAAGTTTGAACTGTAATTAGGCTTTGATCTTAACTTAATTTTGCTGAATTGGACCATAATGTCTTCGATAACCTTTGCCTATGAAATGGCTTCCTCGAAGGTGCAGCTTTGGTGAAGTTGTAGAGAGGTAGAAATATGTTTATGAAAACTCTTGGAAAAGAGTGTCACTAGCTTCATGGTAGGAAGGCTGTGGGTAATATCATGGATGATCGCTCTCCATCTAGATACAAACTTAGTGATAAGTTTGTCATCAGCCTATCATAAGGTGTAGATGTTAGAGAAGGTAGTCTTTTTCTTGATATTAATGGAGAAGTGTTCTAAAAATGTGTTTTCTAATTTCTCAAAGGTATAAAGGCTATGTCGTGGTAGCATGTTATACCAATATAAGGCTTGTCCTACAAGGGAGAGGGAGAAGGTATGAAATATAAGGGGATTGCTACTATGAATATGGTAGCAAGTTGAGTGATAGTTATTGACATGTTCTCTGGGGTCTTCCTTACCTTTATACTTATCAAACTTAAGGATCTCAAAGTGGTAGGGGTAATGTGGAATAGGGATAGATGGATGAATTGTATTATTGTAGATTTCATTGTAGGATGGTTTTTATGACCCATAGCTTGTGGTGCATAGGTTTAACATCTTAACTTCATCTTGTAAAAGTTGAATTTTAGGTGTTAAGGGTGGGGAGGATTACGCTAGGGTTGGTTGATCCTGAGAAAGCAGTGGATAGTGAGGTTATTGTTGTTATTCCTCGTATTGCAAAGGGAATTATTCTAGCTAGTCTTAGTATGATGGGTATTGGATGACATATGATGTAGGGGCTAGTGGGATACTAGGCTATGGAACAAATGTTTGTTAGGGGTAGTAATAGTGGGATTGGTATGTGTGTTATTGTGTTAGGGGTTCCTACTAAGTAGGAGTCTACTATAATGTCTGGGCCATATGACGTGATGACCATGAAGGAGGAGGTGTGAAAAATGTAGTGCTAGTAGGTGGGATTGGGGGTATCGATGCTACTGGTGCTAAGGATGATTGAGGTAAGGTATAAAAAGTTGGGACCTATCTGTGTCCTAAAGGATGAGTGGTAGTGAAACTAAACTGTGTGGAATAGTCTGGGGAAGTGGGCATATAAGCTATGGGTTTTGATCCATATGTATGGGTAATATTAATGGTAGGCCCTTGGAAAGGAGTAGGAGGAGGTATCCTTAAGGTCACTGAGGGTTAGGGTATAGTAAAGGGTTGGGAATTGTACACTCTAGGCACTTGAGATACAGGCAGGAATGCAGTGGAAAAATATGGGTAAGTTTCTAAAGTAGGATCTTGGGAAGAAGAGGTGGTGCCTGTGTCCACTTCCAAATGAATTTGGGTTGTTGGTTGTTGTTGTTGACATTTGGTGTCTTGGGTTTGGAGAGGTTTCGGTGATAAGTCCTCAAGCATTGTGAAAAATGGCTGCTAAGATGATGGTGATTAGGACTCTTGAGAAGGGTATGGGTATGATGTTTGAGAGGGTATTTGATGTTATTATAGAGGGGGTTTTTGTTGCATAGTTTGGTATGCTGAACTTTGGGTACCTATGGCATAAGAGGAGCGGTCAAAAATTATTCCTACTATAGGGGTGAATGATGTAACCTCTGGGTGAGGGCAGTTCAAGAGGGAGGGGTCATTCTCAAAAAGGGATTGAGATAGACTCTAGAAAAATGGGTGTGCAAAGGTAGGGGAATTAGGTGTGACCTCCTCATCTATGGTAAAGAATGGATAAGGTTGTCCTGGCACTGTGTAGATCACGTGGTCACAGAACATGGTCGGTAGATTAGGCAAGGATAGGGATGAAAGAAATGGGTAAATATTCTACAAGTGAAGTAGTAAGGGCTTCACTCAAATTCGACATATCATCCTAAGGCATCGTGTGTGTATACTGTACATTAGACCCTGTGAGTAAATTATATGTGTGTATGGAATTCCCCTTCATGATCGAAGGAGTAGGAGGGAACTGACTAGAAGAAGTGATAGGTTCTTCCTCTATAATATATTCTTGCTCGCATGCTCAACTATAGGTGACAACAAGTATAGTAGCACATTTCATGTCATGAAGATTTAGGACTATATAGAAATAGGAGTCTATAGTTCTAAGTGTGATGTGTGGAGGGGTTTAGGAGTAACCCTATATGGTGTAGACTCAACTATATCTAATGTATAAATAAATCAATGAAGTATTGTATATAGATAAATACTAAGTGGTGTAATATGCTAAAACCATTATGTGATCATGCAAACAATGCTAACTAGCATCAGTTCTAAATAATGAAAAGAAAAGTGTTTTGTTATTTTATGTGTGTTTTGATGTTTCTACCTCCTAGGTAGTATCACACGTAGTGGAGTGATTACTCTAGTAAATTGGGAATATCATCTGTATTGAACCTCCTGCAACACCCAAAGATGCACAAAATAGAACAATATCGCAACATGCGAAAGGTGACATGTATGGAAGGCATAGTAAAATGATAACCTAAAAGGAAGGGAACCCACTATGCTAAAGTGAGTTCACTATATCCTCTCATGAGAAGAGGTGGTACTGTCTAAGACCTGCTACCAACATACCCATGCTTTTGCTTCACCCTCGGGTGGGCTTAGTCAATAATGATAGTTATCGTGTTCACTAATTATGTAAGCCTTGTGAACAAAGGCGTCTAATCCTATCCCACTCTAAAGGTAACTTATGATGATGAAATATAGAAGCCCAGTCTCAAAAGTGGGGGGTTTTTCGATGATGAAATATAAAAAGCCACTCCTATGGGGCTGTTAGGTGTCTAGGGAGGTAAGTTGGTGGAGGGTAAAACACCTACCATACCAATCTCTATTTATGGATTGAGGATGAAGTCCAATCTCACCACTTGTTTAAATACCACGCGAGTGTGTGTGGGTTTGTGTTTTGTTATCGATGTTATAGAAAATAGGAAATCTAACTAATTATATTTTAAAATTAAAATCTAGCCTTATATGCATTTTTCAAAAGTAAAATACTAGAATGAAATGCTTTTTTTGAATAAATAATCTGAGCCTAGATTCTTTTAGGAAAGGAAATTGAATCTAATTTTTAAAGCATAGAAACATGCAATACGAGGGAGTGAGAAAAGGGGTTTATGTGACCCTAAATATGTGTGACAACATGTAGTAATTGGAATGAAGATTTATACAATTATAGATAAGTAATCACAAGAAATTTATACATGCAAATTAGAAGAAAAGAAAATTAAAATTTACATGAAATTTTGAAATTTAAACCCAATGGAGATGTTAAGAAGGGGAAAATTTGTTACTAGCTCTTGTGCCTTAACTAGTAAACATCTTACACATACAAAAATTAGCAAATAGAGCATATAAATAATAATATTTGGACTCTGATGTTGTAGGTGGTCTGGTTGACCCCTTTGCTGCTCATCCCTACAATTTTGGGGGTTTTTGAGGCTGCCAAGTTGAATTCACCACCTAGGGGGTGAATTGAGATCTGGTTCATAGTGTGAGGGGTGAATAAGGTTTTGAGACTTTAGATCTAGTTCATGAAGGTCTAATGTGTTTCTCTATAATAGTTAGATATAGTACCTGTAAGACACAAAAACAAAGAATAATGTTAGATTCGTAAAACTAGTTAACCCAAGACTATCTATTGTGGGGGTTCCATTGGGCGTGCCAGAATGAAATGGATAAAATACAAAGAATTTGATCTAATAACACATTAAATATACATGCTATACAAGAAAATTTATTTTATTCATGATAATATTGCATAGGTTACAAATGGGGGTAAATTCCCCATTTTCTTTTCTTTTCACAAATGTTACAATAGGCTTGATGCCTTCCTTTCACATTCCTCAGTGTATATGGGCTTGCGTACCACTGCAGGGTTGTATTTGTTTGTTGTTTCCCTCCTTGGTTCTATGATACAACTACAAAAATGGGTTAGTCAGTTGGGGGGCTTGCCTCAGTCAGACCCCATAGTAAGAGAGATAAATCGACTCATAAAACATAATAAAAACTAAAATAAATGATACATAACCTCATAAAAATACCAAATGAAGCTTACCTCTAATATTTTGGTTGATTTAGGACTTGTAGACCCAATTAGCCACCCGAGGGTGAATTGGTGCTAGATTTGTGGGGTGGGAGGTGAATTCAACTGTAACTATTGTTATTTATAAATTCTTCGATGGAGAGGTTCCTTTGTTATTGTACTACTTATGTGTAGGTTCAAATTGTTTTTTCTATGCTTCTGTACATATTTTTTTAGTGTTTATGTGCTTTGGACATAAGTGGAGACTCTGGAGAGAGAGATAAATGGATGTTTGGGCCCACTATTTATAAGAAAACCCAAATTTTAGGGGGTGTAGTTAGGAGAACTAATCCCTAGGGTGATATCCCATGAAAATTAAGTTAGGGTTTGTGAGATGGCATCCTCAAATTACCTTGAGGAAATATCTCATCCTCATACATGTGTGAGGAGATATTAGGATTAACTAGGATTAGTCAACTCTAGGTTAGGTCTGGGGTTAGGTTATGGTTTCCTAAGAAATATCCTAACTGACCTAGTGCACACACATGTGGGAGGGAGAAATTAGGGATAATTAGGTATTAAGGACCTAATTATCCTTTTTAGCCTTAAAAGTGAACTTAAGTGAAGTCACTTTAAAATTATATTTAAAAATTGACTCAATTAATACTTTTGCCAATTAATAGCCCTATGGGGTATCAATTAAGCATAAAGGAGTCTTGTATTGCCTTAGGAGGATAGCAGATGGTTTTTAGATTCATGGAAGGTGTTTATGATGTGATTTAGGTAGTTTATTAGGGTTTTGGATCTAAAAACTAGTTAAGTTGTGTGTGGAAGTCTATGCAATGCTATGATAATCTATGGCAATATATGCTAGTCTATGCATGTCTACGGTAGTCTACGCATATCTACAATAGTCTATGCATGTCTAGGAGGACCTACAATAGTCTATGTTGGTCTACGATAGCCTAGGGGTATCTAGGATTGCCTATGTAAACCTACAAGTGTCCAAAAGGATCTACAAGTACGTAGATATAGCAATGTGCGACTTTTAGGTGTCTACAAAATCAAATAGAAATATGTTTGCAAGTCTCTAACTACTTATACACTAGAATCTATTCCAAAAATAATGCACCAAAATTATATGAAATTATACATCAATATTACATAACAACTATATATTAAAATTGTGTTGTTAATTTCAATAATTCCTCCTCAAATATTGGACTAAAATTATATTGTTAAATATAGAAAAGATTCCACCAAAATGTGGGATAAAATTGTATAGTTAGTTCCAAGATATGGGGGAGATTCCTCCTAAATAAAATGAGTGTAAATGTTACTTGTATTATCCATGATAACTATTAGCAAGTGGTTGAGAGAGAGTATGAGTGTAAGTGCCACTTGTATTATCTATGCTAATTATTAGCAAGTGATTGAGACAAAATAGGAATGTAAGTGCCACTTGTATTATTCATTATAATTCTTTGCAAGTGGTTGAAAAGGTGTAGGGATGCTTCCAATGGAATAGAGGTGTAAAGTGCCATTTGTATTATGAATGCTAATTCTTAACAAGATGCTGAGAAAGTGTAGGTATGCTTCCAATAGAGTAGGGAAATTTAATTCCACTTGTATTATCCATGTTAATTCTTAGCAAGTGGTTGAGAAAGTGTAGGGATGCTTCCAATAGAATAAGGATGTAAAGTTCCAGTTGTATTATTCATCCTAATTCTTAGCAAGAGGTTGAGAAAGTGTATATATTATCCCAATAATATAAGAGTGAAGGCATATTATCCATGCTAATTATTAGAAACTGATTGAGAAAAGTATAGTAATATTTTTAATAAAGTATGGGTGTAGTTAGGCATCATTTGTATAAAAATATGCCTAGCTTATATAGGATTTTTTAGAGAAGGAAAAGGAAGAAAATAAAGAAAAGGAGGATGGGATATGTTTGAATTGAAATTTTTGTAAAGGGGTAATTTCTTCTTATTCTTAATAAATAATGCTTTTGTCCTTTTCTCACTTATGTGTATTTTTAGTTTTATTTTAAATATAAAAATTAATTTCCATTGGGCTAAGGAGTAAAGGCCCACTCCATCAACACAATGGAAAGTATTATTTCTTGTATATATATTTTTAGAATAATTAATTAATTTTCATTTTATTTATTTAAATGTTGTTTCTTTAATTTGTTTATTTGCTTTTATTTGTAATTAATTTGTATATTTTTTAATAAGTTATATTTTAAAAGACTACTCATTTCTTTTTTGAATGAGTTTATACAAGTTTTTTATGAGGGGTCTTGGTCCCCTCATACTAAGTGGGTTTTGAACTTTGAACCTCCCAAAAATAGGCCAAAGTCCTTACCACTACAGTAAGCTTACAAATATTTAATTAATTTGTATATTACTTTAATTAATTATTTTAAATTCTTGGATTATGTTTATGCAACTACTATATTAGATTTTATTTTCCTAAAAGTGTGATAATTTATTCTTCTGTAAGTGTGTTAATTATGTTTTGAAAAGTGTGTTATTTAATTTTTTTAAGTGTGATTTTAATTTCTACAAGTGTATTTAAGTTTAAGTGTGATTTTTTTTAAGAAAGTATGAAATCCTAAAAGATCCTATAACAATATATGTTTCTTTGCTCTCTAGTGTAAATAGCCATCAGAAACCACCCTGGATTGATAATATAAAGTGTAAGAATTAATGACAGTCATAAGTTCTTGGTCTATATGGAGGATCATATCATTATAAGGGATCTATACCAACTAAAGTAATTAAAAGTTAGGAGTATAGCCAACTTTTTTTAAAATGGTGAGGCCTAGTGGGGATATTGTAATATATTCCCCCTTCAACATACTAAATGTTGCTTCTATTTTTTTTTCTAATATTTTTAATATTTAATACTTGGAATGGTATTACCAAATTCCAAGGCATTATATAACAAGATTTAAAGACCTGGGAGAAATGTTTGTCAAGTATTTATTTGTTTATATTGAGGATAATGTCATTATAATTGACCTATACCAACTCAAAAAATCAATAGACAAGACTATAGTCAGCTTTTTAGAAAAATAAAAATCCTCATTTGGGATACAATAACATCCTCCATGTCTAAGGGACCAACATGAGATTTTCATAGCTAACATACATGAGTAGTTAGCCTTGTATTTGAAAATGGCTAGCATCTTTTTATTTGAAAATTCTATTGACATGGCCAATAGAGTAGAGACTACTCTCATCAAACGAGGGAAATTGAAAACCAAATTCAATAAGGAGGATTACAAATATTCATATTCAAACTTAAAGGGATATTACAAGAATAAACATGTTATTATTAATGGAGTAATCAGTTTTTGCAAATCCAACAATGTCAACACCATTAGAAACCTTCAAAAGATAATTTTAGGGAAGTCCAACCAACAAAACCCAAAAGGAGATACACCTAACTAGATGAACCTCTTTCTACTATCCTAGATTAGCTTCTTAAATCCAAAATGATAGAAATATCCCCCATCAAGTTTGTATAGCCTAAAAGAGAAAAAAAATCTTGGCTTAGGCCACATGAGCATTATGCCTTTCGTAGAGTCAAAATTCATTGGACTCGTGGATGTATGTCACTAAATAATATGATACGATAAATTATCAATAATGACAAAGTTGTTATCAATAACTCTAAATCCCAACCTTCAAAAAAATATTTGGGTATTTTCTAAAATCTGCTTGTAAATCACAATAATCAAAACCATAATGCAAAAAATAATATTAATTACCAAATCATGCCACCTCTTAATCAAGGTATGGTTGGAACTCATAATAAATTTCATTATTTTAATTATATTTCATATGTATATGTTGTGACAAGGTAGCAACACAAGAATCAGCCATTAGAACAACCATCAACTAGTCAACCATCAAGACCACCTATGGCCCTTCATTCAAAAAGAGTTTCTTCACCCCAAAAAACCTCCTTGATCATTCAATACCAATTCATGACCAAATATAAAGTTGCTTTTGATTTTCTTCAACAACTCAAGAACACTCCTAAGATATTTTTCTTTGAACTCAAGTCTTCTCTAATTTAATTAAGATTTTGGGTGAACACACTATCCCTCAAAATCTAAACCCCAATGAATTTACTTTTGTAGTGGGATGAATCAATGTTAATCCAACCAACATATAATTTTACAAGGATTCTATATGCAAATACTCTTTAATTGGATATTTGTTGATATATATTACCACCTAAATTAGTGATAAATTCATGAAATAAAATTTATTCTATAATAATTCTAGTTAAAATATTTGAAGCTTGAAGTTCATCAATGATTTTAGTCTAACTAAATATTATTCAAATAAATTTGATCTTATGACTTAGTATTTTGATAAGAGGGAATATGGGTCTAGCTATACAATAGTGTTATCCATTAAATTCAGACCCCAAACACTCAACATTGTCTTATATGTCATGCCATGTGACCTCTATTACAACATCCACTTGGGAAGGCCCTATATTCATAAAATTCATTATATCCAATCAACTTTATGTCAATACCTTAAATAATAATATAAGAGAAAAAATAATAGTATTCTTATCAACCTAAAACCTTTCAAATATTTTAATATAATAAATTTTGAGAATCAAAAGACTGATTTCTACCCTTCTTCAAATCCATATATTGAGTATTCATATTTTGAGTTTCTCATCATTGATGCATTGAGATTACTTATTTTAAATTATTAGCCTAAGAAATAATTATGAAAAGTAGTAATTAGTTAGCTACCATAAATAATAACCCAACTCTAGATAATAATCAATGTTTCATGGATATAGCAAAACTCCATCCATTTTCTCAAACTTTAGGCTTGTCTTATAGTTATAGTAGCAAGGGGAAAACAATACAATTAGGCAGTTATTTAATTTTTGTGCTAGGAATTCCAATGATAAAAAAATCAATAGCAATAACTCTTACCTAGTTGGATGATAGCATGCTTCATGTAGCCTATCAAATGCATATCCTATCCCTAGGAAAATGCTAGCTAACATAGGTACCAAGGCAAAGAATTAGGATTGTATGAATAGTGTATAAAAGAACCCCTACAAACCAAAAACTTATTAGAACATTGTGGGATAGGTTATCTCCCCAATTGTAGTGAGCCTTACAACACTTATCCTTTAGATGATGAAGAAGAACATGATTTTATTGTAATGATCATTGTGATAAATCCTACATAACCAATAATGTTTCTTCATATGGAATGGACAAATATTAGATTATTGTGCATCATCACATCTTATAGACCCTCACTTCTATCAATTTATCTCATACATCAAGCTAAACTACTTGAATTTGGACTATATAGAGTCTATAACTAAATAAAACTTTTATGATTAAGAGGACTTGGAGTATGATCCCCCCCAAGGTAGTCACTTAAACTACCTTGGTCAAAACTAGACTTATTTTAGAGGATATGTTTTCTAAATTGACAATATAACCATGTCACAAAAGTAATATAGTGAGTAGTCATCCATAGACCCCACTAACTAAGAAAACCATAGAGTACTTATATCCCCCTCAATTACAAGATGAATCTCATATGAAGAAATAATAGATGTCAATATTGGAACATAAAATGATCTGAATATCCTCAAGTTAGGTAAAATCCCTAACCATGTCAAAATATGAGAATACATCAAGTTGCTAATGGAACTCCAAGATATATTTGCTTGGTACTACATTGAAATACCTAGTTTAGACCCTTCTCTATTTTTCCATCATTTAGTAGTCACTCCCAATGCAAAACGTATAAAACATATATTATGAAAAATGCACCCAAAAGTCATAATTCCAATCAAAGAGGAACTTCAAAATCTCATATCTGTGAGCTTAATCAAATCCATAAACTATTTTGACTAAGTATCCAACACCATTTTCATTGCCAATAAAATAGAAACTATTAGAGTGTGTACCAACTTTCAAAACATTAACAAGGAATGCCCCAAAGATAACTTTCATCTTCCCAACTTCAAAATGATTGTTAATTTCATATCAGGGAATGGAATGTTGTATTTAGTAGATGGATTATTAGGGTATAATTTGTTAGATTTTGATGCTTAATACTTAAATCAAATAACCATAAGACCTCAAATAAAATTGCAATACAAAATATATGATAATGGTAATATTTTAATCATATAAAATTCATAAATAACTTCTACAACAACTCATAAAATAGCCATTAACAAATCCTCATGAAAATAGTATCTTGATATAGAATAAAGATCTCAAATACACCATACTTACACACACTCTCATTCTACATGGTGTCACACACACACACATAGACACATATATAATGGAATGTGATTATCCATATGGAGCACTCTTGGCCTTCACACTTCTTGAATCTTCACTTTCCTACTCTAAGGATATATGTGCACTCTTACATAATTGAAACTTGTGCACATCTACACTCATCACACTTGCACACTTAACTACATGACACTTGTTAATTTATTGCACATTATTACATTACATAAAATATTTACTCACACTCTAATCCAAGAATACTCCTAATCTAAATATGTACCCAAGGTGGTACATTAGCATGTACCAAAAAAAATAATATACTCTAACACCCCCTGCATTACATTATTTTGTCATTGAAGACTTTATTATTCAATATGGTCTTTGTATTCTATCTTCAGTCTATCTTTTTAATATCAATATTTGGACTTGCACTATATGGTTCCTATTTCACCTTTTTGATGTGACTCCTATTCTTCTTTTTCTTTATTCACTTTTGTATTCTTCATTTGGGATATACTTGATGATCCACCTTCTAAGCACTATGTTAGAAAATCATCAAAATAATACAACTTTCAATTTTTTTTGGACTCTTCAAATAAGTATCTTCTTTAGGTTCAATCTTCATTATGCCTTTCTTGATTTGACTTATTTTCTTGTTTTTTTTTTATTCTTAATTTATGCACTTTTACTGGTGATATATATTTAATGTAGTTAGTAAGTACATCATCACAATAGTATTTACTAGAATTTAGTACTTTATTACTAGTATGCTCATGTTTCTTTTCTTTCATACCTTGAAATAATTTAAAAACAATTAATTATAGATAAATCATCAAATATTCTTCTAAATAAAGCATAACTATGTTTTGAGCATTCCAAAAAATCCTAAATGGTACTTCATGAATATAACCAATCAATTTCATAAAATTCTCTTATTTTTCTTCCTTGAGAAACAAAGAAAATGTTTCCTTTAAACTAGTAGCCAAATATTTATATCCATAAAAGACATCTATTAAGTTTTGTGAATAAAACTTTAGTTCATAAAATAGTTATTCATCATTTTTTATATTAGTGGAAAGGGTTTTTAAAGGGTCCCTAAACCTTTTATAGAGCAAACCAGGGGAGAAAAAAAAGGTTTTCACCACCAAGAGCAGCTAAATTAACAACACACCAAAAACATGCTAGGAAGCAAATCAAAGATAGAAAACAAGGAAAAAACTAAAAAGAATCCAAACAAGACAGTCAAAGGATTAATCTACTATTTTATTATCACTTTATTCTCCATGAATGATAGCTTTAAAATTTTCATTGTGGCTGGTAGTAATCACTTTGAAAATATAAATAATGTGTTAAGGATTGAATTGATATTATAGTGAGATTCATAAATGTTTTCCAATATTTTAGTTAGGATTTTAAAGGGATCACGATTGACTCTAGCCATGATCTTAGAATCCTTAAAAGGTTTATCAATCTTGGGGTTAGTTCTCTCAGTCATCGTGGATAATTTTTTGAAGGGTTCCAATAGATTATCTACTAATTTCCTTTTTGATATTGCAGACCTGGAAGAGCAATGTCGATTTCTAGAACTATGGTTATTCATCAACTTATCCTTTGGCATATTCTTATTGAAGATAATGATAGTGTAATTGAAATACACATTGGATACCACTTTCTATAATATGTGGTTGTAAATGATAAAGAACAATGCTTGATTCTTGACGTGAGAAGTGTACATCTTCTTGAAACAGTAAATGGAGACCTCAGTAGATCATCTAAAATACTTAGGAATGTTTAGTTCTTTGATGTCCCTAATATAATTTAGGAATGCCCGATGATAAATTCTTAATGGCTCCAGGGATTAACACTCTATTCCATGGCTCTGGTATCTCTTTCAAGATAATTCCTCTCTGATATCTAACCAATTTCCTCCCCTTATCAGTGAAATGTTTCAATTATTCTTGGATGGTGTGGTTGTCCTGATGAAGTTTGAAACCATCAACACGAATCTCTATTATATCGAATAGCAAGGTTGCAGTAACCTTGAAGTTTATACCTTTAATGAAAACTTACCCATCGACCTAATAATTGAAAAAATTATTAGTAACTTTATCATCAATACCTCCAAACTTTACAAGGAAAGCCATGAAACCATGGTTCTTGAAAATTATTTCAATATCAGGATCCAAGCTAAGGGTGTCAGGTTTGACCACAACCATTACGATAGTGGAAAGAGCAAGGGCCACTAGGAGAAACAAAATAGATAAGGTTATAAAAATATTAGGGATGAGAACACCTTGGGTATTTCTTAAGAAAGAACAGAGCCCAACACACATGTTAATAGACCTACCACCATGACATGAATTACACCACAAATTGAAACTAGATCTTGGGGTAGCCATGAGAAAACCAAGATGGTTTTTTTACCTTATGATTACCAAAATTAGGACTTCATGACTTATTCTTGCCTTGGTAGAGATAATATTAACATGGGATACAAATGCACTTTCCCATTTTTTCTAGAAATTTATCCAAGGTAAATGGGGATTCGTTTGCCCAAGGTTAACACAAATATGTTTACTGCCAATACAAATCCACCGCGGATCCTTCCATATACTTTTGGAAGAAATCATACCACAAACAATATGGTTTTGAGAATAATTTGTGCTTGGAAAGAGAGGTTTGTGACCATGTCACGTGATGAAACAAGGAATTGAAGCTCTATTTGTGTCATTGCTTTGAAGAGTGGACCTATAATTATGATGACAACTTTTATTGAAAATAACCTTACCCAAATTTGCTTCTTGATAATTATGGAAAAGTGGTAATACTCATATCATTTTTTATTCAAGACCATGGGGGCATGTGAGCAAGGCTAAATGAGGGTTTCAATGCTTTGAAACTAATAACTACAATTGCATCCCTAGAAATACTACTTTGTATTTGGGGTAATGTTGTTACTTTGGGCTAGGTGGTTGTTGGTTTAGAAACCAAGAACTCTTTCCCTGACAACTCTTGGAGCCTTGGTTTTGTGAATGGTTTGCCCAAGCTTCTTGATGATGAAGGGAAAAAAAGTCATTTGGTTTTCCTTTTTGGAGAGACATTTATATGTTTGATTACCTAAGATCCAAGTCATCATTTCAAGCTTGTCATTCATCATTTTCATTGAATTCATTCTTAACAATTTTTTCCATAGTTCTTCTAATGTAATATTCCTTGTAACTTTGTAGTCTTGAAAAAATGAAAGACAACTTTGATAAAAATTTCAAATATCTAAACCTTTGAGGTTGAATACCTTATATCTCCCTAGTGTTTGAATGAAATACAAAAACTTTTATGTTGTAAACCTTATATCTCCAAATTTTGTATATATTGATCAACTTTGATAAAACCTTTTCAACTTCTAAATTTTAAGTTGAATTTGAATGTATAATCAAATACTATATTTTATGAAACCTCAATTCCCAATTTTTTTAGGATACTTTGTATTTCCTAGTGTTTGAATAATGATAAAAGAATGGTTTTGAAGGAGATTTCATTTTTTCAAATCTCTAGGTTGAATACCTTTTATCTTCCAAATTTCAAAAATATAAATTCTCAATTCTAAATTTCATAAACATATGTTGATTTTGAATTCCTTACAACTCCTTAATTAGGATTTTAGATATTATTTAAAAGATATTTTCAAATTTTGTATTCCTAATATGATTTTCAATTCCTTATTTCTCCAAAATTATAAATTTGTAAATATTTCAAATTGCTTTACAAAATCAAATGAATTAATTACAAGTCTCCAAAATGCAAAACTATGGATCGAAGACAAAGATATGGAGGAAGTGGAGGAGAAGTGGTGGTGGTTGGTGGTAACCTCAAACAGGCAGAAGACGGCGATCCAGAGGTAAGACAACCTATTGTAGCAGGAAAAGGACAGGATCCCCTATCTACACAGTTTGAAAAAGTAAGAGGGACCGACCCTCCTAAAAAATATCCTAATAAAGGGTCCCAACAAGGGGTGGGGGATCCTAGGAAGGGCCCCTCCTTCTTGGATACATTAAGAGGGAGAAGGACGGAGGTTGTTGATGTGCTTCCTCCCCTAATACCAAACAACAATAGGATTAGAGCTCCTGCTGAGGTCATGGAACGTTTCCTGGATTTGGAATCCCTTTCCCTAGTAGGCAAGTTCCTGGGTGGGAGATCGGACATAGAGACAATACGATCTTGGGCTTTAGCCAAATGGAAAAAAATAAGAAATTTAGTATTGTAGCTCTATAAAGGGGGGTTTTCTTGATAAGACTCAATAATAAAGTAGATGTGGACTGCATACTCACAGGAGGACCCTAGTTCTTTGGGAAGTGCAGTCTTTTCCTTAGACAATGGGGTGAGGATTTTGACCCTAAAAATCAAAACATCAATATAGCACCCATTTGGGTTTATCTACTAAATCTTCCAGCACATTTTTTCAATGATAATTGGCTTACAAGCATTGCTAAAACAAGAGGAGAGTTAGTGGCTATTGACCATCCAACCAGGGCAAGGACCCGAATGATGCATGCTAGGATATGTGTAAATTACAAACTAGATTCTAAACTTCCCTCCCAAGTGGAACTATAATATGGTGAGTATTTGAGAATACAACCAGTGGAGTATGATAATAAGCCAAATTTCTATAGTGAGTGCAAAACCCAGGGTCATCTTCAAAATCAATTCTTAGTTCTATAGCCAACAGGTAAGCCACGAACAAAGCTCAAGAAGGCAAAGCAAATGAGAAAAAGATTCCTAGAAACCAAGGACCATGCCATAAATTCAAAGGATACAGACCAGTAAAACCCAACCATAACAATCAAGTCATAGCAGTCCAACCCCAACTTCAAGAGAAAGGAAAGCTACTTTGCAAAGAGGGCAAAGATCCTCAGGTATGTGACAAGGATCCTATCTTTAATAAATTCAAAATTTTAGCCAACCTAGAGGCTAAAAAGTAAAACAATGAATAATAAAATCCCCATCTAGTGTTTCTTGAAACCCTAGAATCTCCTTCAAAATTTGGCCCGTCCATGACCATTACAAAAAATCCCAAAAACCCCTCCCATAAGAAGAAGAAGTTAATTTATCTGGATTTAAAGGAGCCTCCATTCCTATTTTGTACTAGATTATCCCTTATCAAGTAACCCCCAAGGCAATTGATTCCTCAATGATAAGTCCTTCATCTAAGGATCTCGAACCAGGTGATTTTAGTCAAAATAGGGAAGAGGATGAAAATAGTGATGAAAACCCTCAAGTTGGGGATATGGAGCATAGCCCTAGATTACTTTAGTATATGCCTCCTCATTTTAGTCCAAAACAAACCAGAAGCACAACTAAGTCCCCCATTGATTATGAAAGTGAAATAAATAGAGGAAGGTTGACTAATACAGAGCATTACAGACTTAGTATCGATAATGAAATTATAAATGGAAAGCATAAAACACTTCTACAACAAGCTATATCTAGCTTGGATGATAGAAAAATAGACAAACCCCCTCCAACCCAAGGAAGGTGGTGAAGGAAAAACAACAAACAGTCTAAATGAAGGTTCTCTCATGGAATGTGAGAGGCCTAAATGACCCACCAAAGCAAAGGGTGGTAAAATCAATAAGGAATGAGTTTAGTCCATAAATCATTTTTCTCCAAGAAACAAAGATAGATAAAATACAATCTGCATCTATAGCTATAAATATTTGGAAGCAAGGGGAAGAAGCCTTCCAATAGGCGATAGGAGCATCTAGAGGACTCATGGTCTTGTGGGATCTAAATAAACTAGAAGGTAGTGTGCTTCATATTGATAACAGAGTCCTTAGCATGCTATTCCATGATATTGATCACAAAAAATCTTAGATCATGTCAAATGTGTATGCCCCAACCTCTATCCAAGGTCATCTAGAGTTATGGGAATATCTAGGTCATTTGAATCAAGATTTCAACAACATTCCTTGGTTTATTGTAGGATATTTCAACACCCCCCTATATCATTATGATAAAAAGGGAGGATCAAGTCTACCATTAAGGAGCATAGAAGACTTTAACGAATTCTTAAATATAAATGATTTCAAAAAACCATTTTATTTGAGGTCTTTTAATCCAACCATTTCAAAAAACCATTCATGTTTTAATCTATATGGACTAAACATGAGGATTTGAGGAAACAAGTCAAAATATGGTGGTAGTTACCTTGCCATGGAAGTTCTTCATTCAAATTAGCTTAGAAATTAAATATGGTTAAAGACAACCTCAGAATCTGTAACAAATAAGTGTTTGAAAACATCTTTGAGAATAAGAAAATAGTTTTTGAAAACTAAAATTGATAGAAAGCAAAATTTAGAATGGCACTTATGATGAGGCTACCAGATCAGAATAGAGGGACACCCTTTGTAAGTTACACAATATTCTAGCTTGTGAAGATATTTACTAGAGGTAAAAATCCAGAGCTCTATGACTTAAGGAGGGTGATTCAAATTCAAAGTTTTTTCATGTTTCTACATTAAGGAATAGGAGCAATAATAAAATCAACAATCTAACCAGGGCGGATGGATCCTTAACTCAAAACATTCAAGATATCATAGAGGAGGCAGTTGCCTATTATAACTCCTTGCTGGGTAAGGAACCTATTTGTCATGCTGAAGAAAAGGATTATCTCCTTCAGTTCATTCCCCAAATAATTTATGAGACCATGAATGATTCTCTCATAGCACCTTTAACTGATGAGGAGATCAAAAATGCCTTGTTCAACATGCAACTTGATAATGCTCTTGGCCCGGATGGTTTTCCACCTTGATTTTACCAAGTTTTTTGGGATATTGTTGGGGTTGAGGTCATGGCTTCCATCAGGGAATTCCAAACATCTACTCATATTTCCAAAGGTTTTAACTCCACTTTTATAGCCCTAATCCCTAAAGTACCAAAACCTAAGACCATGGCATATTTTAGTCTGATCAGCTTATGTAATGTGTCCTATAAAATCCTTACCAAAGTCATTGCCAAAAAATTGAAGGAAGTGTTTCCCACAATCATTGATCAAAGTTAGGGGAGCTCGGTTCAAGGAAGGTCAATTTTAGATGGAGTTATCACTATTCATGAGGCTCTACATACGGTTGCCCAGACTAAGAAAGTAACTATGGCCCTAAAATTGGATATGAAAAAATCTTTTGATAGGATTAATTGGGATTTCTTGGATGCAATATTACTAAAATTTGGATTTCATCCTCAATGGGTCAGACTAATCAGAGGGTGTATCATGAAACTATGGTTTTTTGTTTTGGTGAATGGATCAACAGCTGGATAATTTCAAAGTAGAAGAGGATTAAGGCAAGGAGATCCTATAAGCCCCATGCTTTTCATCATAGTGGAAGAGGCTTTAGGAAGGACCATCAAATTTAATTTCATAGCAGGACTCATTTTAGGTATAAAGGTGACTTCCTTAACTAACCCTATCACCCATCAACAATTCATGGATGACACATTGATGCTAACCTTAGATTCAATGGTTGAGGCTAGAAGAATCAAACACATTCTAAATATGTATGAGGAAGCTGTTGGTCAGAGAGTGAATTTCAATAAGAGAAAATTGTACTTCCTTAACACTCCTATCCCTAGAAAAACTAGCATTGCAAGGATTTTGTAATGTCAAATAGTGACTCTTCCCACGTCCTACCTAGGTCTACCCCTCTTTTTTGAAACCCCAAAAGGATCCATGTGGAATAACGTGCTGGAAAGGATCCAAAAAAAGTTGTATGGTTGGAAAGGACATCTACTATCTCAGGTAGGAAAAGCAACATTTACTATGGCCTCTCTTTAGAGAATTCCAGTTTCTTTCTTATCTGTGTTTAGAGCTCCTTGCAAAGTATACCAAAATATTGAGAAACTTCAAAAAAAATTCCTCTGGTCAGGGACAAAAGAGAAAAAAAGGATCCATTTAGTAGGATGGAGCAAGGTATGTAAACCCAGAGCTAATGGAGGGTTAGGTCTAAGGAGAGTGTCCCTTATCAACATGGTGCTGCTATCCAAACAAGCCTTGCGATTTTTGATAAATGTCAAGAATGAGTGGACAACAGTAGTCAGGAGAAAATATCTTCAAAGAACAGACTTCCTCAATGGAAATATGTTAAACATGGGATCAGACTTTTGGAAAGCAATCCTAACCTATAGAGAGTTGGTCAATAAGGGCTCAGATGGATGTTAGGGAATGGACAAAAAATCAACTTTTAGGAAGACAGGTGGGCTAATTCTGAGGCCTTATCATGCAACCCCATTTTGGCTAGGATCAAAGATCACTTGGAATGATCCATAGGGTTTAAAGTGGTAAATTACATAAGGCAAGATAGGAACATCCTCAGTTTGTAGCTGATCAGGATCCAGGGGTTTGAAGTTGAGTCCAAAGAAATTCATTTCATCTTAGGGTAATAGTTCATACCCACAAGGAATTATGAAGACCATCTGGCATGGGCAAAAATGGAGAGCGAAGATTTTACAATTAAATCTACCTAAAATTTACTCCTCAATCTTGATGTCCACTAGTTTTAGTCGCAGCTAGTCTGGATTAAGGGTTTGATCCCCAAAATATCCTTTTTCATGTGGCTAGTGATTTAGGGAAGGATTCTCACCATTAAAAACATGTTAAAAAAATGAATGATTATTGCTAACCATTGTTACTTGTGCAGGGCAGGTTGGGAATCAGTCCAACACCTCTTTTTGGAGTGCCCAGTGGCAACTTCCATCTTGGATGATATTTTCCAAGCCTTTAGCATTTTTTGGGTTAAAGTAGCCTCAATCATAGAATTTTTCCAACAATGGCCCCTTTCCTTTGTAAGTCCAAAACTCAAGTTCCTCTGGAGGATTTGTTGGCACCACTTTATTTGGAAAATTTGATTAGAAAGGAACCATAAAGCCTTTAATGATTCCAAAAAAAACCTTAAAACCATCCTAAACAAAATTCTTACCTTTTGAAAATAAAATATTAGTATCCTATCTACGAATAACCAAACAATTCCTCCTAGGGAAAGTCATATTGCCCTATCCTTAAGTTTCCTTCCCGATCAGATAGTGGTTTCTCCAAGGCCTAATCCTAGGGATTGGATCACCTAGGAGACTCCCCCTAGGGACTGGTTTAAGCTTAATTTTGATGGTACAGCTAAGGATAATCCTAAGAGGGTAGGATATGGAGGAGTAATCAGGGATCATCAAGGATTTTTGATGATGGCCTTTGCAGAAACACTAGGAACCAAAATCAACAATGAGGTAGAATCAAGAGCACTTTGGAGGGGTCTATAGGTGGCATAGGAGATCCAAGGCAATTTGATGGTCGAAGGGGATTCTAAAATCATAATTAACCTCCTAACCAATGGTAAAAAACCCCCATGGAGGATTGAAGCTACCATCCTTGAGGTGAGGATCATTTTCGAAGGTAGACAGGATAAGGGGGCACACCATGTCTTCCGTGAATCCAATAGAACAACTGACAAAATAGCCAATGCTTGAGTTGAGTATTTTTACAATGTGTATGCAAGGAGTGCCATGTGAAGTTGAGGACATCCTCCGCAATGATAGGCAATCTATTGCCTAACTTTTTTTTACGTATTGTACAAAGGATGCAATCTTGTCTTGGCTCATGTGTTTTTTCTCTTTTTTTCAAGGTTTTCAAGGAATATGACCAGTTGTGTTTGAAATGTCTCAAGTTTTTGTTTGCTATGTCCGCCTGGTAAGGTGTTTTAAGAAGGTCAGCAATAGTAAAGTACAAAAAGTCCTTAACATTAATAGGATCCGCAACATTAGCATAAGGTTGAATTTTGTAATAGGTTTTAGGTCAACCTGTAAAACCCAGTAATTAATGAAGAACTTTACTTACCAAAAAAAAATGAATTAATTACAAAACATGTAATTATATTCCCAAAACGTCAAATAATGTTTTCAAAACATCACAAAAATTTCCAAAATGCAGTAATAAAATATCTAGGGTTTTGATTTTCCACTTATAAACCTTATACCTCCAATAGCAATAATTAATCAATGTGGAAATATATTAATCAACCCAATATTTCATAAATCAATTATAAATTACTCCTTATTACTCCAACATTTTAATAAATCAAATATTAACTTGAAATTTACCTCAATAATTTGAGTGTGTGCTATTTTGGGAAAACTAATCAGTCTTCATTGTTGACTCTTCAACATGCTTCTTTTTGCAAGCTACTCTCCTAAATTTACAAAATGATTTGATGTTCGAATGAACCTCTCCTTGTGTTATTTATGGCCCATGCATTAAATGATTGCTTCAAAACACTTTGACTCCCTTAAAAGACATTTGGCACTCATTGTTACAAGTTCCAAGTGGAAAATAAACTCTTTTCCTCTTCTACAAACGTTCCTTTGGCACTCCAACTATCTGTACTTCTCATAACACTTGGTAGAAGGTATTTTTCAACTTTGGCTCATTTCACTCAATGATTCTATGTCATCCTAGGTGTTATATTTCTTGCAATACCAAGTGGAAAATGAACTCTTCAACTCCTCAAATTAGCTCTCTTCCTTTGATAATATTCCACTATTCTTTACAATACGTTTGCTCTTCTCTTAAACACATTCCAATGTACAACTTCTACTGTGCTTAGCCTTCTACATTCTCTCCTCTCCTTTGGCATTTGGATTTCTACATTATCCTTTATCCAATTTGGTGGCTATTCTAATGGTTTTGCAATCTCCTCCATCCAATGTGGTGGCTCTTCCAATGGCCTCTCCTCTCATAATAGTTCGTTCACAACTTAGGTGGCATTTTATTTCTAAAATGGTGGTTCCTCCTTCAACATACGATGGCTTCTTTGGTTGCCACTCCTATTGCATTGCTTCAGCAGATTGTAACTTGTTTTTGATGTAGCTTGGCTTCTCCACAACTCAACTTCAATGGGTGAGCCTTTTGTTGGCTTGAGAACTTTTTATTTTTATTTTTTTACTCATTTTTCACTTACTTCTATTTATAAAACTTGTGCAGGTTCAAATAGGCTATTGTTCCTTTAAGAACAAGCACTTAACCTTATTTTTCAAAAACATATACTATGCACACCTTTTTGAGTTCTCCTTATTGCATTTGTAGCTACTTTTTTTTTTTTTAACTAGAAGTAATACATGCAAAATTTTATGATAATCAACTTATAACACCATAATAAAATATCAAATATTCAAACTTATTTGTGCTTCCTTCCAAGCTTGCTTTATATCTAGTTTTGCTCATATTTCACTGTTCAAACTTGCTGTCCGAATACCTTCAAATTTGTAGTTCCTTTTCTTCTTGAAATATTGTTCAAATATTATGAAATTTGTAGCTCAAATTATTCTTCAAATTCTGTCCAAAATACAGCTCTATCTCCTTAATTTTCTGTCTAAATTCTCTAAAATTTGCAGTACTAAATGCAGTCCAATATTCTGCCTTTAACTCTTTCAATTTACTGCATTTTTTCTGTCCACAATCTCTATAATTTTTAGCCCCAAATGCTTCCAACATGCTTCCTTTTTTAATTAAATTACTCCTTCAACTAGCTATCCAAAAAAAACTTTTTAATCTTCCCAAAAATTCTCCAATTCATTGCTCTTCTATCTCCTTCTAATGCTGCCCAAATATGCAGTCCAAAACTCTTCAAATGCTGCCCAAATATGCAGTCCAAAACTCTTCAAATGCTGCACACCAAAATTCTGATTTCTCTTCCTCTAACTTGATGTCCTAAGACTTTTCAAATTATTCCCTAAAATTCTTCAATCTTCTCCTTCAAAAATCAGGCTTCAAAAAATTTAATGATTGTATCCAAAAACTATCAATCTGGTGGCCTCTTCTTTCTTATTTCCCCTCCTTAGCTCTCGCTGAATTTTGTATTCAAATTTGGCCTCTTTTCTGGCCTCTTATTTAATAATTTGAATTTCCTGAAGTATTCAAAAATACTTTCTCAAATTTGGAAAACTTCTTACCAAAATTCTTCTTGAATCAGTTTCAAAAATCCTTTTGGTCTTGTTGTTGGATGGCAACAATTATCTGAATTTTGATGTGATTACCTCTTTTTAGGAGTTTCTTATTCTTGCAATCTTCTACCTTGAACTTTATTCAAACCTTCTTCAATTTTAACTTATTCAAATTTTTGATAGGGCTTCTCTATTCTCCTTCTTCCTCCTTCAAAATTTCAATGGACCTTTTTTCTAGGCCTCCTCAATCTTCTTTCTCAAGTTTGCAATGGGGACCTCTTATATCGAGTCTCTTCTTTCTCAATATTCAATAGGGATTCTTTGGCCTCTTTCTCTCTCCTCAATATTTAGTATTCAATCTTCTATGGGACCTCTTTTTTGGGTCTCCTCAATATTCAATATTCAATCTTCTATGGGGACCTATTTCTTGGGTCTCCTCAATCTTCAATCTACAATCTAAAATATTCAAATTATTCTATATTCAATTCTTCAATCTCTAATGGGACATCTTTCTTGGACTTCCTTAATATTCAGTGTCTATCCTTTTGTTGCAACTCCAAAACCAATTCCTACATGAGGAAAGCACATAGACTTTCAGGTAATCAAAGGTGAAATTCTTATCTATCTATTGTAGGAAGCTTCTAAACTTCTAAGAACTAATTTTATATAGTAAAATATTGGACAACAACAATCAAATACATCCAGATCTCCAAAATTTTGAAATCAAATAACTTCACTAGTTGTTCTTCAATCTAGTAGAAAGAAATCTATGTTGAGTCCTAGACTTCACTGTTAGAATATTATTATTATTATAATGTGCACTATGCCTATAATTGACAGGTTGAAATTTGTAATTTGCCACTTGTCCCTGTATTCAGTTTGAGTTGGAGTGGTGTCTTCTGAAATACACTTGGAGTGGAGCTTATGACACTTGTCATATCTCCCTCCTAAGCTTGATGCTTATATATTGTAAGATAACTTGTAAATAAAGTGTGCCTTATTTTTTAGTCCCAACATCTAGTATCAGAGCGATGAGATCCGCCTATGGAATATGGAGTCAGGTTGTATGCTTTCCACTTGTTGAGAGGATCAGAAACTAGAAGCTCCCTATTTTTTTTCTAGTTTTTTAGTTTCCCTATTTTAGAGGACAAGCCTCAAATTTTTTTAGAGTCTAGAATCAGATATAGAGCGGTGAGATCCGCCTGAGGAACTTTAAGTTTTTTTAGGGGCTGATGAACTTTAAGTTTTTTTTTAGGGTTTTATTTATGTGAAGTATCGTCTTCACTTGCTAAGTTGATCCTATGAATGAAAAACAAAGAGAATGGTTTAAGAGTTTTGGCAATTCTGGCAATGTGGGGCTATTTTTTTTGCAAGGTGAAGGCACATTTAAAAAAAAAAAATGTCATATTTTGTAGTCATATTCAGAATCTGAGTACACCAGCATGTATATCAGGAGTAGTACTACAAAATAAAGTACTCACATGCAAAAATACGACAATAAATGAGCAAGATATGGTTGTTTGAAGACGGACTGTTGTAGCTATTTTTTTCCTGTGCGATTTTTTCCAAAACGAAATTTTTTTTATTAATTTTTTTAGAAATCATTTTCCTAATGTTTTTGCACCATAATATATATTATGAGAAGTAATACAACATAAATTACTCACTTGATTAATTTGGTAATGTATTGAGCAAGTTACAGCTGCTCAAAGTTGGCTATTTGCAGCAGTTTTTGGGGTTGCGGAAAATTTGTTTTTTTTGTTAAGGCATATCAGTTGCTAATTGTTGGATTGAGAAACATCTATAGATATAGTAGGCAACAATAAGCTAGGTTTCAAAATTTTCGGTCATTTCAAATTTTTCCCGCCGAAACAGTTTCAAGCCAAAATTTCAAATTTCAAATTTGTAGAGGGAAATCTGTCCTGTTTTTTGCCTCTAAGAAGTCTTGTTGTATTTTCTTAAAATCAAGGGTTAAATTATAACTGACTATAGCCTTATATATAGTCGTTGAGAAGTATTTTTCAAGAGCAATCCATTGGTGCAGTTTACTTTTAGTTTTGAAATCATTTAATACGCTAAATTGAAGTTTGGAGTTGACATTGTAATTTAGAGTGCATTTTTGGTAGTATCCGACACTCCTTAACAAAATATTTGGCAAACTTGTGGGAATCTCAATTTTAAGTCATTGGGGGGACATTAAGCCACGTTATTCATTATATTTTGAAAAATTGGAGGCATTATCATCATTGGTGGCATTGAAATTGTATCACACTTCAAGGCATATTTGGGACTATTCTTGAGCCATATTTCCTAATATAATCATCAACTCAAGAGGTTATTTAGGGCCCTTTACCTCTTTCTTGTGGAGACATTTTGTGGCACTCTCTTTTCCACTAGGTGTTTGTTGCTTGCATCTTCTATTTGGGCTTTGTATACATTTTATGCTTGCTATTACCCTTGAATGACTTTAGGTTTTATAATTGTAATCAAGTGTAGTTCCATTTCATACACACTTGACACTAAACCATATACAAGCAAGAAAACACATACAGGAAAATTCTTATAAAGCAATAATACATTGGCACATCTATTGTAACAATTCTACAAAAAGCAAGCATCACATTTTTATAACCGCCTATGTTCCATGTATCAACTGCTCAAATACTTATAGTCTCCCTCATGTAAGGGTGGGTATATAGAGTAGTGTGGTATAAATGTCTGGTAGGTTATTCCCTTTCAGAATTGTCTATGTTCCATGTATCAACTGCTCAAATGCTTATAATCTCCCTCACGTAAGGGCGAGTATATTGAGAAGTTTGGTATAAAGGTCTGGTAAAATTCTAATTCTTACTCTCTTTGGATAGAAAAAGGCACTTGTGTTCAACTTAACCCTCCCACTGTTGGAATCACTTAAATATTCAGAGTGGAAAAACTAGGCGAACCCTCCTCTAGATCTTCGAGTGTACCCTAGATTTTTTTGAGGGCCCTAATTTGGCATTTGTCATTATTACTTCATCCTTTGTTGAGCTCCCTTTTATTTTAATCCTTTTCTAAATCATGGCTACTACAAATCTATTAAGTGGGCTTAAAAAGAAACTTGAAGGAGCACAAACTTTTGTAAATTGGAAGTATGATATGGAATCAATATTAATGATGAATTACATGTGGGACTTTGTGAAAGATAGGCATGCTAATGAAGACCCACTCACTGCACCTACAGACCCTAAAGAAAAAGTACAATTTGAGAAGAATTCCAATATAGCTTTAAGTCTAATTAAGTTAGCTATAGAAATCCAATGCAAAGAAACTATAAGGGCTACAAAAACACTTAAACAAGCATGGGATGCTCTCAATATATTGTTTGATAGGCCAAGTCAAGATAATATTTTGTATCTCAAACAAAAATTGCACAATGTATGTATGAAAGTTTCACTTACCGATTATCTTATGGAAGTGAAGTCTATTAAGAATTATTTCTTATATGCTATTAAAACCCTAGATGATAATGATTTAATTCCAATCATGTTGCATGGTCTTCCTTCAAAGTTTCACTCCTATGCTACCATGTTAGACTTGAGTGGTAAAACAATGAATTCCACACTTGAGGATATTGAGATCCTACTTAAGAAACATGAGCAAGCCCTAATCAAAGATGAATAAATTGAAGCCACATCAGTAGTTTTTACCACCAAGGCAACTTTACAGCCTAAACAAAACAAAGGTCCAAATTAACATAAACAGAATCACAAGGGTAGACAACATCAAAGATACCCACAGTACCAGCAACAACCAAATCAATAGTACCAATAGTAGCCACATCAGCAACAATACAAGCAACAACCAAATTAGCAGACCATCAGCAACCACATCAGTAGTAGTACTAGTAGTAGCCAAGATGGCAAACAAGACCTCAAGGGGGTCAAAACAACAATAAAAAAGGGTGTGAATATTGTGGAAAATGGAATCATAATGTTGCTAATTGCTATAAAATGCAAAGAGAATAGGGAGAACCACAAAATAATAATTTGAACACATTGTATGCAGCCAACCAAGTTAACGTTGAAGATAAAGAATGTTGGTATATTGATTCTATAGCAGAAAAGCACATGACAGGAAGGTAATATTGGTTGACCAAGGTTCAACCTACATCAAATCAATTCATTACTTTTGGTGATGAAAGTGCTCTATCCATTGAAGGTGTTGGGGAGGACCACTTACTTTGCATGATGGTAATAATGTTCCTGCAACAGAGGTTTTGTATGTTCTTGGTCTTAAAATGAGTATTCTTTCTATTGGACAACTTACATATAAGGGCTATAATGTCTATTTTGAAAAATATAAATGCTACATTAAGGAACCCAATGGCAATGTCAAGGCCATGGGAGTGAAAAAGGATGGTGTTTACTACCTCCTTACAAAATCTGTAACATAAACATCTTTGCATACAACAACTACTTTCTCTTTGGAGTACATGTGGCATGAAATATTGGGACATTTAAATTTTAATAATATTCAAATGATGGCTATAAAAGGATTAGTTAAAGGACTTCCACATCTTAAGGAGTCAAAATGTTTTTGTGAGCCATGTGTAATAGCCAAACACCATAGGCAACCATTTGAAACAGGAAAGGCATGGAGAGCCAATAGACCTTTGCAATTGGTTCATTCAGACATTTGTGGGCCAATGTTTGTTCAATATTATACTGGGGCTAAATACTACATCACTTTCATTGATGATTACAGTATAAAGGTATGGATCTACCTAATTCAATATAAGTGGCAAGCTCTTGATAAGTTCACAGAATTCATTGCACTTGTTGAAAGAGAAAGTGGTTATCAAATCTCCACCTTAAGATCAGATAATGGTGCAGAATATGCTTCCAATAAATTCTTTAATTTTTGGAAGTATCATGGGATAAGGAGGAAATTCACAACCCCTTATACCCCAAAACAAAATGGAGTTGCTGAGAGGATGAATCAAACAATCACAAATAGGTCAAAATCAATGTTACATGTTGCTATATTACCTAACTCATTTTGGGGAGAAGTTGTTCTTATCGCTGCATACTTGACTAATAGGTCATACACAAAGGCCTTACATGAAATAACACCTAAATAAGCATGGAGTGGAAGGACGCCCTATGTGGGCCATTTGAGAATCTTTGGATGTGATGCCTATGCTCATATTCCTCATAAGAAAAGGAAGAAGTTTGATGATAAGAGCCAAAAATACATCTTTGTTGGCTATAGTGATAGTGCCAATGCATATAAATTATATGAACCTATTTCCAAGAAAATCATTTTATCTAGGGATGTTACCTTTCATGAGTATCCCCCATATAATCCTCCTAAGGCCCCCACTTTAGAAATAACTAATAAAATAGTTTCTCCATTCATGCATACAATATCATCTAGTCATTCTCCTTCACTCATAAATCAAGAAATTCATACACAAGAATAACTTCCTACAAATGATCCATGTCCTCCATCTCCTCCTCCTAATTATCAAGTAAAATCATCCAATCCTTTACCCAAGTGGGTTCAAGCCACAATAGATGAAGCCCAAAATCATTTGCCCACCTATACAGGTAAAATGCCTTCAGCCCTAAGAAACCAAGTGAATTATGCCCTAATGGCAAAAGTCCTTAGCTAAACTAAACCTTCTAATGTCAAAGAAGCACTTGGTGATCCTAAATGGGTTCATGCCATGGATCAAGAATTAGATTCCATTGAAAAAAATCACACTTGGGAGTTAGTTGATTTACCCAAAGGAAAATATACCATTGGCACAAAATGGGTATACAAAGAAAAATATAAAGTAGATGGCTCACTAGATCGCTACAAGGCTCACCTAGTAGCTCAAAGCTATAAGCAAAAAGAGGGAATTTATTATGAGGAGACCTTTACTCATGTGGCTAAGATGACTACAATCAGGACGGTTATTACTATGGAAGCTCAAAAACATTGGCCAATATATCAAATGGATGTCAAAAGTGCATTTCTCAATGGTCATTTGAAGGAGGAAGTGTATGTGAAACAACCACCAGGGTACACAGTTGAAGGCCAAAACAACAAAGTCCTTAGATTCAAGAAAGCTCTATATGGGTTGAAGCAAGCACCCCGAGCTTGGTATGCAAAGGTTGACTCCTATTTTCTCAACCTTGGTTTCACTAGATCTGCATCAGAATCTACTCTCTATGTGAAACATTGGAGGAACCGCATCATTTTGGGTACATTGTATGTGGATGATCTTCTCATTACAGGTGATGACATAGAAGGAATAAGGTTGCTCAAGGAGGACTTATGCAAGAACTATGATATGACATATTTAGGCATCCTCCACTATTTCTTAGGAATAGAGGTATGGCAACAGCCTGGTAAGATTTTTATCTCACAGGCTAAGTACATTCAGATCTATTTTGGAGAGGTTTCACATGGAGGAGTGTAAGCCCTCTCTAACTCCCATGGAAACTAGATTGAAATTGGTAAATAATGATGAAGAAGAAAGGGTTGATGGTACACTTTATAGGCAACTAGTTGGAAGTTTGATCTACTTAACTTCAACTAGACCAGATATTTGCTATTCAGTTGGTCTTATTTCTAGAATAATAGCAGCTAAGAGGATTGTGAGATTCCTAAAGGCCACACCTCATCATGGCCTTATGTATAAATCAAGTGATAATTTGTATTTGATTGGATACATAGATTCATATTGGGCTAGTTGTCCTAAAACTAGAATATATACATCAGGTTATTGCTTTCAATTAGGCCAAGGCTCTATTTCATAGAGCACAAAGAAGCAAAACACAGTTTCACTATCTTCAATAGAAGTAGAATATAGAGCAGCAGTTGAGGCAACTAAGGAGGCAATATGGTTGAGGCAATTAATTCAAGATATTGGCTATTCATACATGGTCCAACATATATATATTGTGACAATCAAAGTACCATCAAGATGACCAAGAATCCAGTTTTCCATGCTAGAACAAAGCACATTGAGATCCATCATCACTTCATCAGATAAATGGTCCAAGAAGACATTATACACATGGAGTATGTACCAACTCAATATCAAGTGGCAGACATCTTCACCAAGTCACTTGGGAAAGACAAGTTTTCTCAGTTTAGCAATTTGCTATATCTATGTAAAAGAAGTCAACATTAAGGGGGAATGTTATCTAATGTTGACTTATCTTTTTAGGATAGTGCACATTAAGAGGGAATGTTAGAATATTATTATTGTTATAATGTGCACTATATCTATAATTGACAGGTTGACATTTGTCTTCTTCCACTTGTCCCTATCTTCAGTTTGAGTTGGAGTGGTGTCTTCTGAAAGACACTTGGAGTGGAGCTTATGACACTTGTCATATCTCCATCCTAAGCTTGATGCTTATATATTGTAAGATAACTTGTAAATAAAGTGTGCCTTATTTTTTAGTCCCAACATTCACAAGTTTTTTTGCAACCCCTATGGAAAGACTCTAGCCAAATAGCAACTTTCAAATTCTATAAAATAAATCTCCCTATCTCCTATCAATCTCCCTTGTGGCTCTAATACCATTGTTATATTTTGATGCTTAATACTTAAATCAAATAACAACAAGATATTAAATAAAATTACAATATGAAATATATGATAATGGAAATATTTTAATCATATAAAACTCATAAATAACTTCTGCAACAACTCATAAAATAGCCATTAAAAAATGCTCACAAAACAGTAGCTTGATATGGAATAAATATCTCAAATACACCATACTTCCAACACTCATTCTACATGGTCTCTTTCTATCTCTCTCTCTCTCACTCACTCACTCACATGCATGTGGGCACGCACACACACACACACATATATATAATGGAATGTGACTCTCCATATGGATTACTCTTGGACTTCACTCTTCTTGAGACTCTTCACTCTCCTACTCTAAGAGCACGTGCACTTTTACATAATGGACACTTGTGCACATCTACACTCATCACACTTGCACACTTAACTACATGAAACTTGTGTATTTCTTGCACATTATTACATTACATAAAATATTTACTCACACTCTAATATAGGACACACTCCTAATCTAAATATGTACCCAAGCTAGTACATTAGCATGTACCAAATAATGTAATATACTCTAACATAATCAGATTGAGATAGCTCCTAAATATCAATCCAAAAAAACTTACAATACCCCATGGGAGATATTTGCTATTAATTTATGTCCTTTGGGTGGTAGAACATAGGATATACCTACTAAATATGATGCATGATATTATGAAAGACTATGTAGATGATCTTCTCAATCAATATTTAAAATGAGAATACCATGTTCAAGATCTCAATCATACTTTAAAGAGACTAAAAGAGTACAAGGTATGATTAAAGCCTCAAATATGTATTTTTGAGATAACATCAAGAAATATTTTATAATTTATTGCATCCTAGAGAGGCATTGAATTTTACCTTGATAAAATATTGGCTATTGCATATATGCCACCCCCTTGAACATTGACATTCATCTTCCAACTTGTTAATAATTTTTATACTTTTACCAATATTTTGAGAAAGAAAATTAGTTTTGAATGGGATAAAAAATATTAGGTCACATTTGATGCCCTAAAATTATGTATCATGTCACCTCTAGTCCTTATCCCACCTAATCCTGATATACCCTTGTTGTTATACATAGAAACCACAAAATATGCTTTAGAATATATGTTGGAACAATATGACGACCAACATCAAGAAAGAGTTATCTTCTATATTAGTTGGACTTTAGTTAGCTATTAAAGTGAGATATACACACTTAGAAAACATTTACCTAGTTGTAGTGTTTGTGTCCTAAAATTATATGCTTAGTCATAGAACTTGTATTATTGCAAGGATAGATTTCGTGTGATATCTTATGTCCACACCTTACTTATTAGGAAAAACTACTAAGTGGGTTATTATGCTTATGAAGTTGATATTAGAATGTATCAATTAAAATTTTATGAAATGATAAATTATTGTTGACCAATTAGCAAATACACCCTAAGAAGCTAGCAAACCCTTAGTGGTAGACTTTCTTGATGATTCAATATTCAAAATCAGTCTAGAAATATATTAATAAGAATATTGGACCTTATATTTTGATGGCACAAGATAATAAAAGGAAAATGGGTAGGAGTACATTTTTCCGCTCCCTAATAATAGCTAACACCATTATCCTTTAATTTAATATTTTCTTGCTCCAACAACACTATCCTAGGGCTACATGTTGTTATAACCCTTAATGTTAGAATTATTTCTATCTTTGGGGTCTCGCAAATAATGACAAACCAATTCAATATTGTCTATCAAACTATAGATGAAAAAGTAAAGCCATCTAAAAAATCATCAATTTGGTGATTTCTTTTGACAATGTAACCATTGTCATTGTCCCTAGGTCTAGTAATTACCATACATATGTTATCACTTTGTTTGCATCTCAAATCCCCCTAGAATTAAATGATGAACAAGCCATCACCATAATCAAACAAGTTAGGTATCCCATAACATTACAATATATCCAAATCCCTTTAAATCTATTTTATATCAAATCCATATCATAACCCTAGTCATTGGTATAAGGATGTTTTTAATTACCTTAAATTTGGTACTTTTCTTGATGGTTTGAATTAAAATGAGCATAAGAGACTCAAGAAAAAATCCTATAGACATGTCACCATTTATGATCTTTTGTATCATCGTACTCTTAATGGAATATTAATTAGGTGTTTAAACCATGTCAAAGCCTACAAAGTAGTCTAAAAAGCCCTGATGGATCATGTGGTGGCCACTTCAATGACATTACCATAACTAAGAAACTTATTAGGATATGTTATTAATTGCCCTCCATGGAAAATAACTCTTGTAACTATATCAAGAGGTATGAAAAGTCCTAAAATCATGATAAACTTGTCCATACCCCTTTCCAAGCCCTTTAATCCATAACCACACTTTGGTCTTTCTCCATTTAGAGATTGAACATAATTGGGAATAAACCTTATGCCTTATGATGGACAAAAATTTATCATCATGGCAATTGAATACTTCACCAAGTGGCTCAAAGCTATGCCTTTTGGCCTTGAGAACTTGAGTGCAAGTTGCCATGTTTATCTTTAACCAAATCCTAAATTATTTTTTCCATCAATTCTATTATCACCATGAATAATGGACACTTGTGTACATATACACTCATCACACATGCACACTTAACTACATGACACTTGTTAATTTCTTGCACATTATTGCATTAAATAAAATATTTGCTCACACTCTAATCCAAACAAGATAGTAAAAAGGTTAATCTACTATTTTCTTCTCACTATCTTCTCCATGATTGATAGCTTTGAAATTGTTGTTGTGGATGGTAGTAATCACTTTGGAAACATGAATAACATGTTATAGGCTTGAATTGATCTTGTAGTGAGATTCATAAATTTTTTCCAAAATTTCAGTTAGGATTTTAGAGGGATCACGAGTGGCTCTATCCATGATATTAGCATCCTTAAAAGTTTTATCAATATTGGGGTTAGTTCTCTCAGTCATCATGGATAAGTTTTCAATGGGTTCCAAAAAATTACCTACTAATTTCCTTTTTGAGGCTATAGACCTATAAAAGCAACATCAATTGATAAAACTATGATTATTCATCAACTTATCCTCTGGCGTCTTATCCTCATCAAATATAATGATAGTGTCATTGAAAGATACACTGGATACCACTTTCTATAATTTGTGGTTATAAATGATAAATAACAACACTTGATGCTTGACATGAGGAGTGGACCTCTTCTTGACACACTCAATGGAGACCTCAATAGATCTTCTAAAATACTCAAGAATATTTACTTCTTTGATGTCCCTAATATGATTTAGGAGCACCAGATGAAAACTTCTTAATGGCTCATCGATTTTATCCACTATGCAATATTGCATTACAAGGATTAACACTCTAGTCCATGGCTCCAGTAACTCTTTACTAACAATTCCTCTCTGATATTTGACCAATTTATTCCCCCTATCAGTGAAATATTTCAATTCTTATTGGATGGTGTGGTTGTCTTGATAAAGTTTGAAACCATCATCAGGAAGATTTGTTATCTCGACTAGCAAGGTCGTAGTAACCTTGAATTTTAGAACTTTAATGACCACTTGCTCATTGATCCAAGAATTGACAAAATAATTAGTAACTTCATCATCAATACCTTCAAAATTTCCAAGGAAAGCCATGAAACCATGGTTCTTGAAAATCATTTCAATATTAGGATTCAAGCTGAGGGTGTCAGGTTCGACCACAACCATTAAGGTAGTGGAAAGAGTAGGGGCCACTAGGAGAAATGAAATAGATAAGGTTCTAAAAATATTAGGGATGAGAACACCTTGGGGATTTCTTAAGAAAGAATATATCCCAACACACATGTTAATAGACCTACCACCATGACACGAATTAGACCACAGATTGAAACAAGAGCTTGGAGTAGCCATGAGAAAACCAATATGGTTTTTTTACCTCATGATTAGCAAAATTAAGACTTAATAACTTGTTCTAGCCTTGGTATAGGTAATATTAACATAGGATGCAAACACACTTTCCCATTTTTTCTAGATATTTATCCAAGAGAAATAGGGATTGGTTTTCCCAGGGTTAACACAAATATTTTTATTGCCAAGACAAATCCATCACGTATCCTTCCATATACTTTTAGAAGAAAGCATACCATAAACAAGGTTCTAATAATAATATGTGCTTGGAAAGAGAGGTGTGTGGCCTTGTTTCATGATGAAATAAGTAATTGGAGATATATTCATATCATTGCTTTGAAGAGTGGACCTATAATTATGATGACAACTTTTCTTGAAAACAAACTTACCCAAATTTTCTTCTTGAGAATTATGGAAAAGTGGTAATAACCATATCCTTTTTTGATTCAATAGAACCATGGGGGCATGTGAGCAAGGCTGAAAGAGGGTGCTAGTGCTTTGAAACTAAGAACTACAATCGCATCCCAAGAACGACTACTTTGGATTTGGGGTATTGCCATTGCTTTGGACCAGGTGGTTGTTAGCTTGGAAACCAAGAACTCTTCCCCTAAAAACTCTTGGAGCTTTGGTTTTTTGAATGGTTTGCTTGAGCTTCTTGATGATGAATGAAAAACAAGTTATTTGGGTTTCCTTTTTGGAGAGAAATTTATATGTTTGATTACCTAAGATCCAACTCATCACTTCAAGCTTGTCCTTCATCATTTTTATTGAATGCATAATAACAATTTTGTCCATAGTTCTTCTAATGTAATATTCCTTGTAACTTCGTATTCTTGAAAAAATGAAAGAAAATTTTAATAAAAATTTCAAATCTCTAAACCTTTGAGGTTGACCACCTTATGTCTCCCTAGTGTTTGAATGAAATACAAAAGCTTTTAATTTGTAAACCTTATATCTCCAAATTTTGTATATATTGATCAACTTTGATAAAACCTTTTCAACTTCTAAATTTTAAGTTGAATTTGAATGTATAATCAAATACTATTTTTGATGAAACTTCAATTCCCAAATTTTGTAGGATACCTTGTATTTCCTAGTGTTTTAATAATGATCAAACAATAGTTTTGACAAATATTTCATTTCTTCAAATCTCTAGGTTGAATACCTTTTATCTCCCGAATTTCAAAAATATAATTTCTCAATTCTAAATTTCATAAACATATGTTGATTTTGAATTCCTTACAACTCCCCACTTAGAAATTCTATAAAAGATATTTGCAAATTTTGTATTCCTAATTTGATGTTCAATTCCTTATTCTCAAAAAATATCAATTTACAAATATTTCAAATTGATTTACAAAATCAAATGAATTAATAACAAAACATGTAATTATCTTCCCAAAACTTCAAATAAATTTTTCAAAACATCACAAATATTTCCAAAATATAGTAGTAAAATATCTAGGTTTTTGATTTTCCACTTATAAACCTTATACCTCCAATAGCAATAATTGATCAATGTGAAAATATATTAATCAACCCAATATTTCATAAATCAATTATAAATTACTTCTTATTAGTCCAACCTTTTAATAAATAAGATATTAACTTGAAATTTACCTCAATAATATGAGTGTGTGCTATTTTGGGCAAACTAATCAGTCTTCACTGTTGACTCTTCAACATGCTTCTTTTTGCAAGCTTCTCTCCTGAAATTACAAAAATGATTTGATGTCCAAATGAACCTCTCCTTGTGCTATTTATGACCCATGCATTAAATGATTATTTCAAAATACTTTGACTCCATTCAAAGGCATTTGGAACTCATTGTTACAAGTACCAAGTGGCACATAAACTCTTTTCCTTTTCTACAAACATTCCTTTGGCACTCAAACTGTATGTACTTCTCATAACATTTGGCATAAGGTATTTTCCAACTTTGGCTCATTTCACTCAATGATTCTATGTCATCCTAGGTGTTATATTTATTGCAATACCAAGTGGCAAATGAACTATTCAACTCCTCAAATTAGCTCTCTTCCTTTGATAATATTCCACTATTCTTTGTAATACGTTTTCTCTTCTCTTAAACACATTCCAATGTACAACTTCTATTGTGCTTAGCCTTCTACATTCTCTCCTCTCCTTTGGCATTTGGATTTCTACATTATCCTTTATCCAATTTGGTGGCTATTCTAATGGTTTTGCAATATCCTCCATATAATGTGGTGGCTCTTCCAATGGCCTCTCCTCTCATAATGGTTCGTTCACAACTTAGGTTGCATTTTATTTCTAAAATGGTGGTTCCTCCTTCAACGTACGATGACTTCTTTGGCTGCCACTCCTATTGTATTGCTTCAATAGAATCTAACTTGTTTTTGATGTAGCTTGGCTTCTCCACAAATAAACTTCAATGGGTGAGCCTTTTATTGGCTTTAGAACTTTATTTTTTGATGCTTTTACTCATTTTCCACTTACTTTACTCCTTTTTTGATGCTAACATCCCAATTTGACCCCCTATTTTATGATTGTTTGCTAAATATAGTGATGAACTAAAATATTTAGCTAGGAGTTAGTTAATGATTTTAAGAATAATTAAATGTAGCAAATGGGCAATTTAAAGATAAGATGTTTTGTTGTTTTAATTAGTGGTTAATTTGTCTTATTAACTTTGGATTAGCAAGTTAAACCTAGGATTTAAGTGAGTCCAACTTGGTGGGTGGACTGTATTTAATGAATATTTAATTAGACGGTAATTTGTCCCAAGTTTTGTGTTAATGAAAACATGTTTTAGTTGGGTTTAAACCAAAGTAATGAGGTTAGTTTCTAGAAAGGATAGGTGTGAAGTTTTGATTGGACCACCTTGGGTGCAATGGTCAAAGTAGCACCGAGTTCAAAGAAAACATTAATGAGAGGTTTATCCCACCCAATTTTATAATAAAAAAATAGATCATGGGGTAGGGGTCAGAAAGGTTATAAATAGAGCTCTTCGAGGTATTCGAAAGCTTAACGAAATCAATGAAAGCAAGTTAGGGAATATGCTCTCCGAGAACTTTGGATCAGAAACCAAACACTTGCATTTTCTATTGATTCGACACTGAGAATTCGACATCTCCTAGGGAGTATGCTCTCCGAATCTATCGAAACAGAAACTAGATGGAGTTTCGAATCTCTCGCTTAATCCTCCTCTCATTTATCTTGTGGTCTGAAACAAGGGAATCTCATGGAAACAAGCTCAAATTTTTAACTAAGGCTTAGATTTAGAAGATTTTCTTGCAGCGAGTCAGGTTAGAGCCTTTCTGGTTGATGATCTATTGTTGTGTTGAGTTAAATGAGTCAAGGGTTGAAAAATGTTTATGAAATTATGATGTTTAAAGGTTTATGTTGAATTTGAAAATTATTGATTTGTGAGATGTTGTCATAGTATGTACTAAAGGAAACGAAAATGGCAAAGGTAAGGTTATTTTGTTATGCGTGTTGTTTGAGTATAAATGATTTCCTTCTTTGAGAAGAAAATGTATGTTGTTCATGTCTAGTTATAATAGCTTTGTGAGTCTCTAATGAAAGAATACTTATGTAAATGCTAAAGTAATGGTGGTTGTAGGGTTTGGGTAAAGCAGAAGAGTTGTGTTTGATTGTTTAAAAAAAATGATTAAATTTCCTTGTGAAACCTTATTACGATTTTGCCATAGAAGAGGTTGTCTTTGCTTGATCTGCATAGGGTCTCCATGGCCATGCCCCTGAAGCCATGATAACATGCATGATCAACATGAATAATGGCAATGTAGATGGTGTGCTCGAGAATTCATGGAGCTACCTTTAGGGTTGTGTAAATTGGCTATTAAAATGTCAAACTCTACCCTGTATTTGATAGCAGACGTCTTCAAGAACTTAGGAGACAACACAAGCTAGGTTTCATTATGAGTCTCTATGAGATGTATTATCTTCGATTTCCACTCGGGTTTGTTAGTTAAATAAAATAATGTATACTCCTTAGAGAAATGGTTGTCATAGGTTCTATTACCTCCATTACTCACTGTGGCTTTATGTTCAAATGATGCCCTCCATTGAAACCTTGTGTCATGTCTTGTTATTATGCTGGAGGTTATAGTTAAAGAAAAATAATAATAATAGTGGACTATGTGGTTTAATGGTTATAATGAGGGTTTTGAAATATTATGTATTTTGGGAACAAGTTTATGTATTTAAGTATTGTTGATTCTTGAGACTAAACTATGGGTTGGAAAAGTGTTAGGGGAAATGTTAAATTATACATTACCCTAGGTCTTTAGGAACTCAACTAAAGTTTAGAAAATAGTAAGAAGAGATAAAAATAATACTTGTGTGTGTGTTTAAAATAAAAGTCTCTAAAAGCTAAAGATGACAATAGTTACCTAAAGAACTATGGTAAAGATATAGTAATATGAATTTAAAAGGTATTAGGAAGGAAATATTATTATGGCCCATTGATGGCCCCAAGTTTACCAAACTTGTTATGTCTAAGTGAAGTAAACAAGGGGGTTTAAATTTGTATAAAGGGCTAGGATAATGGGGATCTTGAGACTTAAATAGTTGGTAGTTGTAAATTGATTATCAAGCTTAAAAAGGATCCTAAAAAAAATTAGAGATTAAATATGGATGTATATAGATAATGCTTCTAAAAAGGAATTGTCTACTACATTGTGACTTTGGTAAAACATCATATTATGTTTAATTACCTGAGGAGATGTTGCTTGTGGATTATTAGGTACTATGAAATAATATTGCTTGATTTATTTTGGCAATATGGTTGTGTTGTAATGATTTTTGGATGGGGGAAATTGGTAACAGGGTTACAATTTCTTGAGAACTTATGGAGGTTCCTCATAGCCAAGTTGATGTTTACATTTTGCATAGACAAGGGCATGTTGCTTTGTGGATAAAGAACATGGAATGAATGGAATAGGAAAGATTCATTCTTAGGGAAATTTATGGGGTTTCCCTACTCTTGGATGAAATGAATGATTATTTTATGAAATGATATTGTTATCTGCATGATTTGCCTGCATATCCTTGATACAATAGTGCAAGTGCATTATGATAATTAGGCATATATCATGTGGTGGATTGTCTTGATCCCGAGTAGCCAATCTTCTAGTACTAGCAACTTGAGACAAACGAACCAGATGCTCCTGCTGAACCTGAAAGTGAGTTGAAGTGTTGTTGTTGCTGTAATTTTACCTCAAGTATACTGTAATTACTTTGTAACAACAAGGATTGATTATGAGTAGAATATTTTGTTTAGCTAATAGGTGTTGAGAAAATGTTGTAATGAGTTCATTGTGGCTTTGTAAATACTGAAAGGATTTCATTGTACAATGTGCCAATTGTTGATGTGTATAATAGAGTTAAATTGAAATGTAATGCTACAATTCATTCTCTATGTTGTATTTGAAATGTTACATTTATGACTTTGAAAGGATGAATGTGCAAGTTAATGACAAGGAAATATGGAAACTAATAATGAAATAAACATGGATAAGTGAATCTAGCAACATGAAGTAAACCTTGAGTTAAAATGGTAGGTGCTAGCACACCTATGTGAATCCATGGTTGATTCCCTTAACAAACCATTGTTGATATGGTTAGAGATGTTAAGCATTGCACCTTAAAGTTAATTACATTGTCCAATGTGCAGTGTAGTTAACAAGGCACACACTCACTGATTAGGTTGTGTAATACCTAAAGCTATAACAAAGAGTTTAACATGGGTTGAACTTGTTGGGAAAAGAGTGTTTCAATTGAAATAGACTGGTAAACTCCCATGATCATTATGGGGGATTTGGCCACTCCCATACACTAGGATAGACTCTGATCAAGTTGATTCTGGTGTGGTGCTTGCCTGAAACACTCAATGGTTACTCAACTATAGTAGTTGCTAGCATGATTCTCTCAATGAAATAAAAAAAATGGTTGGTTTTGTAATGGGTAAATTTTGGTTATTATAGTTGGTATCAGAGCCAGGTTGAGATAGGTGCAAAATTTTGAACTAGATAACTCTAAAACAAGTGCAACAAGTAAGGTGTGAATGGAGGTACGGATGTGGAAAATTGTGCAAGTCTTGCCCCCCATGTGAACCCCTGGTGAATCAGATTGGAAGAGCTAGATGAACCCTCCATTAATTTGGGTTTTAAGTGGTGTACTTGATGCTCTTTTGGGGATCGTACTTGCCAATTGATGCTCCAAGCCAAAACTCCACCTTATTCTATTTTTGTGCATCTCCAACTCGAGTTATCTTCAAACAATAAATATATGGTGGGTAGAACTATTAACAAAACATAGTTAAAACCCTAGAGAATAACAAAGGTTTCATAGCTAGGTATATGAAAGTGCATATTAAAATAATTTTGGTATAAGACTATGAACTAACACATTCCTTAAACTACCAAGAAATATGCCACCTAAGCTTGGGAGTGGATCGAAGATGCCTCCTCGAAGACCTCGACTAAACCATATGGACAATATTGTAGAAGGGCATATCGGTGAAAGCTCTAGGAACCCTGATGGAATTGAGAACCTTGCCAACATGGTGCAAGATATGCAAGGTGAAATGGCCAACTACCATGAGTAGATGAACCACCAAAACAACCTATTGGAAGCCATTAGGAATGAAATTAGGAGAAATGATAGAGCCCCTGAAGCTCCAACTGAGGTAGCTATGGAAGAACCAGTTGACCCCGACCAGGAAGCTAAGATCTAAATTAATGTTGAGTTGGAAAAGGATTTGAAACATGTCAGGGTAAGAAAGTTCTCAGGAAAAGAAAGCGGACAGTCAACTGAGTCATGGTTGAATGAGTTGGCTATTTATTTCTCCATGAGAAATTACTCATCCACTACAAAAATAGTCTTTGTTACTGGGATGTTGGTTGAAGCTGGACTGGAATGGTGGGAAACCTATTGTAAAGACAAACAAATTAACATCATACACTGTGAGTGGGAAAATTTTGAGAAAGATTTTAGGAAAAGATACCTCATAGAATAGTATTATGCCAAGAAGTTAGATGAATTCACTCAACTCAGACAAAGGGAACAGTCAGTGGATGCCTATTACAGATATTTCACTAGACTCCTTAAGTACATTCTAGCTTATGAGAAGGATGATAAGATGAAGGTGCATCAGTTCTTAGTTGGGTTAGACCACCAACTCAGGATTTTGGTTAACATGTTTAAACCTACTAATCTGGAAGTAGCATATGATCTGGCCTATCAGGCAGAATATAATCATGGAAAAGGTAGCAATCCCACTCCAGAACCTAAGAAGAGTCAACCCAACCCACATAAAATAAAATGGAGCAATGAGCCAGCTTCTAAGAATAGAGAAGGGTATAAAACTGGTAAAGTCAATGTTGGTACAACAAAAAGGTTCAAAAAGAAATTCCAACCAAAGGACCGAAACTCTACCAATGCTGAGAAAGTTAAACCCGTAAACCAGGTAGAACCTACTCCTATAGAGAATAAAGAGAAGTCAGTACAAGGCTCAACTCAAAGTTCCAATACTAGATGTTATGAATGTGGAGGCCCTCATTATGCTAGGAATTGTCCTCATCGAACTGGAACTAACCCAAGAAGTACAGAGAAAGGACACAGAATCTATGTGGCTACAGGAAACCAGAACCTTGATGGTCAGGCAACCCCTATGCTCTTACAGGGTAAGATATTTGGAAAAAGTGTTAGAGTTTTGATAGATAGTGGTGCTACAGATAGTTTCATTTCTAGTAGCTTAGTCAGGGACATGCTAGAGAATCCTAGATCTTTGACAGATGGGTGGAAAGTCGAGTACGGTTTTGGATAGACCTACTCAGTAAACTAGTACTACCCCATGATAGAAATATCCCTACCCATAAACTCTATCACTTGGAAATTCTATGTTGCTCCGCTACATGCCTTTGATATAGTTTTAGGCATTGATTGGTTGAAGGACCGCAAAGTCATGATCAATTTCTCTGAAATATGGGTCGAGTTTACTGACACTAATGGACAAAGAACTAAGTTGCACAATGAACAACAAGAGTTCAGACCTTTGTTAATCTCCACTATGCAACTTAAGAAAGTGATTAGGAAAGGTGGAATGATGTACATAGTCAAAATTAAGGAGAAAATAGAGGAAAAAAGGGTGGAAATGTTGGAAAAATTTCCTATTCTAAAGGAATTTGAGGATGTTTTTACATATGATCTACCAGGATTACCATCGAAGAGAGAATTTGACTTCACAATTGACTTATTTCTAGGAACAGAACCGATACATAGGGCACCGTACAGAATGAATCCAATTGAGATGCAAGAATTAAAGGTGCAATTGTAGGAATTGTCAGATAAGGGATTAATCAAACCTAGTGTGTCACCTTGGGGTGCACCAATTTTATTTGTTAAGAAGAAGGATGGATATTTAAGGTTATGCATTGATTATAGAATGCTAAATAAAACAACAGTGAAAAATAGATATCCCTTACCACGTATAGAGGATTTGTTTGATCAGCTTAAGGGTGCGACTATCTTCTCTAAAATAGACTTGAAATCCGGCTATCATCAGCTAAGGATTAAAGAAGAAGATACACATAAGACAACCTTCAAGACTCGCTATGGTCACTATGAGTTTACAGTTTTGCCATTTGGTTTGACAAATGCACCCGCTGCCTTTATGAACTTAATGAACAATGTATTCAAAAGATAATTGGATAAGTTTGTTCTAGTATTTTTAGATGATATACTGGTTTATTCTCGTAATAGAGAAGAACATGAAAAGCACTTAAGGATTGTACTAAGAATATTAAGAGAAAACCAGCTATATGGGAATTTTTCCAAATGTGAATTCTATGTTTCTCAAGTACACTATTTGGGGCATGTTATCTCAGTAGATGGTATTGTGGTCGATCCTAAGAAAATTGAGGTGATAATGGATTGGCCACCTCCTACCAATGTGATAGAAGTCCAAAGTTTTATGGGACTATCTGGATATTACCAAAGGTTTGTGAAAGACTATGCTAAAATCGCTTGCCCTATTACCAACCTTCAAAGGAAAGGAAAGATATTTGAATGGACAGATAAGTGTGAGTCAACTTTTCAAGCACTAAAGAAGGTACTGACCACCGCTCCTATATTAAAAATTCTAGATCCTTTAGGTGACTTATCTATCTATACAGATACATATTTGGAGGGTTTGGGTGGTGTTTTATCACAAGATAAGTCTATGGTAGCTTACGAATCTAGGAAGTTGAAGAAACATGAAGGTAACTATGCCACCCATGACTTAGAATTGGTGGTAGTTGTGCATGCATTGAAAATTTGGTGTCACTACCTAATAGGAAGACCTTTTGAACTTAGAACTGATCATCAAAGTCTGAAATACATTTTCACTCAACCGCTACTTAATGCTCGACAAAGAAGATGGATTGAATTCTTAGTGGAGTATGACTTTGGGATAGAGTACATCAAGGGCAAAGAAAACAAGGTAGTTGATGCACTGAGTAGAAGAAGACATATTACCACCTTGACTAGAAGTCATGTTGACCTTATGGATCAGGTTAGGAAAGCTCAATCATAGGACCCATACTGCTTGAAAGTGCAAGAGAAAATAATCAGGGATCCAAAAGTGGCTCAAAAATTTGGGTTCAAATATGGGTTTTTGTGTTTTAAGGAGCGGGTTGTGGTTCCAAAAGTAGGTAACCTACATAGACTCATTATGAGAGAAGCTCATAGATCTCCCTATTCTGCTCATCCAGGAGGATCTAAGATGAGGGAAAACATGAAGAAGACATTCTATTGGCCAAGGATGAAAGGTGATATTACTAACTTTGTGGTGAAATATCTTGAATGTCAAAAGGTGAAAGCAGAACACAAGCACCCAACAGGTCTGTTATACCCTCATGATGTGCCAACAACAAAGTGGCAAGTAATATCAATGGATTTTATTGTAGGGTTACCTAAAACTTGGTATCAACATAATGCCATCTTGGTGGTAGTGGATAAACTAACTAAAGTTGCTCATTTCATTCCTAGTAGTACTATGGATGATGCCTTTACTATGGCTAATAGGTTTGCTAAGGAAATATTCAGGTTACATGGGTTTCCTGAAATGATTATTTTTGATAGGGATTCAAAGTTCACATCAGATTTCTGGTAGGCTCTCCATCGAGAAATTGGGACTTCCTTGAATATTAGTTCAGCATATCATCCTGAGATAGATGGTCAGACTAAAAGGGTTAATCAGGTATTAGAGGACATGCTTCACATGTACTGCATGGACCAAAAATCTCATTGGGAATATTTCTTGCATCTAGTTGAGTTTACATATAATAATGGGTACCATGCCTCTCTAAAAATGGCTCCTTTTGAGGCATTGTATGGCCGAAGGTGCAGAACCCCATTATCTTGGGATAATCCTGAAGATCGGGTCACTCTTGGAACTAAAACTTTGAAAGAGATGGAAGAGCAGTTGAAAGTAATTCAGCAAAGGCTTAAGGAAGCTTCAGATCACTAGAAGAAATATGTAGACTTGAGGAGGACACCTCTAGAGTTTTTGGTAGGAGACAAGGTGTTCTTAAGGGTCAAACCTATGAAGAGCACAATCAAATCCACCAAATTGGATCCTAGATATGTGGGACCCTTCACCATAATGGCAAAGATCAGTCCTATTGCATACCATCTCGACTTGCCACCTAACCTAGCAAATATTCATGATTCTTTTCATGTGTCTTTGCTTAGGAAGTATTTACATGATCCATCTCACATTTTGGATGTTTCTAAGTTGCAGATGGTGGACCCAACATACATCGAGGTCAAGCCCATGAAGATCCTAGAATTTTACACTAAGAAGATGTGAAAGCGGAACCTAGAGAAGTGCAAGGTCCAATGGGATCTATATTCAGAGAAAAATGCCACCTAGGAAAAGGTGGAAGATATGAAGAAACATTTTCCATATTTTTTTAATGACACTGACTGATGATTAGATGCAGAAAATAATATATTTTGATGATAGGATTGGTACTTACATATAGTACGATGATGGATGTTAGTATGTTATGGATTGGTGATGTTTATTTTTGATGATATTTGGAATATGGATTTATCAAACTATAAATGGCACTTTATAATTCAGTATGCAGTATAGATACTTTATTTCTTAGAATATGGTACTACTGAAATTTGTTTACTGCATTTCAGGACTAGAAGATTCTCATCAGGTGGAAGAGGTTGTTCTTCTCAGTTGGAAGAAGGAGTTGCTCAACCACCAGGAATGAGAATTGGAAAAAGGGAAAGGATGACAAAGACAATCCAGAGGGTAAAAAAAAAGTGGTTGGCAGGAAAAATTTACCCTCACCTTTCATCGCTACACTATTGGACTATGATGTCCTAGACTAGTCTCCTAGAAGGTTGGTGATAGTTGACTATCTTAAAAATGCCAGCCTTGGGAAAAACAATAGTGTAGAGATGAAGCATTGCATGAGTAGTTTTCATCATATAGGTTGCATATAGAAATGTTTGACTTGTTTGATTGCTCTTTGTATGAATTTTAAGTTTTATTTTATACTAACTCCGGAATGAAACACAGAGGACTGTGTTTAGTCTATGGGGGGAGTATGTAACATCCCAATTTGACCCCCTATTTTATGATTGTTTGCTAAATATAGTGATGAACTAAAATATTTAGCTAGGAGTTAGTTAATGATTTTAAGAATAATTAAATGTAGCAAATGGGCAATTTAAAGATAAGATGTTTTGTTGTTTTAATTAGTGGTTAATTTGTCTTATTAACTTTGGATTAGCAAGTTAAACCTAGGATTTAAGTGAGTCCAACTTGGTGGGTGGACTGTATTTAATGAATATTTAATTAGATGGTAATTTGTCCCAAGTTTTGTGTTAATGAAAACATGTTTTAGTTGGGTTTAAACCAAAGTAATGAGGTTAGTTTCTAGAAAGGATAGGTGTGAAGTTTTGATTGGACCGCCTTGGGTGCAATGGTCAAAGTAGCACCGAGTTCAAAGAAAACATTAATGAGAGGTTTATCCCACCCAATTTTATAATAAAAAAATAGATCATGGGGTAGGGGTCAGAAAGGTTATAAATAGAGCTCTCTAGGGTATTCAGAAGGTTAACGAAATCAACGAAAGCAAGTTAGGGAATATGCTCTCCGAGAACTTTGGATCAGAAACCAAACACTTGCATTTTATGTTGATTCGACACTGAGAATTTGATATCTCCTAGGGAGTATGCTCTCCGACTCTATCGAAACAGAAACTAGATGGAGTTCTGAATCTCTCGCTTAATCCTCCTCTCATTTATCTTGTGGTCTGAAACAAGGGAATCTCATGGAAACAAGCTCGAAGTTTTTAACTAAGGCTTAGATTTAGAATATTTTCTTGCAGCGAGTCAGGTTAGAGCCTTTCTGGTTGATGATCTATTGTTGTGTTGAGTTAAATGAGTCAAGGGTTGAAAAATGTTTATGAAATTATGATGTTTAAAGGTTTATGTTGAATTTGAAAATTATTGATTTGTGAGATGTTGTCATAGTATGTACTAAAGGAAATGAAAATGGCAAAGGTAAGGTTATTTTGTTATGCATGTTGTTTGAGTATAAACGATTTCCTTCTTTGAGAAGAAAACGTATGTTGTTCATGTCTGGTTATAATAGCTTTGTGAGTCTCTAATGAAAGAATACTTATGTAAATGCTAAAGTAATGGTGGTTGTAGGGTTTGGGTAAAGCAGAAGAGTTGTGTTTGATTGTTTAAAAAAAATGATTAAATTTCCTTGTGAAACCCTATTACGATTTTGCCATAGAAGAGGTTGTCTTTGCTTGATCTGCATAGGGTCTCCATGGTCATGCCCCTGAAGCCACAATAACATGCATGATCAATGTGAATAATGGCAATGTAGATGGTGCACTCGAGAATTCATGGAGCTACCTTTAGGGTTGTGTAAACTAGCTATTAAAATGTCAAACTCTACCCTGTATTTGATAGCAGACATCTTCAAGAACTTAGGAGACAACACAAGCTAGGTTTCATTATGAGTCTCTATGAGATGTATTATCTTCAATTTCCACTCAAGTTTGTTAGTTAAATAAAATAATGTATACTCCTTAGAGAAATGGTTGTCATAGGTTATGTTACCTCCATTACTCACTATGGCTTTATGTTCAAATGATGCCCTCCATTGAAACCTTGTGTCATGTCTTGTTATTATGTTGGAGGTTATAGTTAAAGAAAAATAATAATAATAGTGGACTATGTGGTTTAATGGTTATAATGAGGGTTTTGAAATATTATGTATTTTGGGAACAAGTTTATGTATTTAAGTATTGTTGATTCTTGAGACTAAACTATGGGTTGGAAAAGTGTTAGGGGAAATGTTAAATTATACATTACCCTAGGTCTTTAGGAACTCAACTAAAGTTTAGAAAATAGTAAGAAGAGATAAAAATAATACTTGTGTGTGTGTTTAAAATAAAAGTCTCTAAAAGCTAAAGATGACAATAGTTACCTAAAGAACTATGGTAAAGATATAGTAATATGAATTTAAAAGGTATTAGGAAGGAAATATTATTATGGCCCATTGATGGCCCCAAGTTTACCAAACTTGTTATGTCTAAGTGAAGTAAACAAGGGGGTTTAAATTTGTATAAAGGGCTAGGATAATGGGGATCTTGAGACTTAAATAGTTGGTAGTTGTAAATTGATTATCAAGCTTAAAAAGGATCCTGAAAAAAATTAGAGATTAAATATGGATGTATATAGATAATGCTTCTAAAAAGGAATTGTCTACTACATTGTGACTTTGGTAAAACATCATATTATGTTTAATTACCTGAGGAGATGTTGCTTGTGGATTATTAGGTACTATGAAATAATATTGCTTGATTTATTTTGGCAATATGGTTGTGTTGTAATGATTTTTGGATGGGGGAAATTGGTAACAGGGTTACAATTTCTCGAGAACTTATGGAGGTTCCTCATAGCCAAGTTGATGTTTACATTTTGCATAGACAAGGGCATGTTGCTTTGTGGATAAAGAACATGGAATGAATGGAATAGGAAAGATTCATTCTTAGGGAAATTTATGGGGTTTCCCTACTCTTGGATGAAATGAATGATTGTTTTCTGAAATGATATTGTTATCTGCATGATTTTCCTGCATATCTTTGATACAATAGTGCAAGTGCATTATGATAATTAGGCATATATCATGTGGTGGATTGTCCTGATCCCGAGTAGCCAATATTCTAGTACTGGCAACTTGAGACAAATGAACCAGATGCTCCTGCTGAACCTGAAAGTGAGTTGAAGTGTTGTTGTTGCTGTAATTTTACCTCAAGTATACTGTAATTACTTTGTAACAACAAGGATTGATTATGAGTAGAATATTTTTTTTAGCTAATAGGTGTTGGGAAAATGTTGTAATGAGTTCATTGTGGCTTTGTAAATACTGAAAGGATTTCATTGTACAATGTGCCAATTGTTGATGTGTATAATAGAGTTAAATTGAAATGTAATGCTACAATTCATTCTCTATGTTGTATTTGAAATGTTACATTTATGACTTTGAAAGGATGAATGTGCAAGTTAATGACAAGGAAATATGGAAACTAATAATGAAATAAACATGGATAAGTGAATCTAGCAACATGAAGTAAACCTTGAGTTAAAATGGTAGGTGCTAGCACACCTATGTGAATCCATGGTTGATTCCCTTAACAAACCATTGTTGATATGGTTAGAGATGTTAAGCATTGCACCTTAAAGTTAATTACATTGTCCAATGTGCAGTGTAGTTAACAAGGCACACACTCACTGATTAGGTTGTGTAATACCTAAAGCTATAACAAAGAGTTTAACATGGGTTGAACTTGTTGGGAAAAGAGCATTCCGGTTGAAATAGACTGGTAAACTCCCATGATCATTATGGGGGATTTGGCCACTCCCATACACTAGGATAGACTCTGATCAAGTCGATTCCGGTGTGGTGCTTGCCTGAAACACTCAATGGTTACTCAACTATAGTAGTTGCTAGCATGATTCTCTCAATGAAATAAAAAAAATGGTTGGTTTTGTAATGGGTAAATTTTGGTTATTACAATTTCTAAAACTTGTGTAGGTTCAAAGAGGCTATTGCTCCTTCAAGAACATGCACTTAACCTTATTTTTCAAAAACATATATTATGCACACATTTTTTTGTGTTCTTTATTGCATTTGCAACTACTTTTCTTGTTTTTTTTAACTAGAAGTAATACATGCAAAATTTTGGAGATAATCAACTTAGAACACCATAATAAAATATCAAATTTTCAAACTTATTTGTGCTTCCTTCCAAGCTTGCTTTCTAGCTAATTTTTCTCATCTTTTACTGTTCAAACTTGCTACCCGAATACCTTCAAATTTTGTAGTTCATTTTCTTCTCTAAATCTTGCTCAAATATTCTGAAATTTACAGCTCAAATTCTTCTTCAGATGCTGTCAAAAATACAGCTCTTTTTCCTTCAATTTTCTGCCCAAATTCCATAAAATTTGCAGCACTAAAATGCAATTCAATATTCTGCCTCTAACTCTTTCAATTTGCTGCCTTTTTTCTGTCAACAAACTCTGTAATTTTTAGCTCCAAATGAAACCAATATGCTTCCTTTTTGAAGTCAGTTCCTCCTTCAATTAGCTATCCAAAAACACTTCCAAATCTGCCCAAAATTTCTCCAATTTATAGCTCTTCTATCTCCTTCTAATGCTTCCCAAATATGCAGTCCAAAACTCTTCAAATGCTGATCCAAAATTCTGACTTCTCCTCTAACTTGCTGTCCTAAGACTTTTCAAATTATTCCCCAAAATTATTCAATCTTCTCCTTCAAAAATCAGACTTCAAAAACTTTAATGGTTGTCTCCAAAAACTAACAATCTGGTGGCATCTTCTTTCTTATTTCCCCTCCTTAGCTCTCACTGAATTCTATCTTCAAATTTGGCCTCTTTGTTGGCCTCTTCTTTAAGAATTTAAATGTCTTGAAGTCTTCAAAAATACTTTCTCAAATTTGGCAAACTTCTTACAAAATCCTTCTTGAATTAGTTTCACAATATTTTTTAGGCTTGTTGTTGGATGACAATAATTATCCCAATTTTGATGTGATTACCTCTTTTTAAGAGTTTATTCTTCTTGCAATCTTCTACCTTGAACTTTCTTCAAACCTTCTTCAATGTCCACTTCAACAAATTCTTGATAGGGCTTCTCTATTCTCCTTCTTCCTCCAAAATTTCAATGGATATTTTTCCTACTCCTCCTCAATCTTCTTTCTCAAGTTTGAAATGGGGACCTCTTCTCTTGGGTCTCCTATTTCTCAATATTCAATAGATCTTCTTTGGCATATTTCTCTCTCCTCAATCTTTAGTCTTAAATCTTATATGGGACCTATTTTTTGGGTCTCCTCAATATTCAATATTCAATATTCTATGGGGACATATTTCTTGGGTCTCCTCAATCTTCAATCTTCAATATACAATCTTCAATTTTTTCTATATTCAATTATTCAATCTCTAGTGGGACCTCTTTCTTGGACTTACTTAATCTTCAGTGTCTATTCTTTTGTTGCAACTCCAAAACCAATTCCTGCATGAGGAAAGCACATAGAATTTCATGCAATCAAAGGTGAAATTATTATCCATCTATTGTAGGAATCTTCTCAACTTTTGAGAACTAATTTTCTACAGTAAAATATTGGACAAAAACAATCAAATACATCCAAACCTCCAAAATTCTGAAATCAAATAACTTCACTAGTTGTTCTTCAATCTAGTGGAAAGAAATCTATTTTCAGTCCTAGTCTTACCAAGTTTTTTTGAAACCCCTATGGAAATACTCTAGCTAAATAACAACTTTAAAATTCTATAAAATAAATCTCCCTATCTCCTATCAATATCCCTTGTAGCTCTAATACCACTTTTATCTTTTGATGCTTAATACTTAAAGCAAATAACCACAAGATCTTAAATAAAATTGCAATATAAAATATATGATAATGGAAATATTTTAATCATAAATAACTTCTAAAACAACTCATAAAATAGCCATTAACAAATGCTCACAAAAATAGTATCTTGATATAGAATAAAGATCTCAAATACACCATACTTCCACACACTCTCATTCTACATGGTCTCTCTCTCTCTCTCTCTCTCTCACACACACACACACACACACAAAAATAGACACATATATAATGAAATGTGACTGTCCATATGGAGTACTCTTGACCTTCACTCTTCTTGAGACTCTTCACTATCCTACTCTAAGGTCACATGCACTTTTACATAGTGGACATGTGCACATATACACTCATCACACTTGCACACTTAACTACATAAAAATTATTTATTTCTTGCACATTATTACATTACATAAAATATTTACTCACACTCTAATATAGGACACACTCCTAATCTAAATATGTACCCAAGTTGGTACATTAGCATGTACCAAATAATGTAATATGCTCTAACATAATTAGATTGAGATAGCTCCTAAATATCAATCCAAAACAACTTACAATACCCCATGGGAGATATTTGCTATTAATTTATGTCCTTTGGATGGGATAACATAGGATATACCTACCAAATATGATGCATGATATTATGAAAGACTATGTAAATGATCTTCTCAATCAATATTTAAACAAAGAATACCATGTTTAACATCTCAAGCATACTTTCAAGGGACTAAGAGAGTACAAGGTATGATTAAATCCTCAAATATCTATTTTTGAGATAACATCGAGAAATATTTTATAATTTATTGCATCCCATAGAGGCATTTAATTTGACCTTGAAAAATTATTGGTTATTGCATATATGCCACCCCCTTGAACATTGAGATTCATCTTCCAACTTGCTAATAAGTTTTATACTTTTACCAATATTTTGGGAAAGGAAATTATTTTTGAATGGGATAAAAAATATTAGGCCACATTTGATGCCCTAAAATCATGTATCATTTCACCTCTATTCCTTATCCCACCTAATCCTAATAGACCCTTGTTGTTATACATAGAAACCACAAAATATGCTTTAGAAGATATGCTGGCATAATATGATGACCAACATCGAGAAAGAGTTATCTTCTATATTAGTTGGACTGTAGTTAACTATTAAAGTGAGATATAAAACCTTAGAAAAAAATTTCCTAGTTGTAGTGTTTGTGTCGTAAAATTATATGCTTAGTTATAGAACTCGTGTTATTGCAAGGATAGATTCCTTGTGATATCTTATACCCACACCTCACTTCTTAGGAAAAACTAATAAGTGGGTTATTATGCTTATGAAATTGATCTTAGAATGTACCCAGGTGTTGTAGGTGAGTTGGAGAGGAGAGGGCAATCCTCCAAGGGAGGTCCCAGGTTCGAATCTCCACCCTACCAAAAAGCTGAATTGGGTACCCAAAATCCAATTGATAATGTTGGTGCGGGAAGGGTCGGGTGTGACCCCCGAGTGACTTTGACGGTGTAAAACCCCCTGTTCGTGGTCTCTTAGACCAAGGTGGCCCCGCAAAGGGTTTTTTGCTTAAAAAAAAAAGAAATTGATCTTAGAATGTATCAATTAAAATTTTATGGAATGTTAAATTATTGTTGACCAATTAGCAGATACACCCTAAGAAGATAGCAAACCGTTAGTGGTAGACTTTCTTGATGAGTCAATATTCAAACTTAGTATAGAAATATATTAATAAGAATCTTGGACCTTATATTTTTATGGAACAATATTATCAAAGGAAAAGGGGTAGGAGTAATTTTTTACACTCCCTAATAATAGCTAACACCATTATCCTTTAATTTAACATTCTCTTACACCAACAACACTATAGAATATAAGGCCTTTATCGTAGGGCTACATGTTGTTATAACCCTCAATGTTAGAATTATTTCTATATTTGAGGACTCCCAACTAATGACAAACCAAGTCAATATTGTCTATCAAACTAAATATGAAAAAGTAAATCCATATAATAAAAATCACCAAGTTGATGATTGCTTTTGACAATGTAACCATTGTCATTGTCCCTAGGTATAGTAATTATCATGCATATATTATCACTTTGTTTGCATATCTGATCCCCATAGAATTAAATGATGAGCAAGACATCACCATCATCAAACAAGTTAGGGATCCCATAACTTTACAATCTATCCAAATCCCTTTAAAGCTATTTTCTATCAAAGCCATCTCATCACCCTAGTCCTTGGTATAAGGATGTTTTTTATTACCTTAAACTTGGTACTTTGCTTGATTTTTTGAATTAAAATGAGCATAAGAGCCTCAAGAAAAAATCCTATAGACATGTCACCATTTATTATCTTTTGTATCATCATACTCTTAATGGAATATTAATTATATGTTTAAACCATGTGAAAGCCTACAAAGTAGTCTAAGAAGCATGTGATGGATCATGTGGTGGCCACTTCAATGAAATTGTCATCACTAAAAAACTTATTAGAATATGTTATTAATTTCCCTCCATGGAAAATAACTCTTGCAACCATATCAAGAGGTATGATAAGTCCCAATATCATGATAAACTTGTCTATACCCCTTTTCAAGCCCTTTAATCCATCACCACACTTTGGTATTTCTCCATTTGGATATTGAATATAATTGGGAATAAACCTTATGCCTTCTTATGGATAAAAATTTATCATCATGGCTATTGAATACTTCACCAAATGGCTCAAAGATATACCTTTTAGCCTTGAGCACTTGAGTGCAAGTTGACAAATTTATCTTTAACCAAATCATAAATTGTTTTTCTATCAATTCTATTATAACCTTGAACAATGGAACATATTTTAAGAATATGTATGTCCAAAGAATTTATGCTAAATATAAGATACAATAGAAATGGTCCACCCTTATTATTCTCGAGGCAACAACCAATTCAAATACTCTAACAAAACCCTTGTTAAGATCCTTAAAAAGATAGGCAATAAATCTAAAATATATTTGTATCTCATGTTATACCCATCCCTTTGGGAATATCACACCAATTTAGAATTTCTACTAGTGCAACACCTTATGCTTTAGTCTATGGCACTAAATATAATGTCTATGTCTTCACAATTTTAAATAATCATGTTTTTCTTATCTTCTAATAAGAAATTAAGTTCTTGATTAGTTAAAAATCATTTGTACCTAGTTAAGTGAGGTTTTTTAAGTTATACACACACATATGCATGTATATATATTACATTTCTAAATTTAATTTAACATGGTAGTAGAATTATGATTAAATAGTTTAAATTGTATGTGTTGCTTCGGTATAGTGAAAACCCTAATGGATCGATCATTAAAGAATCAACATGGATGATAGTGAAAGAGGAAAAGAGGAAGAGGAGGAAAGGAGGAATGGGTGGTAAAGTGGAAGTAGATGCAAGGAAAAAAGTGGTAATAAGTACAAGATTCTAGATACTAAGGTCACAAGTATGATTTTTTTTTTAAACTTATATCATTTATGTAAGAGAAGAAAATAAATACATATATATATATATATATATATATATATATATATATAAATATATATATATATAAATATATATATATATATATATATAATTAATCATACGAGTTCCTGGAATGATACTAGTCCTTAACCTATTACTACCATGGCATTTTGTGAATTATGAATAAGGGATGCATTTAGAAGAATGGGGAAATAAAAATATGAATAAAATATATACTCAAGAATGAAACATCGATTAACAAAATGAGATGGCCAAGCATTATAAATTGATATACATTTACTGAGAAATGGAGAAGGCACAATATAACTATGTATTCTTACATTGTTTTTGAAGCTAGACACTACAAATGGATAAAAATTGTTTTAATAGTCATATTTCACGATGATGGTTAATATGGATAAATTTAGATAAACTATTTTCGCTCTTATTTAGATAGATAAATGTAGTCTCAAATATACAAGCACTTCAAGGATAAGCAACATGAATTTATTTTAGAACATTCTATTAAGAAGAAGAGTACATAGTTTAGAATTTATTTTGTACACAATAAGATAAAAAATGACAATTCAATCCATCTAAAATATATTTATGGTCATTGGGATCTTCTTTTCTTCTATTTTTACTCAATATGATGAGTGCTTCATCCTTATTATTGGTGGTTCATAGTCATACTATAATGCATATATTTTGAAAGGAAATGAATAATAGCAAGATTTAGAAGGTTAGGAAGCCATAGTATGTGGGCCTTGTTGGAAGTTAAAATGGTAAAATGGTAAAAAATTGTTTTACAACTGTAAGCTTTGGATCTTACCCTTTTACCTCCTTAGACAACAACTGAGTCAGCAAGATTAGACGGCATGGATGGCAGGAAGAGTTTGACTCCAAATTCCTTTTTTCCTTTCCTCTTTATTTTCCTTCCTCCCTAATATTTCTCCTAAGCTTTATAAGTATTGGTTATTAGTTTATGTATTTAAGAAATGTATTTTCGAACCTTTCAAGGAGAATGAATATCAGAGATTATATTTTGAGCTCCTAAATTTTTGGTTCTATATCTGGTATCAGAGCGAAGGGTGTCTAGGGCTTCAAGGTAAGCTAGGCATGGATCTCGAGGAGGCCCGAGGAGGCCCACAGGTGAGGTATGAATCTAGAGGAGGTTGAGAGGGCCCATAGAGCGTAAACCAAGGTGAGGTCGAGAGAAGGCCCACAAAGATCATGTGGTTTGAGGTTGACCAACTGACTAGAGAACACCAGACATGATTCCCTAGGTTACTAATAGGTGACATGGTGAAATGTAAACCAAAGGCAGACACATGGCGAGCAGATAGTGAGGAAGACATGTGGACACGCAGACCATAGGAGAGCTGACTGGATGTAAGGTGATGTGGTAGGTGATGTGGCATGAGAATATTGGCTAATAAATTCAGAAAAAGGGTAACCACCGATTTCCCAAAGGCAATCAATAAGCTTTGTGCATATTTTCTTGGAACAACAAATGTGGGATAAAAGCACAAGTTTTTGTTGTTGTTTTGCATAGGCCATGATGAAACAAAGGAGGCAAGCCTCCCTTGCATCCTCGTCAGTCCACACAACTCAACTGGCTCAAGGAGCAAGCCTTAAGGTGCTCGCCCCCAGCACCTTAGAAATACAGGTGTATGGTGCTTGAGTCCCGACGGTGACGAAGGTTTTAAATTTTTTTTTGGTACACTTGCCCCGAAAGCTTAGAAATACAGGTGTATGGTGCTTGAGTCCCATCGACGGTGGAAGCCGAGTTGGTAAGAAGGCTTTTTTTAGTGAGAGGAGTCGCGGGTTCGACTCCTGCAGGCTTGAAATTTTTTTTTTTTTTTTTTTTCTTTCTAAAGTTTTTTTTTATATATTAAAAAGAATAATTTATATTATATTTAATAAATTAAAATAATAATTTAAAAAAAAAAAAATTATAAAGCAATTATTATTTTTATTAAATAGAAATATAGATATCTTTTTAGTACAATAAAAGGAGAAAAAGAACATTGCCTAAGAGGCAATTTATGTAAGAGGACTCAAAGGTGAAAATTTGTGACAATTTCTTTGTAAAATTTTGAGAGAGGCAAAACATTGAAGACTAGGAATTTGTAAAAAGAGGCAAATTGAAGGGTAAAATTCATGATTCGCTCCACAGGATGTTATCATGCACTTTGTGCACTTTTGGTAAGAGAGAATGCTGAAAGCTTTGATGAAAAATTATGAGCTTATGGGCTTCATACTATGTTTAGTTAGTTGTAGAACGCAGTAATAGCACACTAGAGGTATCCAAACTCAGGGTATGAGACAAACTCTGAAGATAACTCCTTTGGGAGTCAATTTGAGCAATCCAAATCCATAGAAGTTGCACCACAAGAATCTTAATATACTCATTACAGTAATTTAGTAGAAATTCTAGAACTAGAATCACTTGAGATAATATTGATCAGTGACGATGAAGAACAAGTAGCAGACAATTTCGTGAATCAAGAAATAATAGCGCCACAACAAGAGTAACAAGAAATTAGTGAAAGAGTGAATCAAGTCAGATTTGACTTAAATTTGTAATCTCTTCTTTCTTCTTCTTTCTTCTTTCTTCCTTCTTCCTTCTTTGAAAAATTAGAGTGCTTTATTGTAACCGAGAAATAAAAAGAGTGTTTTAGTAACTATGGCCTCACATAACAATCTACCAATTCTAGAATTCAACAGATATGATTACGAGTATTGGTCTATCAAAATGAAAACCTTACTCATAGGGAAAGGTTTGTGGGACAGTGGAATAGGATTACACCGAACCCATAGACTGGACAACATTAAGTGTCGTAGATAAAAATACAAAGAAAGAAGTGCAAAAGAGCAACTCCTATGCTCTTTATCATCTCCAAGAATCATTGGAGAAGATAATATTCCCTAGAATAGCCACTTGTATAACTGCACAAGATGCGTGGAAATATTTGCAATATGGATTCCAGGGAAGTGATCAAGTGAAGCAAGTGATACTTCAAATACTGAAATGAGATTTTGAAAATCTCAAAATGAAAGAAGACAAAAAAATTGGTGACTACTGTGTTAGAGTGAAAGCAGTAGTTGATAAAATGGTTACTCTTGGTGAAGAAATTAAGCCTAAAATAATTGTAAAGAAAGTGTTATGAACACTTCTTCAAAGATGGAATCACATAGCCATAATCATAGAAGACTCAAAATATATTTTCACTTTAACATTTGATGCATTAATTGGGTTGTTAATGTTTGATGAAGAGATATTATAGGAATCTACTTCAACCAGCTATGGAGATGATGATAAAACCTTCACATCCAATGAAAATATTGGAAGAGGACGTGTAAGAGGTCAAGGCAAAGGCCAGAAAAAAGGTAGAGGTAGAGGAAATTACAGAGGAGGCAATCAGAATAGAGGAGGCAAATCCAATAGAGGAGGCAATAAGAACAGAGGTGGAAACCAAAATTGAGGAGGAAATCCAGGATGAAATGGAAATCAAGGATGAGGAAGTGAAAATTCCAAAACAACTTGTTTTAACTATGGTAAGCCAGCTCACTGTACTCATGACTACTGGTCAAAATATTCTCAATGTAGTAGCAGTCAATATGGAAATTATGGTGAAGAAGATGATACCTCTAATATTTTTCTTTCATATGGATAATCAAAACAAAATCTAAATGACACATGGATTTTGGATACTGGTTTCTCAAACCATATGAGTGGCAAAGAAAATCTATTTGCTACTCTAGATTCCACTTATAAATCCCACATCAAGTTAGGGGATGATAAAACTTTGCAAGTCGAAGGCATTGGAGCCATGGAGGTTCCAAAAAAAGAAAGCCTACAGAAAGTGAATGACATCTACTACACTCCAAAGCTCCAACACAATCTGCTAAGCATTGGGCAAATGATGGAGAAAAGTTACAAACTTGTTTTTGATGAAGGAAAATGTATCATTCTTGATAAAAAAAATTGTAATCATGTCATCACACAGATCCTAATGACCAAGAATAAGTTATTCCCTCTCAAATTTTGTGAGCTAGGGGGAGCTCAAATTGCAAATGTAGCTATAACTAATCCAAGTGTGCTTTGGCACTTGCGATATGGTCACCTAAATTTTGCTAGCTTGAAAATATTAACTTATCAAGGTATGGTGACAGGACTTCCCAAAATTTGTGAAGGATGTGTTTTGGGAAAGCACTCAAGGTCTAAGTTCCAAAAAGTACAAGCGTGGAGAGCCAGCTATCCACTTTAGTTAGTGCATTTAGACATCTGTGGTCCAATGCAGACAAATAGTATAAAAAACAATTCCTATTTTCTCACTTTCATAGATGATTTCTCTAGAATGTGCTGGATTTATTTCTTGAAACATAAAGATGAAGCTTTTGATTGCTTCATAGATTTCAAAAACAATGTAGAGAAACAAAGTGAGTATTTTGTAAAATGTCTTAGGACAGATCGAGGAGGTGAGTACTCCTCAAAATAATTCTTGAAATATTGTAAAACAAGTGGGATCAAAAGGCAATTCACCACTGCCTATATCCCACAATAGAATGGTGTGGTAGAGAGAAAGAACCACATTGATATGGTGAGAACGATGCTTCAAACTAAGCATCTAACTAATATGTACTGGGTTGATGCTATAAGAACCAATGTATACATTCTCAATAGAAGTCTAACTTCCAGTTTAGATGACATCACTCCTTATGAGGGGTGGTATGGAAAGAAACCCAATGTAAAGCATTTCAAAGTTTTTGGTTCTGTAGCATATGCGCACACTCCTGATGAGAAAAGGAATAATATTGATCCCAAAATTCAAGCTTGTATATTTGTAGGGTATTGTGAGTCTACAAAAGCATATAGACTCTACAATCCCAAGACTCATAAAATTGTACTTTCTAGGGATGTAATTTTTGATGAAGGGGGATAATGGGGTCATTAAATAATTTTTTTGATGATGAGTCCCAAGATGTAAATTCTTCATAGGTACAATAGGTGTCTCCCAAGAAAATCAAAGGCACACCACCCCCTCCAAGCCCAAGTAGGAGTACTACATCAAGTACTTCAACCGCAACTCCAAGTCCTTCTCCACAGAGATCAGTAAGTTCTTCACCGATGGACATTGATAGTGACTCTCCATCAAGAGGCAAAAGAATTTTACAACATCATCCATCCTTTCAAATGTTGGATCAAAATTTCTAGAAGATTCACTAGAAGCCAAGCTAGTGAAATGAATACGATTTTGCAACAACTTGAAAATTTGCAATTGTATGGGTATGATGAATCCCATGATCCTAAGGGATATGTAGTCAATTATGCTTTATTTGCTAGTGCACAGCTAGAACCAGCTATCTATGAGAATGCTTGTACTCAAAATGTATGGCAATAATCCATGGAAGAGGAAATAACCTCTATAAAAAATAATGATACATGGGAACTAGTAAAGCTACCCAAAGGAAAAAAGTGTTTTGGATGTAAATGGGTCTACAAGACCAAATACAATGTTGATGGAAGCATTGAGAGGCACAAGGAGAGATTGGTAGCAAAAGGTTTTACTCAAAAATCTGGCATTGACTATGAGGAAAAATTTCTCCTGTTGCACGACAAGAGACAATCAGATCAGTTCTTTCCTTAGCTGCCCACAAAGGATGGAACATTCAACACATGGATGTGAAAAGTGATTTTCTGAATGGATACTTGAATGAGGAGGTTTATGTTCAAAAAACTCAAGTCTTTCAAGAACAAGGAAAGGATAACCTTGTTTACAAATTGAAAAGGTACTTTATGGCCACAAGAAAGCACCAAGAGCTTGGTACTCATGCATTGACGACTATTTTAACAAGTATGGATTCACTAGAAGCAAAAGTGAACTAAATTTGTACTACCTAAAGCATGGTGTATACATTCTCATCGTTTGTTTGTATGTGGATGATCCAATATTTATGGGTAGTAACACTAAAATGAATATGGAGTTCAAAAACTCCATGATGAAGCAGTTTGAGGTGAAAGATCTCGGTTTAATGTGATACTTCCTAGGCATGGAAGTGCATCAATAAAATAAGGGTATCTTCATATGTCAACACAAGTATGCTCAAGACATGATCAAGAAATTTTCCATGGAGCAGTGCAAATTAGTTGCAACTCCAACTGGACATGGAATCCAATTGAGCAAGTATGACGGAGCACCAAAGGTTGATATGACCACTTACAGGAGCATGGTTGGGAGTCTGATGTTTCTCACCAACATAAGGCCTAATATTCAATATGCTATTTCTCTAGTTTTAAGGTTTATGGCAATTTCATCTGAGCTACATCTACAAGCAACTAAAAGAATATTAAGATATGTAAAAGGTACATTAGATTTTGGAATCCATTACCACAAATGTAATTCTGTGAAATTAGTTGGCTTCAGTGATAGTGATTGGGGCAGCAATATAGATGATAGGAAATCTACATCAGGAAATTTTTTAGTCTAGGGTCAAGACTAATCACTTGGAGTTCCAAGAAACAAATTGTTGTAGCATTGTCATCTACCGAGGCTGAGTATATATCCATCACACATGTTAGTACTCAAGCCCTATGGTTGAGAAAAGTCCTTGAAGATATTGGAGAAAGTCAAAGTGGTCCAACTCGACTATATTGTAATAACATAAGTGCCATTCAGTTGGTATACAATCCAATCCATCATAGCAGATCAAAGCATTTCGATATGAAGTATCACTTCATTTGATACATGGTGGAGCAGTAGATAGTTGAGCTTAAATATTACAGCACTTTGGATAACATTGCAAATATCTTCACCAAAGGCATGGCTAAAGCTCAATATATAAATCTAATAGACTGTATAGTCATTCCTCTCAACTATAAGGGGGAGAATGTTGGAAGTTAAAATGGTAAAAAAAAAATTACAACTATAAGCTTTGGAACTTACCATTTTACCTCCTTGGATGACAACCGAGTCAGCAGGATTGGATGGCATGGATGATAGGAAGAGTTTGACTCCAAATTCCTTTTTTTCTTTCCTCCCTATTTTCCTTCCTCCCTAATATTTCTCCTAAGCTTTCTAAGTATTGGTTATTAGTTTATGTATTTAAGCAATGTATTTTTGAACCTTTCAAGGTGAATGAATATTAGAGATTATATTTTGAGCTCCTAACATTTTGGTTCTATATGCCTTCTCATGAATCCAACAACTTAATGTACATAACTAAAAATTAAATGTTTATGGATTATTCCTAGGCTAAATATGGAGAGTTTTGCAATGTTAATTTCTTTAGTATTAACAGTTGAGTATGTTATCCAAGTATAATGTTAGCTAGAATTCATCAATGAAATAAAGAAATTCAAAATTTTAGTGATAGCATTTTGAAACTATATTTTATTTATATAGATTTTTGTATTTAGGATTAGTTAAGTAACATCTAAATTTTTATACATCACTTTTGGCATGCAAGAATTATATCAATCTCAAAAAATGAGTATTTTCTATGTTAAATGTATTTATTTATTTTTATTTCTATATATTAGAAAATATGATTTTATTTCATAAAAGAAAAACAATAATAATATAGTAATAATATCATAAATTATTAAAATAAAATTAAGAGAGTTTGTTTTGAATTGTATGAGTTTACATAGTAAATATTTGAAAAATAAGCCTCTAACTCCTTGATATCAATAACTATATATATATATATATATATATATATATATATATATATATATATATATATATATATATATATATATATATATATATATATATATATATATATATATATATATATTATCTTTTTTATTATTTTTAAATGTGTTATTCTATCCATACTAACCTTTCATTATCTTAAAAAATTGTCTAATATGTACTTCCTCCAATCTAGCATTGTAATCATATTGTTCATTACTAGATTTATAACAATATCTTTAGAAACCATTAGACTTATAAATTTTGCATAACTATAAGATTTTTCCTAATTAATAACTCTTTATAATATTATTAGAACCTTCTTATAGTATTTGACATAAAAATTTTAATACTTTCAACTTGAGTGTTAACATTAAAGTAGTGTTTCCATTCAATCTTTAGTTTCCTTCCTTGCACATTTTATTACATCATGCCTTTATAGGATATGAATATTGTCTTGCTTTCCTTATCAACTAGAACTATTTGATGAAAATCATATACATGCCCTAGAACAACTAATAGTCTACCAACAAAATACTTAAGTGATCCTATGGCAATAAGGTATAATCTAGATCCTTTGAAGTTGGTAACTTGGTTCTTAAAGACAACCAAAAAACACTAACACCAAAACCAAGTTAGGGGTGAATTTGAGTCTAATTGGCATGGTCCTTACACCATAACTACCAAGTATGGTTTAGGTTCATATTATCTTACCACACTTAAGATAAAATAACCTAAATAACTATTGAACATAATACATCTTAAAAACTATAATGTCTAAAAACATAAACTTTTGACTACTATCTTTATGATTGCTTGAATTATAACTTCTTATTTGCATGCATTTGCTTATCTCTACTTGGACTACTTATAGCATCTATATTCATAGATCTATGATGACATGAAATTGATGATCCTAATTATGATAGATGATTTTCCTTCTACCAGGTGACTAATGCAAATAAATCCTCCCTTGTCCTATTTTGTAAACTATTCCCCATAACATACATATACTATGATATGATAATTAAAATTTATGAAAATTTGTAAACTTGTTCAAATTATTCCACAAGTTTATATGTCTTTAAGGTATAATTGGGTACCATCAAACATAAACTATCATTCTTCCATCAAGAAATCCTCTATATTCATCAATAAATAAAATTATCATTATCTACACTTGTCTATCTCTATCATCCAAGCTTTTTTCTCTAGCCTCTTTGCACACAAGTTTAGCAATTATTTTTTGTATTCATCTCCCTGGTCATGAAGAAATATTATAGAGTAAGACATCAATATAAACTAACCATAAATTTTATCTCAATCATAACTCTCATATATATTTTACTCTTGCATTTTTATACACACATTAAGGAATGATCCATGAAGCTCATTTTATCACTTGTGAACATAAGGTTATAAGTAACACATCAAGATGATCATAAATATAATCTCAATTATCATATCATCCCAAATATTTCATCTTACCCCTTTGACATGTGATGATTCCATTCAGGTTAGATATTTTAGTCTATAAATAACTAGGGATTTGATGCTAATGGGACAATATCATCATAGATATTATAACCTTTCTGGCCTTGCAGCTTTGTAGTTAACTAAAGAAACCACTTGTGGGTCCCTCTTTTTAAAATTTCAATCCTTAGGGATATCAAGGTCATAATACCCTTTAATCCTTTTCAATATAGATTTTTAATCAATTCATCCAAATCTTTTCCAAATTCTCCATCCCACCCCATAATTAATACTATGATATTTTTAAGTGCTAGTGGTAAACTTAATCTCTCCATATTTTTTTATAAATATTTCACGTGATGAAAACTATAATATTCATAGGTGTTGATGGAAATAGCATATCCTTATCTAAATTTTTATCAAGAAAAGTCATATTCCTCTTGAACCCATGTAAAATATTGGATGGCCTTAATAAAATGTTTAAATTTATTTATAGGATCATCAAAACTATCCAAAACATATATAGGCATGGGGGTAATATGCATCATGTCAAAAACATATTTCATCCTTAAGCCACAAATTAGGAGCAATTTATTGTTAAAATAAACCAAATCAATAAAGTTACAATTATAAAGTCCTTGATATAATTTGTCTAAAGGCATATCCATTATTATTTGCTACATCTAAAACTTCCCGATTACATTTATCTATAGCAAAATCCTCTATATTTGGAACATCTAAAATTCCTTTATGATATTTTCTAGAGGTAAATCCATTTCCATTTGGCACATCTAAAAGTCCCTTATGACATTTATCTAGAGGTAAGTCATAAGTCCTTCATCACATTTCTCTAGAGGTAAGGCAAAAGTCCTTTATGAAATTTACCTAGAGGTATGGTAGAAGTGTTTTATGATGTTTATCTCAAGGAAATGTAAAAGTCCTTTATGACATTTGTATGAGGTAAGGCAAAATATCTTTATGAAATTTATATGAGGCAAAGCAAAAGATATTTTTGACCATTGTCTAAAGGAAAATACCTTAATAGAATTCCTCTATGATATTTGTCTAGAGGCAAGTCTATTGCCATTTGGTGCATCTACAAAATCCTAAAAGACATTTTTTGAGGAAAACCTATTTATAGATTTTAAATACAATAAAAACACCTCTTTCACACTCATCTAGAGGCCCAAAAATATTATATTTATATTGTATAATAGCAATGCCTTAGGGTATTATCTAAATTTCCCTTATGCATGTCTATTTGTATTTCATATCTTGTATCATAGCAATGCCTTATGGAATTATCTAAAGTCCATTTTGGGACATATATTTTTGTATGATATCGTATGTCATAACAATGCATTATAGACTTATCTAAAGCCCACTTGGAACATTTATTTTTTTAGTATATCTTATATCATAATAATTTCTTAAGACCTTAACTAAAGTCCCCCAGTCATATCTATTTTGTACCATGTCTTGTATCATAGCAATTCCTTATGGCATTATCTAAAGACTCATTGGTCATGTCTCTTTTGTATATACTTGTATATACATGTACATAGTTGTAACATTATATTTAATCCAAAATCTATTTTAAATCATGTCTTTTATGCATCTTAAACTAAAAAAGCTATTTTATTCATCATTACCATCTTAAAACCTCATCATAAAACCATTATATTTTAATAACAAACTAATAATAACATCATCACATAACAAAATGAAACTATCAATCATCAATAATGCACATAATAAAATTAAACCAAAAACTAATAAAATATAAAAATGCATTCATCATAGTTTGATACATAATCATCAATTGTAAAACTAATGTATATACATATATGACAATTGTTTATGTACATTAAATTCATATAGTACAATAATTATCATATGATACAATGGAAAATTTGGCCCTCTGATGGGTAGTCTAGAGCTAGCTCTAAGCTAGTGTCTAGAGCTCATACTTATCCTCCTCCTTATGGTTGTGGCATCGTAATGAAACATTGCAACTATTCTATAAAAAACTATAAGTGGATTTGTATTGTGTACATTCAACTTTATGAAGGCAAATAGAAACTATATAGAATAGATATGTAGTAGGTTATCCTATAATAGGTTAATCTCTTAACCCCTACAATAATATTTGTATTAAACCTAATATAGATCTACTATCTTACACCTATTATTTCCATGGACTTCATCATAGATATATTACTCTTTGTAATCAAACTCAATTATTGACTAATCATAAAAATTAGTTCCACTCCTATGTGTGTGTAACTACTTATATATTGCCACATGTCTAGCCAACATGCCCCTATTATCCCCCATGAATTATTGATATGACTTGCTAGATCTTATCTCACTTGTTGTAATCATCAAAATAGCTCTTGCTAATACTACCTCATATCTCCTCCTTTGGTACTCCTACCATTGTTTGACTAGTGGTAAGAAAACCCATTGAGATCTTCTTGATTGCCTTCCTAGTTACATCCTCCTACTCATCCTTAGGATTACCATTGTAAACTTCCTCAATCAAATGGACAAGTACCATCCCTAGTAGTGGATATTGACTTCAAGGTTATTAATGCATGGATACAAAGTGATTGGATCATTTATTTCTACCTTAGGATAGGATTTTGGATTCAATAAGGTATCAAACCCTCACTTTTATGTAGACCAATGATACCAGACTACACCTAGGTATTTCTATAGCAAAAGTGAAACTAATTGACCACCCTCTCAAAATATAAGACCTCGTACTATCCTCATGGTATCACTAGATTACATCTTTATCTAAGTCTTTTAAGTTGTTAGTTTTCCTCCACCTAGCCTAGATGACACCTATAAAGCTACCATTTAATTCTTTTTGTTGTATATCATCTACTAACCATATAATATTGTCCATAATGAAACTCTAAGGAATACTCTAAACACCCTCCAAGTGGAGTGCCCATAAGTAATCCAATGGTACATTCACATTATTCACCTTCCATGGAAGGCCTAAAAATCATGGAATTGCTATGTGATCCTAGGCCCACACCTAGAGAAAGCTACAACATAATTTTTGGTTGAAAACTTTGTATACTATCCAATACAATAAATGGTATAGTTTAGCTATGATAATAGATCCCCATGCAAACAAAATCTACTGCTCAAGCATATCAACCACCACCTCTGCCCATTCTTGATGCATAAATTATCAACTAGTATCTCCAATCAAAACTCTTTATACAAATATAGCCAATAGTACCACCTATCTATCTATATTCCTAATATAGGTAACATGGATGTTAATTTTAGTATAGCAAGGAGAATATTGGTGTTACTAGTCATATTTTACAAGCTACGGTGCTAGGACTAGCTCATATAAATGAGAAAAAACCTATTGGATACTCAAAGTATCCTCTATACATCCTCCAATATGACCATCATATTCCCACATGGTAACTAGACGACATTCATTTTTAAATACCATCACTTTATCAATGATGTTAGGATCAAGGGACCAAACTTAAACTTTGTTATTAGAGCCACATCATATATACTTACTACCACAAGAAGATAATGATCCCCAAAATACAATGGTCTAAAATGGACTCTAGTGCATTAAGCCATCACTCTTACGAATCCAAGGCTTGTAATCTCTCCTACATCTATACCAATAAACCCATTAGTTAACCATTTCGTAAGCCAATACCAATCTCAATAGTTCATATTAAACATGCCTAAATCATCCCTAAAAAACAAAAAGGATAAAAGTGTCATTTTCTAGAAAAAATACCATTAAATGGTGAGAGCATCGCTCGACAACAAAATGTTTTTATATGGAAAAGGTATTGCTCAATGGAAAAAGTACAATCATTCAGAAAAATCACTATGAGTTGGTAAAATTTTTAGTGTAGAAGAATTATCACTATGCAATAACATTGGCCTTTTGATCAAGCACATTTTTAAGACAATAATTTTTTTTCTAAAATTTAAAGAACATACCAAAGGCTAATCACCCTCTTCTATCATTGATCATATCAATTTATCCACATGATGTGTGGGTCTCACCTATTTATCCTGTTATAGAACTTTATTTTTATTAACAAAAATCATTCACCATTATGCAAAAATATAAAATCATTCATCCACAAATGAGAGAGAAATAGATAATACTCTTAAGGTAGAAAAACACCAATAATACTCCTTAAGGAAGGAATAACTCCACAAGATCTCCCAAGATGAGAGTGCAACTTAAGGAGGGAAAATTCCCATAATCCACTTCATGGGCAAATACAATTACTTATGATTGATCTCCATGATTATTACAATGACAAATATCTCTTATTTATATATCCATATTCTAATTCTACTTTGGGGAGCCTACTAATAATATAATATAATATTATAATACAATCATCCTTGGGTTATGTGTGGCCCATGCAAACCATTATACAATATAATAATGTATCCCAAAATATCTATTCCTAGGTACCCTAACATTCCACCCTTCTTAAAAATATTTTTACCTTGAAACATATGAAGAAACAAGATAATATGATTTGCTAAGCAATGTTAGCAACTGGTACCAATATCGATCATCCATCCATCCTAGTGAAACATTGATTGGTGGTGGTTGTTGTTGATGTTGGTATGCCATTTTGCCACTTGAGTAACCAAATCTACTTTGTTGGCTCCATGATTTTTTTTCTTTATTTTGATAATTTGAATGATGGATCCACTTGTTTTTTTATGTTGATGAACCACTTTGAAAACCAATACCACTATACTTTCTCTACCAAAATTTACCATACTTGATTCCCTTCTAATTCCATGTAGAACCCTAATATTGTTTCCTTGAGCCATGCCTCCAATATTTTTTCCACTCATGGTGGTGTGGATGGTGATAAGTTGCAACTTTAACTTGATGTTCTACCTTCTTTGATTCCTCAACATTTGGCTCCATTGTTTTAAATTCTTCTACACATTGTTCTTTCATGTTCCCTTTATTTGGTGTGTTCTTGTGCTCTTCTATCAAAGCGTCCTTGGACTTTGCTATTATTATTTCCATGGAATCAATTGCTACTACTTCTTCTATGGAATCTATTTCTACTATTGTCTTCTTGGATTTTGTATTAGGTTCTTCTATTTGTTCTTAAATTTGTTTCTCTACAACCACTTCCTATTTTTACTTGGATCCTTTCTCCTTAAGATGAGAAATATCCTGCAATGTTATCTTATTTTTCATGTACCATAACTTCATAAATTTATTTTGCACATTAATGTTAATAGTACCTAAAGAATCTAACCAGGGATAACCAAGAACAATATCCTCATCATCCAACTCAATAGTATGCAAATCTGAACGTAAAACATATTTATCCATGGTGATCTTCAAATATTCAAAAATTTGAACATTCTTACCCTACCTCTTAGACAAAGCAATATTAATAAAATTATATCTGCTATTAGTGTCAATGAAAATAATAACCTGTTCCTTTTGAATGCTTCCGTGAACCTACAAAATAGAACTTTTAGATTAATTCAAACCCTTTTGATCATTCTCTTGCTTTTAAAAATCCAGATATGTGGATTCATTCTTCTCACTATCTTCCTTAACATTTTTATCTTTCTTCTTTTTGAGTAATTTTCTTTTTCATAGTCTTCATTTTGTTTCTTGAAAACTTCACATTCTCCTTTCATTTCATTCCGCTCATTTTGAATCCCATGTAGTTTATTTTCAAGGTCTTTGATGACATCCATTAAGCTATCTATATTTTTATCCCTTCATTTAGGATCTCTCGTAAAATATCTAATTTATTTTTGTAATTGAATAGGTACCCATTTGATCAAGAATACTAGTCCCATTTCTTTCCAAGTGCACCTCGGATTGTTCCTAACAAAAATTTCTACCCATTGTAAAGCTTCACCCAAAAAAAAAATTGAAATAAAAAGTGTAACTGCATGCTTTCACCATATTGATATTTTACTATTTTCAACCACTCTCTCACATCCATATCATTTGTTCCAAAAAACTTTTGAAGTGCCATAGTTGATTCCCTAATGCAAACTAGGGTTTTTTGACAATATATATCATGCCCTAATGCAAAGTAGGGTTTTATGAAAATATATATCTTACCACTTATTTGAAGCTAAATTTCCACATAGACAACTAGATTTGCAATTTTTCTTCTAAAAAAAATAAATTGCAATGATTTGCTTACCCGAACTAACAAATTTTATCTTCTAAAAATTCATGATTTAAAAATTTGTCACTACCCTTGTTCCATATGGTTGACTTCAAAAGGTTGTATCTCCCTCAATACTATTTATATTCCTTCATATGATCATTCATTTTAAATCTTTTCAAAATTTTCACAAACTAATATAAGAATTTCCTGAATCAAACAAAGTTTCGTAGAGATATGGCTCCTGAAAGATGAAATATTTTTCAAAAAAAATCTGCCCTAATTTTGCAATTCCACAAAAAAAACACTTTGCCAAAATCATTCCTCTGATACCACTTGTTACATGACTTTATTTTTATTAACATAAATCATTCACCATTATGCAAAAATATCAAATCATTCATCCACAAATAATTATCCACAATAACAATCCACAAATGAAATAGAAATAGATAATACTCTTAAGGTAGGGAAACACCAATAATACTCCTTAAGTAAGGAATAAATCCACAAGATCTCCCAAGATGAGAGTGCCACTTAAGGACGACAAATTACCATAAGCCACTTCATGGGAAAATATGATTATATATAATTGATCTCCATTATGATTACAATGACAAATATCTCTTCTTTATATATCCATCTTCTAATTCTACTTTGGGGATCCTACTACTAATATAATATTATAATATTATAATACAATCATCCTTGGGTTATGTGTGGCCCATGCCAACCCTTATACAATTTAATAATATATCCCCAAATATCTATTCCTAGGTACCCTAACAGAGCCATCAATGTCAATGTTATGATCACATATCTAGAGATCTTTTTCTATTATTATTAGTGGTAAATATTATTTTGCTTTTACCTTGTATCCATATTACCCCTATCAAACCCTAATTAAAATTTTGTTATTTTATGACAATTTATCAAAAATTCACCGATGTGTATCATGATTATGTCAATTTTCCTCAGTACAACTTGATGTTTCCCTTAAAACGTGATGGGATACATAGAGGGAATGATAATAGTTAATACTATCTAAAATAAAAAATTGTACTATCAGTGATCAATTCATCATAAGTATCAATCATTAAATCTTGAATATTAATCATAATGAAATCTACTGGTCTCAAAACTAGGGCATACAAGTTGATTTTTTGGGACATTCATCATTTGATGAATGTCTAAAAAAGAGATGAATGTAGACACAAAATATTGAACATGATCATAGACCTATTTAAGCAAATAACATATCTTGATCAAATAAACAAGCTAAAATCTAATCCAAGGGGTATTTAATAGCTCAAATAAAAAGCACTATATTTAAGGTAGTAAGATTGATGGTGCTACTGACTAGCTAGCAACACTTTTACCAAATTTTTAAATTGTATATTTTCCTTATTAGTGAACCCAAAAACAATCATTTTGACATTAGCATGGCAATAATTAGTACCAACTGTTCTTATGATACCTATGCTATCGACTACCATAATCCAAAAAACTAAAGGTAGGCAATTTATGAGCATTAGTTGCTCACCAAACAAGGGATCTATCATGCCAATCCTACTTGACATCTCATAGTGTCCATCACCTGATATGATTGATATTTAGGCCTTCCTTTCTTCTTTTTCAATTCCCTTCTTAGCCTCCATATTGCATGTCATCCTTCAATTAATCTCCATCTAATCATGTTATCCTTCTTCATGCAGTCTACTACTTGTGAAACCTTTGAATTATAATAGATCCTCCAATGGATCCCCTAATGGAGCCATGGATTATATACAATAGCCCTTGGTGAATCCTACTTTATCACTTCTCAAGATAAACAAACTCTACTAAATTTTACATTGAGTCCTAAGTAACAAAACTTTGCCTAGTTGAATCTCAAATTTACATAACAAGGTGCTACTTATTTGGCTATGGGAATTTGCATGTGAATCTTATAAAGGTATTTTAGAGGATGTAATTGAAGGGCTTTTAATGTGAAGTCCATTGGAGCTTGTGTGAGGTAGATATATTTGTTTTGAGGTCCCTCATGGTTATGTCAACCTGTGTATTGGGGTAGGTGTTTCTATTTTATATTGTAGAATTTCTTGCTCACCTCTTTCATTGTGCATAAAATATTCTTTTATTTAAATTCTTAATTAGGTATAGAATCTTGAGTTAAAATTGTCTTGTTTTCATATTATCTACATCAAACTAGAAACACATTTTATTTAGGATCCTTGTATTGAGTTTGTTAGGGTCCCATAGTCCTAATGATCTATCATGGATTTCCAAAGTTAGAAACTAATATTTCTACATCTATACATGAATAACTACTAACTATAGTGTTAGTAGTGATATTATGCTCTAGTTTTTTTATCACAGACTACAAACGTTATAGTCTATCATTTTATGATAGTAAGAAAAAGTATCACCCGTAGTCAAAAACATTGTGAGTGTTTTTTATTTATTGGAAAGGTTTTGTTATCTATAAATTAGACATCATTTCTAACTTTCTATTTAACACATTTCATTGAGTAGGGGTTTGATTTTAGACAAGTGGATGGTGGTCATACTTTGACTTAAGCAAAACCAATAAAATCTAATTGGCTTTGGTATTTGTATATTTGTATGCATTTTAAGGAAGAGGAAGTATATTATCAAGAACTATACTCAAAAGGACTATAGGATTAAAGTGTCACCAATGCTTATATGACAATATCACTTCTACCTTGGTAAGAGTGAAATTAGGTTTACTCATTTATTTTTGCATTTAGATTAGTTAGAGTGCGGAATTTTTTATTTATGTCTATTTATATTCTAGTTATATATTTTTTCTCTTTAAAATGAAAAAGGCAGCTTAAATATTAGGCGAAATTATTTTAGCATGTTTGTCAATTAGACCAAATTATCTTTGTATCTACATTAAATAGTGAATTTTATGTACATCAAGACTTTTATTAATGTATATTTATTGTATATTTGCCTAAGAAAAAAAGGAATAGCGCATTTTAATTTGTCAATAAAATTAAAAAACCATATAGTCATAACATTTTTTTGATTGCATCTTGTCTTGTTCAATCATAGCTTAAGGTAACTTTTATGTTTACATTATGTCGTTCTTAGAATAGTTTTAGGATAAAGTAGATCAAAGAGAATCTTAGAAAAATATAGGTGTTTTGGGAACTTAAGCATAAAATATAAACTTTTAGAAAAGTCCCTCTATCTTCAAAGTGAAATTCCATATACATGAAAATGACATAAGAGCAAGTGTGCCTATTCATGTTTACAATTCAGAGGTCATATGTAATTCCTTGTCTCACAAGACCCAAAAACTATTATGGAGATAGTATTGTTGATACCTCCTATTACTCTATTTCATATTTTGTGTAAGGATGCATCTTTGAAGCAATCCATCTTAGACCAATAGCTCAAAAAATAGTTCATCAGGATTAAATTAGTTTGATTAAGGAGCATTTTCTGGATAACCTAATGTTAGCTTGGCAAGATACTCATTAAGATAAATAATCCATACAAGATACTATGCTTATTAACATTTAATATGACAAGGCCTATGCTCATATCTAGTGGGATTTTTTTCTTAAGATGCTTAGACATTGGGATTTGACGAAGATTTTTACAACCATATTTTACTACTTTGTTGGGATGCTTTTGCTTTTTTTTAGGTGAAAGTTACTTTGTCAACCATGTTTGTGCTATAAAAAATCTATTAGTCAAGTATTCCATCTTTCCCCCCTCTATATTTGGCTATTGTTGATGTGATAGGTCACCTATTAAAGAAAGCCAAATATGATGGATTGTTGACTAGCAAAAGACTCTTAAATCAAGGATACACAATTGATCTATACTTTGTATATGATTTCCTCCTTTTCATTTAGAACTCAAAAGAAGAAATTAACATTTCCAAATAAGTATTATATATTTATTTTATTGTTTTAGGCTACAAACCAAACTAGTCTAAGAAATTTTATTATGCTTTATTTTTCCAATGATGGTAAATGACCCCATAGAGTGGAAAAATAATCTTAATGGTAAAATTTTGCACTAAATATGGATATATTTTAGCATGAACATATCTCCTTAAAACATGTGGAATTGAGTTATTTTAAATGTCCAAAATAGTTTGATATTTGTCCTTCCAAATTTCTCTCTTGTAGTAAAAATTCAAGTTAATAGAAAAATCATAGTGGCATCACATGTTTACTATTTATTTGTATAGGTAGAATCACACACTACATACCCAAGACTTGCGGTTATTTATTGCTACTTATTATCTAAGTAATATGGCACCAATGGAATGGTTTGCATCTCATAGGAACTCTACGCTATTGCTAGAGAAAAGGTCAATCTTAAGATTTTGGATCCCTTGACACAAATAAAATCCTTGGCTACCTAAAGTGACTTCTCACTATTGATTTACATATAAGGAAAATTTTTAATCACAATCAATCATGTCTTTATAAAGGCTATGAACCAAGGAAATAAACTTTTCCTCCCTAAAGCATGCAATATATCTTGAAAATGAGGAAGTTGAGATAAGTTATGACAGTAAAAAATTATGCATAACCTATTAAGTGAAGGAAAGAAAAGTCCTAAAAAATGCAATGATGAGGAAAAAAAGTTGGAAGATTCATTTACTTTTGAAACAACTTCAATATTGGAAAGTTTTTTATCTCTGACTAAGCACCAACAATAAAATTCTTGACCAATCTATAGAAATACCTTGGGCTTTGAAAAAGAACCAAGAGTGCGTCAAAAATATTTTGAGCTATGACCAACATCTTGGTCAAGTCAAAATGCATGGGATTATAGTAGAGGTAGGTGAGTTGAATTAATTTATTCTTGCCTAGAAAGAGAAATACCACCTACCAGATGATACCTTAATTATGTGGTTCAAATATTCATTTAAGATAAGTATGGTGATGACAATCCTAGATCTAACAACTATTATGACCAAGGGTACCTCATTTAATTTTTAGGATCCCTAGAAGAGGTAGCTAAAATTGTCAAATCCACCTACAAACGATTTTGGAGGGAAAAATTCCCTATTGTAATATATAAATAGCAATAGTCTAGATTGTAAAAAGGATCAACAATTTTGCATTTGTAATATTTTGTAAGCTTTCCTTTATTTTATTTCTATAGAGCAATTAATTCCTAAGTGGCTTGTGGGAAAATTGAACCCTCACTTTTGGCATAATCCTTTGTAAAAATTACTTGCATATATATATATATATATATATATATATATATATATATATATGGAGGCCTGCATAAATTTTTTCACTAGTCATATGTGGTTCTCTTGTTGACTCATTTTTGTATGTGTGTATGTGTTTGTAGTTTTTTACCTTTTTTAGGTTATGCTTACATATGTGTGTATGGGAGGAATACATCAATTTTCAGATTAGCCATCTATGGTTGTTTGTTTAATCATTTATTTATGTGCATGTATGTTAGTAAATATCATATATTCTTAATTGTATTGATAAGAGGAAGTGTTCACTGCTAGCACATTGCATTCAAGTCTGTTGTGTAGGGAGATCTTAGTGGATATTTTTGCATATTGCCACCTTTTTCTTTTTTTGTTGAGTTGTTTTATTTTCATCTCGCATCAATTTTCCTCTCCCTAAGTTAAAGTGTGCCTAAATATCACATCATAAAACACAACTAGCTTTGTAAAAACTCTTAGAGTCTCTCGATTGAGCCAAACCTCACACTCTTGGATATGGCCCTATTATGTCACTGTATATGAAGTATAATTATTTTTACTAGGATAATTAAATATGACAATTTAATGGCATACCCAATAGGACCTTAGTGAGATATCATTAGTCCCATAATTGCAAGCAACAATTTAGACATAGACTTAGTGAGGGTCTTTGCCTATTTTTTTTTTACTGAAGCTTCTCTAAATCACCTTGTAATTCCACTCTAGAATGAACATCTAAAGAATCCAATACTAATGGTACAATATTGAGGACATGGTGAAGACCTTGATCTATTTTACTTTTAGAGCACAAGTCATATTCACCTAAAAACTCCACATCAACCAAAGAAACCTACAGGTATGTAAGCAAACCCATTATCAAAATTTTTGTTAATATATCTATTGTGCTAGTTTCAAGATATGGTCATCACCTCAACCAACATATCCTCAATATGGGATGATCTAAGATCATTATGTTCCCCAAGACCACCTACTATATGGATAAATATCCTAGAGTCACTACTTACCATATTACCATAATATACTAGTAAAGGCTTGACCACTTTGCTAGAGCACTTAAAGGAGATCGTATTTATATACCAAATGCATAACATTATAGAGCAAGATATGGCTCTAAGGTTATTAGAAAAATACCTCAACGGGGAGGAATTCCAAAAATATGAATGTATTTCCCCTAATTTTATTGTTGAATGGGATCAATTAGCCTCCTTACTCATGGATTATTTCATGGCAAAAGTTGAGGAAAGAGAAATTGAAATTGGAAATATTCCAACCCAAAAATAAGAAGTACCTCCTACCTCTTATGCAAACCAAAGGAGCTAGTTAAGTATCCAACCTATTCCTCCCCAATATTAAAATAGCCAATAACTAATGACTTGTCATAAGGAAGTCTCACTAGAACAATCAGATAAGAGAAATATTATGATTCAAGTCCAACCTCAATCAATTTGAGAAATGAAGGAGATGGGGCCTAGAGCAACAAAATTGAGGATGTCAAAGTAATTCCACCTGGAATTTTTTCCCTTCCCACCTTTATTAATATATAAGAATGAAATATTAAGGGAGAATAAACCTCTAGGGATAGACCCCTTGAATCATATACACTATGTAGATATAGGTTGGAGGAATTCATTCCATCTTACTCCTATTAGTAATAAGGTAGCAAATTTAAGAGATCCAATAATCAAAAGTCCTCACACCATGGATAAGCAAAAGTGACAATGATAAATCATAATATGAGACCTGAGCCCAAATAAGTATGAGGTTAGAGGCACAAGCTAAACAAAATTTGTATCTCTAAGCTAAAAAAAGTGACACATGAACCAAGGTTGACCAATCATAAAAGATCAAAGGCTTAAATTCATATTTCTAGCTAGTTAGAGAAGAAGGATGGTAAGGTTTTCCCACCATGAGAACCCTCAAGAATGAAATTTGGTGACCATGTACAAGAGATTTATTTAAATACCTAAGCTAGTGTCATTCTATCTATAAACAAAAGCTAGCAAGGAAGATTTACTACCCCAAAAATGGATTTAACGATGACTAAAATAAGGCAGATTTTTATGATGGTAAAAAACCACCCTAATAGATCCTAAAAGGGTAGTTTAAAACCTCCCTCTTAGGATAACCACCCTCTTAGGTCACACCTAAAAGGGTAGTTTTAAACCACCATCATAGCCTTATGAGGGCAATTTAAAACTACCCTCTTAGGGAGGTCTCAATTTAAAAAAATATCTAAACATCACGCTAGAAATGACCTGCGCATGCATATTATTTAATTTCAAAACTTTGATTCATATAAAATGGTAGATTTAGAAACACTCCCAAACCCATTAAGATCAGATACATCACTCGCAAAGGAAATTCTCATGCTCTTTGGAATGAGATTTGTAGTCTTTATGAGCATTTCTGTCACCACAAAGCCATTGCGATTGTCACATTATTCATTGCAACAGTCATATTCATTTTGCTAAGCACTTTTTCACTGTATTCCATTTACCAATGAAGTAGGTGAGCCAAATTTTTAATCATGCCCACATAAAATATCAAAAAACATAATGAATTTATAGCATGGCATAAAATATATAGATAGGTAGGTCATAGATGTATAATTTCTTAAACCATTATGACATGTATGTATTCTTTCTCAAACCCGCGATAAATAGTTTGAGGGCATTTTTTTTTGGTAGGGTTTTTTCTTGCTCTATTTTGTGGTTGTCGATCCTCTACTTTTGACCTTACATTATTTTATGGCCATGATAGTTGTAAAATATGATTAATAATGCAAAGATATACTCTGAATAAAATGACTCATTTTACATATTTTTGTTTCTGATAATTAATTTGGTAGAATGCGACAAACACTTTGGACTGTATTATCTCAACTTTGTGACTTTGAATTGAGCAACTTGACAAGTTTGTATAATACTTATATTGAGAGTTTGTTTGTTATCACTTTTATATCCATTTATCTAGTGATACTAATATTTAATTTATCACTCTCTTTCCATAAATAAATTAAACAAAAAAAGTGGCTTGGTTTAATTTTAATAATAATAAGTTAGGTTTTAACCGATGTTTTTATTTCAAAAATCCTATAGTATAGTTTACTAGTATTCATAGATCCATTTTTCTCATAAATTGTATAAGAATATCCTCACCTCATCCTTGAATTATTCTTATAAATCCATTACACAACTTCCATTGTCATTTTATAGTTAAGATGATCTTTACCCAACAGACTAAAATTTATAAATTCATAAATAAAAATAAGAGGTTTCTACTTTTTTAGGGCAATGGTTCCACTTGTTTTTTTGTGTGAAACATTACATCCAAATACATTGACTTTAATTATTAAATGATGCCAATTGAAGGAGGAACACACTTTATGTTATCACACAATAGTGACGTTTACATTTGTTTATTCCAATTAGTAAGAAGCTGGAAAGCAACATCCCCAAGTATAGATCGATGGTTTTATGGTACTAATCATACCAGGTCATAGTAATGGTATTTGGTTTTGATGAAAAATCACTTGTATACAACTAAAATAGGAGGTCACTAGTTTCACAAACCCTATTTTGTTATGATATTTCTACCTCTAAGCTACAAATGAGGGGTATTATTTGTTAACATTTTCATTGACTGAGCAACAATGTTAATATCATAAAATCATTCTACTAGAATTTTTGGCTGTGTATAGAATCTATCAAGGATGGAAAGTTTTATATCCTTGAATTAGATTTTTGATTATCATGAGCCACAAGGATTAGTGATGATGAAATTCATATTGATGGACAAGAGCATCCATGAGTTCTCTAGAGCTATTAAATGCCAAGAGATCCTAAGAAAGTATGCTGACCACTTTATTTGTAATTCCAATGGCCTTCACAGTGGGTGGTATATCTTGAGGGTTCTCCATGAGCAAGATGAGTTGTGGTCAAGGGATATCTATTTCCTTCTTCCCAGGAAGAAGTTAGAGTTCACACTAAAGGATTTGAATATGTCCTCTACCCTATTTATTTCTTATTCATCTCTAGAATTTTTCATGCGTATGAGAGTTCTCAAGTGAGGTTTGTCCTAACTTGGGAGTGTTTTTGAAGCCACCATTTTATATGAATCAATGTTTTAAAATTAAATATGACACATGTGTAGGTCATTTCTCACATAAATTTTTTAATTGAGACCTCCCTAAGATGGTAGTTTTAAACTGCCCTCATAGGGCCATGAGGACATTTTAAAACTACCCTCTTATGTTGACCTAAGAGGGCAATTTTAAACTACCCTCGTAGGGCTATGAGGGTGGTTAAAAAATTTCCTCTTAGGTCACACCTAAGAGAGAAGTTTTAAACCATCCTCATAGCCCTACAAGGGTAGTTTAAAATCATCCTCTTAGGTTTGACCTAAGAGGGTGGTTTTAAAATACCCTCTTAGCCCTATGAGGGTAGTTTAAAATCACCCTCTTAGGTGTGACCTAAGAGGGTGGTTTTAAACCATCCTCATAGCCCTACAAGGGTGGTTAAAACCATCCTTATAACCCTAAGAGGGAGGTTTTAAACTACCCTCTTAGATGCTAAGAGGGTGGTTTTTTGAGGTGGTTTTTAACCACCGTCGTATGGGCATGGAATTTTTATGACACCCTCATAGACGATAGCTGAATAACCACCCTTAAAGGCATTTTTGATGTAGTTATTATGGGAATAAATTAACCTTGAATAATGTGAACATGTACAAAGGCACTCCTTGAAGGCCATGGACATTATCCAAAAAATGAGTAATCAAAAGGGTCATAAATATATGGCATGTGGGGAGAATGAAAAGGAAGTAAGGCAAAAGGGAAGGTTATAATTGTTTGAAATTCACAAGCACTATACTCTTCTACAACAAGGACATAATGAATACTCTATAAGTGGAATCCATTATAAAATCAAAATGGATAACCACATCTAGTCATTTAGCTAAGTCTAGGTCCAACATGACAAAGCCAAAATATTATAATACTATAAAAATGCTAGAAATACTGATACCCACATACTCCAACATCAAAATTCTGAGTGAAATAGTCAAGGATTGTTCGATCCAAAAACTTGTAAAGGGACAAAAGAAATTAAGAATGGAAGCCTTTGAGTTTTTTAGAACTAGTAAACCTTCAAGTTTTAGAGCAAGAATATGGACCAATGTTTTGGAATAATACATGGTGTCTAAGGTACATTTTTCTTACAAGCTAGTGATGACATGTTCAAAATTCGCCAATTGCCCAATAAATTAGCTCCCAATATGGAAAATTTAAGGTAACTATTGATGGTCCCATTATTAGAATAATATTGTTGTTACCATACGGATAAGTGCATATCAATGAAGAGGAAGAAAGGGAAATTTTTGAAAAGCGTCCACAAGATGAGAAGATGGCACTTTTAAGATTAGAATATAAAAGCACAAGACAAAATGACCCAGTTTTGTAGGGTTTTATTTCCCTTGATTTATTTGAATAAATATTGAGGGATTTCCTAAAAACGATGGGATTCCTCTTGGGAAGGGAGTATGCCAAAATTATCATTATAGCCTCACTAGGCATCTTATATAGAAATAAATTGAGGCTAGGGACCCTATATTTTGTCGAGCTGGTAGTAGAATGGATCAAAGAAGGCAGAAAGCATTTTTTGTCAACATAGACATTTAGGTACTTGTCATTCTTAGCATATATAATTTTATTCCAAAACCTAGATATGTTTTCTAATTTGAAAATAAAACAAAGGAATTTGAAAGGAAATGATGTGTCAATTTATAACTAGGGTTCTTCTTCTTATATTTTTATTGATCATTTATCCACCCAAACCATTGCCTCAATAAGAGGATCTCAAATAGAGTACATTTCAAAATATTGAAAAAAAATTCTAGTGGGCATGATTCCATGGGATTGGTTCTTTATTGAAGACGAAACTATTATTAGAATACATGATTTCAGTTTTCCTATATATCTCCTACATAGACATGTTTCTGACTGAGCATTTGCTTTAAAAGTATTTAGGTAAATTAATACCCTTGGTTTTGAGTATGGAAGTGAAAAATAAAAAGTATCATATTACATGCATCCACTTAGTCTAGGAGGAGTAACCTTGCATAGGAATATACAAGCCTCCCTTGTAGAAGAAAAATTGAAAAGGCTAAGCCTTGAAAAAATTAAAGATAGATGGGAATATGAACCTAACAAGAAATTTAATATATATCTAAAAGACATCAAGGGTCAAAAATTCACTCATAAACATAGGCCTAAGGTTGAAAATTTTAAAATTCAAGGATGATACACTAACATACCTTCTAAATGATCTCACCAAATCTCCACCCACTCTTAAACCATACGAATCCTTCTATGAAGTAAAGGGTAACTTTAACACATGGGATAAAGTAAATCAAGATGATGTGGAATAAATAACAAAGATGCATTATAAAATTCCTAAAATAGAGGTATGGTGGAAGATGAGGAAGTTGAGCAAAAAAATAAAGAAAACCTTGGTTGGATAAAGGAAGACACGATGTTTAGTGATCTATACAATGAAGAGAATCCAAATGCAAAAAATCTTAAAATCCATGCAATATAGTGAGAAATTAATTTTCAATGAAGCACCCCAAAGGATAGGTATGGCTAGGACATAGAAAGAAGAGATATCAGAACTATTTCCAAACCCCCTCAAAAAAGGTATGAATTTTTCTACTCCTCAAAAGAAGGGAACATATTCTCCTCTAGTTCAACAAGAGCCCTTGCCCAAGTCACACAAGCAAGAGACTCACGATAAAATAAAGTGGAAAGTAGAATGTGTAGATAGTACCTTTAAGGTGAAGAGAGGTAAGCAAGACACAATCTCAAAATAATAAAGTGAGCAAAATCTCAGTCTCGAGTCAACCCTGCTCCTATATGACCAAGGAAATGGCCCAAATTTTCAAGAGAAGGAACACTACTACAAAAGGCCCAAGACTCCCTTTCCACACATATTGTATCACTTCCAACTCATTCAATAACCTTCATATACCACAAAGAAAGATAAATATTATCCTCCTTTAGGGTATTCCCTTTAGCTTCAGCTCTAGCTACTCCAATATCCTATGCTATAACTACTTTACTAATCAAACCATTAGAAGAATTTTCCTCATTTCTAGAAAAATAGAAGAAGAAACCAAAAGGCATGGTAGATCTCACTCTCAAAAAATTAGAAGATTTATAAATAGACAACAAAATACAATCGAGAGGCAAACCTAGCTATTAGAGCAATAACTATTACTCAAATGGATTTCCATTTTGCTCCTCAACAGAGAGAATTATTAATTTAAAAAAGAATCCATTATTGACAAATACAATAAGAGATATGACAAAGCAATATTGATAAATATTAATTATAGGACTAGATTTTAATGATGCACAACCCTGAGATATGCTAAAGCTCACTAGAGAGACTAACGAGATATTTAAACATGTTTATGAGTCAACTAACTAAAAGTTAGAAAGAAAAGAGATGGAGCTGAAGCAGACCAAGTGATGTTAAATAGTTAAAATTGCCTAAAACTCTTGTGAATTATCTTATATGCTAGTTAAGTTGATTTAATATGCTGTGTATTAACTGTTTTCATGATTGAAGTGTTAAGGACATTATATTCTGATTTTTAACAGTTTTTGTATAGTTTTATGTTATCTTGTCATGCTTAGGTTGATAGTAGCACTTCAGTAGTCTTATTTTGATGATCATTAAGCATTAGTTTCTCTAAATTTAGCAAATAGTACAAAGACTTATTACTGTGCAGCAGAAAACTGGTTTTTCCATATAAATTCTAGCAAGCTGCCAATGAATGGCAAGGCATGGAATTCACATCCAAGGAAGAATGAAGACTATTGAAATCTGATCCTGAGGGCTAATCCACCTGAGAAATGCAGCCAAAACCATTTGGAGTCAACATAGTTGGTCATTCTAAAGATCTTCGAAATGAACACAGTGTCTTCGGAATGAACACAGTGTCTTCGGAATGAACAAATATCTTCGGAATGAGAAAACACAGTGTCTTCGGAATGAGCAGATATTCAGAATGAAAATTGCAGTATCTTCAGAATGAGCGGATATTTGGAATGAGAATTGTAGTATCTTCAGAATGAGCGGATCTTCGGAATGAGAATTGCAGTATCTTCGAAATGAGCCACTTATCTTCGGAATGAAAACAAAATGTACTTTTTGACTTGTTGACTGAATTTTGGCGATGGAAAAGGGGATAAGAAGGTTGATAAAGTTAAGGGAAAATATCTACCATATAACTTTGTCATCCTTTCCATCCAAAGCCACCATTTATGGAAAATATCAAATTGATCCTCTTCCAGGATAAACCCAGGAAATTCTGTAGGATATCAGGAATAGCATATTTTCTGTTTGTAATTAGATTTTAGGCATCTATAAAAGATAACCCCTGTACAGGTTGAGCTATTAAGGATATATTATATTAGGTAGATTAGATATAGGAGATATAAAATAGGGAGATAATAGAATAGTGATTTCAGACCTGTAACAAATTTCAGCAGAATTGTAATTATGTTTCTAAAGCAATAAAAGTGCAGTTTCATTCCATTTATTTTTTTATGTCTGAGTGTGAGTAAGAATTGAAGAAGAATTCAAACCTTCTTCTGAGAAAGGATGTTGGCCACTTCTATACCTAGGAGGAGGGCTGACAGATAGGTTTTATTCTAATTTTGCTACAATAGAATAAGTTGTGAACTTGTCATTTTCATTCTTTTGCATAGCTAACATTCCTAGTTGTTTAATTATTATTCATAATTTTTTTGTGATATGATTAGTGGTAGATCTGGTTATTATTTTCATTCCCAGCAACTTTCCAATTCACTGCAAATTTCCATTTCCAATAATTTACATGTTTTATGTAATTTCCCTGCATTCTTATTTTTGTTGTCAAAACCCTGTACAGAAGATTGACAACCTTCTGTTACAGAGCATTGATAGGATCTAGTTTTTATGCTTCATTTCAATTATTGCAATATTAAATAGACTTTCAATTCTACAACTATAACTAGAGTTTCAATTCTACAATTTAATTAGATTTCATTCTTGCAACTGTAACTAGGGTTTCATTTATGCAATTAGCAATTAGTTTTCATTCTTGCAAATAGATTAAAGTTCAATTTATGCAATTTAGGGGTAGAAGTGACACAAAACCCCCACACAATCAATTCCACCAATAAGACTTGCTGTTTCCAAATGAACTAAACTACAACCCTGCTTGAACTTTCTCTCGTAAATAGCCTTGGACACCACCCCAAATTGATAAGATCTTTGATATTTAATGGTGTGCTTAATGACAACCCATCATTTTGGCATCGTTTTCGGGGAACATGGTGTTTTTAGAAGGTGAAAAGCAGTCCAATAATCATTAAATATGCTAAGTTGTGAATTTTTGAGTAAAATATGAATGTAATGACTAGTATAAGTAATTGTTATTGGTAAATTGTATTTCAGTCCATTTAGGAAATAAGCAAGAAACCACATGAAGAAAAATTTCACAAGAGGTTGAAATTATGTCAAAAATGTCTAAATTTTTTATTTCCAAAAATGTTAAAATTTTCAAATAATCCCAATCATCCACTTCTAGCACTGCAATATCCTTTGATAAATCATTACAAGGAGGAAAATTAAGTAGTTCAACACCATTTTATCTTGACAAATCCATACAATCAAGAAAATTTGACAAGATTTATAATTGTTTTTGGGAACCTACAATGGAAGGCTCACAAGAGAATCAAGGTAGAGCCAACAATGTGCTTCACCCTAGTGCAACTAGTGCACCTACTAGAACGTTGCAAAATCCCATCCAACTAGATCTTAATCAAAATGCTCCCATGAAGGTCATTTCACCTGCAATATTACCAAATTTCAAGGGAATTACATTTGAAGATCTTGATATGTTTTTGTTTGAGTTTAAAATTGTATGTCAAGCTCATGATTACACTAATGAAAATCAAAAGCTCAAACTATTTCCTTCCACTCTTAAAGAGTTAGCTCTACGATGGTTTATCACCTTAGCACCTAACTCAATTAGAACTTGGGATGAGATGGAAAACATATTCTTGGAGAGATACCAAGAATATTGTCAAGTCAAGAATAAAAATTATGAAATTCTTACAATGAAACAAGAGGAAAATGAAATATTAGAAGATTATATAGATAGATTTTCTTTTGTTCATAAGAGATGTGGAAGTGTTGAACCTAAAATTTGCAAAGTCCTATTCTTAAGGGGACTACAAGATGAATCTAGGGATGCATTGGATATCTTGGGAAGAGGAGATACAAATGCACTTAAATTTTAGGAAATTATTAAACTTTGTAAAAATTACTCTCATTCAAGGCATAGAAAACACAAAATTGGTAATGAAAAACATGATTTGAAAGAATGCATGAAAGAGGCTGATATTTTAGTACATGATAGAACATTAGATGAAAAAAATGAATCTACTAAATCTTCAGCCATCTATTGTTCAGAATGTAAAAAGCAACACTCTCTTCATGATTATCCTTTGATCAAAATATTTATACCTGCTACACGTAGCATTTGTCAATTAGGACACCCCATAGATCAGTGTAGTTTATTGCCAGAACTTAAAAGTGTCTTTGAAAAACAGTCTCAACCTATGAAAAAATCAATTTTGTAGGACAAGGACAAGGGAATAATTTTCATAAATTTCCATATTAGAATGCTTCTCAATTTCCGCACATTGGGGAAATAATCCTTGGTATATGCCATGGTCCGCTTCAGGTCCACTTCAACAATGTTGGATTCAACCACCATGGGCATACTCCCAAGCATGGTCTCAACATGGATGGATGCAACAACAATGGAATCAACAACATCCACCATGGTTGCAGCCAAAATTATAGGGATATCAATGGGTACAACATCAAAATCTATACAAAGGGCAACAACATTGTCAAAACCAAAAATTAAATTTGTTGCCTAATTATATCCATAATTTCTATCATTGAAAACAACAACAAAAATTAAAACAACCTTTGTTTTCAACTCAACCTGTGGTCAGTCCAAATCATGTTAAACAGGTAACCCCTGTCTCTGTGGTTGAATAAAAAAATATAGCCCTAATAAATGTTAGTGACTATGTTAAAACTCAATTGTGTTCAAGTGAACCACTCCTTGAACCTATTCCACTTATCAGTTTAGAAATTTAAGTTAAAAAGAATGAACATGAAAACAAATCCACACTAAAACAACACCAAGAAGAACAAGATACCTCATCAAATAAAGTATCATATTTTGAACAGTCTAAGATATCAAAAATAACATCTTCACAATTAGATTTGATAAAGGAATTATAACATTTAACTATTACAATCCCTTTACCTCAAGTTGTACCAATCATTAATAGGATTGTTCCAGAAATGCGTTTTAGCAAACCAAGAAAAAAGAAGAAAGTATATCCTAAAACCATACAAAAAGGTGGAAAATTAGTTAACTTGCTTTCAGGTAAACTTATCACACCTAAGTATGATTTTATAGAAAGCCCACGGTTTCTTAGAAAACATAAGGAAAATGAAAAGAATACTTTAGTTTTGGCCTCCATTATTGTAAATAAAAATGTTTCTCCAAGAACCAATTCAAATCAGCCTGGTACAAAACAAACTGAAATACAACCAAAACAACCTTTGAACAACAATAGTTGGTTGACTAAAAACCAGGGAGAAAATTTGTTTGATATATTGGTGCAACATCCTAATGCTTTACTAACATTTTATGCATCTTTAGCAGTTGGCATTAAGTTTTTGGAGGTATAGAAAAAACAAATTTTGCAGTTGAATGCATTTGATGAACTTTGGTTGGAAGCACTTCACAAAATAGAGTTCACTCAACAAAAATGGAAAATGTGGCATGATGATCACATTAAGAGCAGCAAGGATGAACCAAGGGAGTTTGAGAATGAAGTTGTTCAACTTTATTTAGTTGATGATTTAAGGAGGATATTAGTGGTGAATGGACATATTTTACAATTGTACCATAAACCACTAACAAAGGTGGAATTTGCTCGGTATTTCACACAGTTACATTTGATAGAAGAGGCTTCTTCTTTTGATGAAGATTCCAAATGATCATATCTTTGAACCTTAAAAGAAAAATAAATAAAAAAATCAGAAAAAGTAGAAAAAAAAAAGATGAATAAATTCTGATTATGAATTTCTTCATGGGCATAATTTCAGGGAAATCATGAAATCCTTCATGGGCATAATCAAAATCAAGAAAAAAGAGAGAGAAAAGGAGAGGAAAAAAAAAAAAATGAAACCAAGAAAAAAAAAGAGAGAAAAATGAATAGATCAGTAGTGAAAACCTTTTTCTAAGGCGCTACTGAGTTGGTATGCATGAAAACCAGTTTTCTAGCATGCATAACCTTGAAATTTCTAAGTCACCATGCACTTGTTTTTGAAGTGTTGCAGGAAGCCTCAGCATAATATCAACAGAAGCAGTCATCTTTCAAAACTTACATTAACTTGTTTTAACCAGGTATATATGTTTCTTGCACTTTTCTCATTGTAAATATTTGATATATAATACATGAAAATTAACCATTAGTATAAAAGTGTTCATAAGAGTTGGCATAAACAAAACATGCTTGGAGAAAGAGAAAAATGTTGGTTTCTGCTATGTCTTCATAATGACTGTTGTATCTTCAATAACCGTGGTATCTTCGGAATGAAGCCTTTGTCTTCGAAATGAAGGTGTGTCTTTGGAATGAAGGTTTGTCTTCAAAATGAATGTGTGTCTTCAGAATGAAGGTGTGTCTTCGAAAGGAAGGTTATCTTTGGATTAAATGCCCAGCTTAGTCTTCAAAATGAAACATAATCTTTGGAATGAAGATTTAATAGTCTGTTTCCATGTGGCATCCAAGGAGGGAGAAAAAGACATAGTCAGCAGAATTGTTTTACTCCATTGACACATGTCAAATGGCTTGCAGTTAGATTCATCTCATATTTTGCACACATCAAGGAAGTACGAGAATCACAGGTAAAATAACCAACAAACATGCCACCACCATTCATTGCTAATAACCACTTATGTAGGAAAATTTGCATGCAGAATGGATGAGCTAAAAATAGTAAAGAAAATTTGATGGCAAGGATGTCCAATGATTGATAGCCAAGTATTCAGAGCACAGAATAAGGAAGTGTGCCATATTTTCTTTCTGAAGAAATATTTGCTAATGATTACAAGGAAAAGTAAAAAAATTAAAAGTTCTTTCTGAAGAAGAACAAGAGCAAACCTTGTAATTCTATAGAAACCAGAAATCAGTGACCTAGTAGTAGAAGAGAGCAGTCTTCTCAGCATCAGAATAGAGAAATGAAGTGAAAAATGAAAAAAAGGGCCAGACTACAAGAACCCTGGAATAACGTAACCACATGGGTTACCAGATTTTCTCAACCTGTGAAGGGTAGTATGTAATTTTGTCAGGGCATCATTTCAAAATTTTAAACCACCTCAGGCATGGTAGGCAACAACCTAAATTTAGAGTGAATTTTCCAGCATTTGCTATAAAAAAAAATATATATAAATGCTACTGAGGAAGAAGAAAAAAAATGCTATTGTAGAGAAGGAAACACACCAAGCAAAAGCAACAAAGCATTTTTCTCTAGAACCATCAACCTCACAGACTAAGAAGAGAAGGGCTGAAACTGACAGTAGAAAAATAAAATAGAAGAGGGTTCATTTTTCTAAAGATGTTAGTTATCTATCATAATAGGAGAGTTAAGTTCCCAGTGAAGAGCCTGAAGCTATCCCTACAGCCCCTGTTACCACAAGAAAACAAGGCAAGAAGAGAAAATATACATTAAGGACTAAGAGGTCTGCAAGACTCCAACAAAAAGAGATAACAAAACAAATGATTGAAGAGAAGACCAGACAGGATAGCCTTGATGTCATAGAAGTGCAACAAGCCACTGAGAATTTGGATGTAATGATAGATAATTTCATGGAACCTCCTGTACAGGAGTAGGGGTCTAAAGTAGAGGATGAGATCGTTGTTGAGAAGCAAACTGTAGTTGATTTGTCAGTATTAGGTTCTGAGTCAAACGAAGAAGAGGAGGTGGAAATCACAAAACAACTGAGAGTAGCCAAGACTGTTATAAAAATACAAATGAGATGGATTGAGGAAATAAAATATGTTATTGAAAAACATGAAAAGAAAATTAGAGAATTATAGCAAAAAGTGGAGAAACTAAAAAGTAGGCTGTCACAAGTTGAAGAACAATCCACTACATCAGATAAAGAGGAGGATTTGGTTCAGTTACTACTTGGATTATCAAGGGAATATGAATACATAGGTGCTCATTCTGAAGTAGTTCCCCTCCACTTTGAAGCAGTGCCCTTCCATTCTGAGGTATTGCCTTCTCGATCTAGAGAAATACCTTTATGCAACATTATTGGGTAGGTCTCAGATTCAGGCCTCCAACCATCATTACTCTATTTTTCTCCTATTTTGAAAAGGATTCCCAACCAGATGATCAGTTTGAAGAAAGACTCAGAAACCTTCATGAGAAATTACACAGGCACTAAATTGTTCTATGAAACATGGAATATGAGAATGGACATTTGTGACTCCATAGCCCACTGCAATGCATGAGGGCATGCATTAATATAAGTTGGGGGGAATTATGAGGCCTGAATAAGCCTCATTTATAGCATGTTTTAAATAGTTAAAGCTGCCTAAAACTCTTGTGAATTATCTTATATGCTAGTTAAGTTGATTTAATATGCTGTGTATTAATTGTTTTCATGATTGAAGTGTTAAGGACATTATATTCTGATTTTTAACAGTTTTTGTATAGTTTTATGTTATCTTGTCATTCTTAGGTTGATAACAGCACTTCAGTAGTCTTATTTTGATGATCATTAAGCATTAGTTTCTCTAAATTCAACAAATAGTACAAAGACTTATTACTATGTAGCAGAAAACTGGTTTTTCCATATAAATTCTAGCAAGCTACCAATGAATGGCAAGGCATGGAATTCACATCCAAGGAAGAATGAAGACTATTGCAATATGATCCTGAGGGCTAATCCACCTGAGAAATGCAGCCAAAACCATTTGGAGTCAACACAGTTGGTCATTCTAAAGATCTTCAAAATGAACACAGTGTCTTCGGAATGAATAAATATCTTCGGAATGAGAAAACACAGTGTCTTCGGAATGAGCAGATCTTCAAAATGAAAATTGTAGTATCTTCAAAATGAGTGGATATTCAGAATGAGAATTGTAGTATCTTCAGAATGAGTGGATATTCGGAATGAGAATTGCAGTATCTTCGAAATGAGCCACTTATCTTCGGAATGAAAACAAAATGTACTTTTTGACTTGTTGACTGAATTTTGGCGATGGAAAAGGGGATAAGAAGGTTGATAAAGTTAAGGGAAAATATCTCCCATCTAACTTTGTCATCCTTTCCATCCAAAGCCACCATTTATGGAAAATATCAAATTGATCCTCTTCTAGGATAAACCAAGGAAATTCTGCAGGATATTAGGAATAGCATATTTTCTGTTTGTAATTAGAGTTTAGGCATCTATAAAAGATAGCTCTCATCTAGGTTGAGCTATTAAGGAGATATTATATTAGGTATATTAGATAGAGGAGATATAAAATAGGGAGATAATAGAATAGTGATTTTAGACCTGTAAAAGATTTCAGTAGAATTGTAATTATGTTTCTAAAGCAATAAAAGTGCAGTTTCATTCCATTTATTTTGTTATGTCTGAGTGTGAGTAAGACTTGAAGAAGAATTAAAACCTTATTTTGAGAAAGGAGGCTGGCCACTTCTAGACCTAGGAGGAGGACTGACAGACAAGTTTTATTCTGATTTTGCTGCAGCAGAATAAGTTGTGAACTTGTCATTTTCATTCTTTGCACAGCCAACATTCCTAGTTGTTTAATTATTGTTCATAATGTTTTTGTGATATGATTAGTGGTAGATCTGGTTATTATTTTCATTCCCAACAACTTTTCAATTCACTGCAAATTTCCATTTCTAGCAATTTACATGTTTTCTATAATTTCCCTGCATTCTAATTTTTGCTGTCAAAACCCTGCACAGAAGATTGACGACCTTCTATTACAGAGCATTGATAGGATCTAGTTTTTATGCTTCATTTCAATTATTGCAAGATTAAATAGACTTTCAATTTTGCAACTATAACTAGAGTTTCAATTCTGCAATTTAATTAGATTTCATTCTTGCAACTATAACTAGGGTTTCATTTATGCAATTAGCAATTAGTTTTCATTCTTGCAAATAGATTAAAGTTCAATTTATGCAATTTAGGGGTAGAAGTGACACAAAACCCCCACACAATCAATTCCACCAATAAGACTTGCTGCTTCCAAATGAACTAAACTACAACCCTGCTTGAAATTTCTCTCGTAAATAGCCTTGGACACCACCCCGGATTGATAAGATCTTTGAGATTTAATGATGTGCTTAACGACAACCCATCACCAAGGAAGTCCTAAAAGGTTCATGGGATGAAGAAAAATCCTTATAAAACCAAATAAATATTTTGAATAAATAGCTGAAAGAGCAAAAATTTGGAGCTATCATGAGGGAAAAGGATGAACAATTAAAAAAAAATTAAATCAGTTTGCCAATCAACAAGCTCAGTTTAACTAGGAGAAAGATACCCTACAAGAGGGGCTAGAAGATTTTAGTCAAAGAAGTGAAGAGAGGCAATGGCTCAAGATTAAATATGTAATTAAATAGACCTAATATGCTTATTAGGATGATATTGGTAGTGTGACATTGATGATATTCCTAATTTTCAAGTTCATAGATTCAACAACACTCTTGGACCTCAAGATAGATGGGGAAATAAAAGCAAACCTCAATAGAATTAGTGCAAAAATTGAGGAGGCCAAAGCATACCCAAATTAGTTGGACAAAGTGACTAACTATAAGATCACTACTACTAGGATAAAAAATAGAAATACCACCACACAAAAGGTTTCTATACATTTTTGAAGAGAACAAGCAACAAAGCATTATATCAAGCAGGTCAATGACCTATACATTATTGTCAAAAATATTAAGATAGAAGTGGATTCTTTGATGAATTTAGGGCTCCCTTCACCATGGAAGTAATCCAACCAACCTTACTTAGAAGAGGAATATCTAAAGTTCGTTGAATCAAATAAAGAATTTCCCTTTGGTCTTGAAGAGCAGATGAACCCTCTTGGTGCAAAGGAAGTAGCCCATATTATTGGGCCATTGGAAAAACTTAAGATGTAGGGACACATGGTTATGCATAGTGGTGAATATTAGGATTTCTAAAATTGGAAATTGGGTAATATGAGGACCCTTGACATCGGACCATTCACCTAAGATTTTTAGAACCAATTGTTTCTTAGGGTCAATTCACCATAATATATATCTAAACATAGGCATATTTGTACTCATTGGAAAGCTCTTTTTAAGCCTGGTCTAATGGTGGTGTTTTTATGAATTTATAAGGTGATTTAATAGGTCAAAATGTTCCCCAAATATGAACTTAATTTTTAGGGCTTCAAATACCCCAAATGTTGGTGTGAAGATGATTGATTTGATTTGCTTAGGATTCATCTTGATTCACCTTGATTTTGATTAGGATTCATAATTTTTTTACAAGTACATTTTGAGTCCAACCCCTTATGAATAACCCTGCAAGAATATGAAGTAATGATCAAAACAAAAGATTTTTTCCAAGATGATAAACATGAAGTACTTGCACTATATAATGAATTTCAATAGACCCAATGCCCATCATATGAAGAATGGGTGGAGATCAAACAAGCATTGAAAAATCTCTCTACCTTGTGATATTATTTTGTTAACTTTTCCTTTTAGTCTTTTATGTCTTCTTTTGTAGGGATTATAAATTTAACTTCAAGCCCAAGGATAAAGGCAATTTTGAGTTCTCCTTCATGTAGGCTATAAGGCTCTTGTGAGCCACCAAACATTGTAGTGACTTATCACTACTAATTTGTACCTAAGAAAAAGTTTTTATCATAAGAAATCATGAGTTTATAAAGGCTATGAGTCAAGGAGATATTTTTTCCCCATACACCACACAATATATTGAAGAGGAGGAAGCTGATATAAATTTTGACAGTCAAATATTATGTAAAACATGTTAAGTTAAGGAAAGTAAAGTCTTGATAGATGCAAATATGAGGAAACATAACTAGAGGAGTCTTTTCCTTTTGAAGCAACTTTGATATTAAATGTTTTTTTATCTTTGACTAAGCATCAACAAAAAAAAAAATATTAGTCTATAGGAAGACCTTGGATTTTTTTTCTAAGCGAAAAACCCCTTGCGGAGCTGCCTTGGTCTGAGAGACCATGAACAGGGGTTTCTACACTATCAAAGTCACTCGGAAGTCACACCCGACCCTGCCCGCACCAACATTATCAATTAGATTTTGGATACCCAATTCAACTTTTTTGTAGGGTGGAGATTTGAACCTGGGACCTCCCTTGGAGGATTTCCCTCTCCTATCCAACTCACCTACAACAACTGGGTGACCTTGGGTTTTGAAAGAACCAAGGACACATTAGAAAACTTTTAATCTACCACCAATGTCTTGGGAAGTCAAGGTGCATGGAACTATAGTAGACATAGGTGAGTTGAGTTAATGTATGTTTACCTACAAAGGGAGAGACCACATACTAGATGACATATTAATTAAGTGACTCAAAGATTCATTTAATTATGGTGATTGTAGTCCTATATTTGATAACTATTATGACCAAGGGTACCTCATTTAATTTTTAGAATCCCTCAAAAGAGGTAACTAAAATTGTTAGATCCACCTATAGATAATTTTGGAGGGAAATTTTCCCTATTATAATCTATAAATAGTAGCAGTCTAGACTGTAAAAAACTGGTAAGTTTGCATTTGTAGTCTTTTATAAGCTTTCCTTTCATTTCTTTCTATAGAGAAGTCAATTATTGAGTGTCTTGTGGGAAAATTGAACCCCTACTTTTGGCACAATCTTTTGTATAAATTACTTGCATATATATATATATATATATAGATATCAAGGCATGCATAAAGTTTTGTACTAGCCATTTATGCTTATCCTACTGATCCATTTTTATATGTGTGTATATGTTTGTAGTTTGTTACCTATTTTAGGTTTTGCTTGCATATGTTGTTAGCTTTTGATGCTATATATTTAATAAAATGCAACCACAAGGTATAAAATGAACATGCAATATTAAATATATGAAAATGGTAATATATTAAGCATGTAAAACTCATAAGAAACTTCTATAATAACTCATAAAAATGCTATTAATAAAAACTCATGAAAATGGGATCTTCATACAAAATATGGAGATCTCAAATGCTCCATTCTTCATTCATGCTCTACATTGTATCTAACTTGAGCACTACTCTACTCTAATGTGCTCTTGCACTCTCACTATGTTCTCTCTTATCTTTCTATCTACTACAAAGGCCAATATATAATGGAGTATGACTCTTGGTCTTCCATCTTCCTATGACTCACTATATTCCTATTCTATAGACTCGTACACATGGACAACATACACATTTACATCATTGCACATTCAAATAATACTTGTGCATTTATTACATTGCATAAAGTAAATACTCAAACTCTAATCTAAGACACTCTCCTAATCTAGATATGTACCCAAGATGGTACATTAGCATGTACCAAATAATGTAATTTATTCCAACACCTCATTGTATTACATTATTTGGTTATTGAAGACTTTAGTCTTCAATATAGTCTTTGTCTTATATTCAATTTACTTTGCATTGTATGCCTCCTTTGTTAGGTTTCTATTGTTCTTATTTGTCTTCATAATTAGATTCAATCTTTATGCTAACATAAACTATCATGCTATCATCAGATTCCTACAAAATTTATTTTCTCTTTGCCTTTGTTCTTCATATTATAAGTTTTCTTTTGCATAGATAATTCTGAGCATTCACTTATAATATCATGGTAATATTTTGAGTTAGAAGAACTTGAAGTATCAATATTGCATGAAGAATAAAATATCTTCTTTAAGAAGGATTCATCGATTTTTGTTTTCTCTTTAAGTGATTCAATCAATTCCTTCTACTTCATATTTTCTTCTTTGTAATATTTAAAAGTAAGTAATGTCATATGTAATATGCTACCAATGTCTAAAGGAACTATAATATCATCTTTTCCATTATCGATTGCTTAAATAATTCAAGCATGTACATAATATTCTAGATTTTAAATTTTTCTTCTAAGGCTTCACTATAGATCAATTTTGAAGTAAGATCTAAGTTTCCTTCAAGCTTTGTAAGTAAATTCTTGATTCCAATTTTTATGATATTTGCCCTTTCCTTTCTAATGATGTTTTCCATATCATTATTCATTGTATTATTTGAAGTAGACATCCTTCTTCCTTATTAATTTTGATAGTCTAAGGTCACTTGAAAACCTTATATCTCCCTATCTTTTACCCTTTTAAATTCTAAGTTGAATTTGGGTATAAATTCTAACTTTCAATTCTTCAAATCTTGTAGTATACCTTGTTTTCTTAATATTTGAAGAATGATTAAACAATAGTTAAATATCTAGGTAGAATTCATTTTAGCTCCCTAGTATCTTGAATGTGAAAGATCAATTTTGATAATATATTTTCAATTATCAAGTTTTGTAGAATACCTTGTATTTCCTAAATATTTTGAATATAGTATGGTCTTGATAAAATGTTTAGCTTTATAGGTTACCTTTGAGTTGAATCTCTTTTATCTCCCTAATGTTCAACTTCTATTCTTCACCTTATTTCTCCCTATTTATGAATGGAAAGCTAAAGATATTTTTGATGCACCTTCAATTTTGATGAGGTTCTCTATTTTTCAAAAAAATTAAGTTGGATTCCTTATGTCTCATTAATTTGAGCAAGAGACTAATATCAAAAGTAGTTTTTCCAACTCTCTAGCAATTCTATGTTTTTCTTCTAGTATATTTCAATTTTTAATAGTGTAGTTTCTAAATTTCAATAACTTAAATTTGGTGTTGAACTCCTTATAACTCCCTAGTTGGAAATTTAGAAAAGGTATTTGCAAATATAATATTTCTATTTCAATGTAGAAATCCTTATGCCTCCAAGTTAGACTATTTGCAAAAATATTTCTATGCAATTTGGATGAGGTAATTTCAAAAACCTTTCTAAATACTTCTTTCTTCAAATACTTCTAAGGCATTCAATAATATTTCTAAGGTTGCAAATCTATACCTTATTTCTCCTTTTATTAAAACAACCTTGAGTATAATGAATTAATTAACTTGACTTCAATATTATACCTTGTATCTTTTGTAAAGGTTTAAATTAGACTAAATATTTCTTACCTCCTTTAATATAGTTCTCCAAAGCTTTCTCTTGCTTACTTTATACTTTAAATTGTGCTCTTCTTCCACTGTGATGCATTCAATGCACTTTGATGCTCGAACTCCAAAGCTTTGACTATCTAAAATTGTGCCTTTCTATTTCCTTCAGCATAGCACATATGCACTAATATTTAGTGCTTTACTCTCTCCTATTCACTACATTCTCTTTGTGTTCTCCACTATGTTTACTTTGACTTATCCCTTTATTACATGTAGAAGGTGTTACTTTACGTAAATATTAGTGCTTTTCTTATATCAATATACTTGGCATTCAATTTGATGCTTTTCCTATGGTTTCTAAATATTCCTTGGTTGTTAGCACTTTGTATCCTGGGTGACACTTGTATTTTACACCTGTAGTGCTTGTCAATGAATGTTACAACTTGCTACCTCCTTGGTAACATTTGAGTTATCATTGCACTTGACTTATTTGTTCCCTCTATAGTGACTATTTTTCTTCCTTGGTGCTCAAACTCTCCTCATGATGGTTGGTGCTTTGTGTCTAAAATTCCAAATGGTAAATAGCAACTTTACCTTTTCACATTACGTACCATATGTTGCTTGATTCTTAAACACCTTTCCTTCCAATGTAATGCTCATTAATGAGTAATATTCAACCACTTCTATTGCTCTTTCTTCTATATATGTTATGTTGGATGCAACTCGAGTGACTTACCTTATTTTTGTCTTATGTAGCAATGATTATATCAAAATTTGATTGGATATTTATTGCTTTCCTTTAAATAGCCTTGTATTGAGTTTGTACAACTCTAATGGTGTTTACTTAACCTTACCAAAGCTTCTTTGGTGATGTATGTATTTCTCAATGATGTTCTTATATGAATGATAGTGGCACTCTAGGTAACCTTATTTGAATATGGTGGTAGCTCCTCTACATTGGCATGATGGTTCTTCCACTTGTTTGGTGGTTGCTCAACTTGGCACCTATTGATTTAATCTTATTAGTGGTACTCTTATCTCTTTGGTTGGAATTTGGATCACTTGGCACTTTACTACGTAAATGGAACTACTTATGAGTGCTTAACTTCAATAGAAATTTGTGCTCCTTTGTTGTAATGTATTTCCAAAAATTGTATGTAGCTCTAGATAGACAATAGCTATTGCTTGTCCCTTATACTTTCAGACCTTCTTAAGTTGTTACACTAGCTTTCTTGAAATGGTGGCTTTCTTATCTAATATTATGGCACCTCTTCTCTTTGCAAAGGCTTGGTAATTATGGTATTTATTCCATGATAACTTCTATTTATTGGCTACTCTTCCATAATGACTCCTCCTCATATCTATGCTTGGTGGTTTATTCTTTGATGACTCCAAGCTTCTAATTTATGCCAAAACTTGTATCTTTTAAATAGAATAATACTTCTATTTTCTACTATAACTTATTTACTTTCCAAGAGATAGTAAGTATTTGATTATTTTCCTTATATTATTTCTAACTTCTCTTGTCTTTGTTTTAGGTTTTAATCCCTTGGGAATGCTATCTTCTCCAAATTTTAGGATATAAACTTGAGACCTTTCCTTTTGCTACTTTAAAATATTAAACATGGTGCTTTTAAAGACTTAATAATAAGATAATGTGAATGCACAAATAATGAAATTTTATATCACCATTATAGCATACCTTTTGGTCTCCTTTTGTAGCTATATTTCTTGGTGATTTGGTTCACCTATTTTCTGCCCTAAATTTATAAAAAATTTTGCTCGAATATTATTATTTTTTTACCCTAAACTTGTTAATATTTCAACTCTTCTTGTTGTTCAAATCAGCTTATAAACTCAACCATTTTTTTGTTAGAGTATATTACATTATTTGGTACATGCCAACGTACCACCTTGGGTACATAATTAGAGTAGGAGTTTACTTTAGAGTAAGGTTTGAGTACTTACTTCAAGCAAGTAATAAATGCACAAGTGTTAGAATGTGCAATGATGTAAATGTGCATGTAATCCAAATGTACATGATTCATAGGATAGGTATATGAAGAGTTATGGATAGAGTAAAGTCCAAGGCATATATCTTCTTATATATAGTCCTTTAAGGTATAGAGTGAGTGAAAGAGATACAATGTTACAATAGAGAGTTAGATTATAGTCGTGATTAGGTACAATATAGTTCTTCATTAAAAAATTTGAGTGTTCAAGTCCATTATATTGTATTGTACTATTTTTTTGAGCTTTCATTAATGACATACTACTAAGTTATTGCAAAAGTTTATCTCATTGTTTTCCTATATATTATAGTACCATTATCATATAGTTATCATAGTTTACTTATTTTACATCTTGTGGTTGTATTTCCTTCAATATATATCCTCAAAATCTAATAGTGGTATTAGAGCTATAGTAAATCAATAGAAAATAAAGAGAGATACACAAGATATATTAAGAGGAGATCAAAAATCTCATTTTCAATATTTATAAAAATTGCATTTGGCTAGAGTTTTTCCATAGGGTTGTAGAAAAACTCGTGAATACTATGACTCAACATTAATTCCACTATATTTATAAATCAACTAGTGAATATTGATTATCTCTAGATTTAGATTTTATACCATTACATTCTTAATACTTTGTTGCAAGAAAAGAATATTCAAAGAAATTCAAGAAGCTTCCTACAAATATCTAGGAAGAATATCTTATTTGGAATCAATCCAGTAGTTGAAGCAACAAACTGAAGATCAAAAATTTGGAGGTCTAAGGAGAAGGTCCCATTGAAAAATTGTAGACCTGCAAATTGTAGAAGAGAGAAAAATTCTAGAGATGCCTTATTGCAGATTCAAAGAAGAAGAAACTCCAAAAAAGAGTCAAGGAGAATATTAGAGATTGGTGATCTCCATTGATGATTGAAGATTGAAAATTGCAGAAATAGTAGAAGAAATCAGCTCAAGAAGCTGAAGAGACCCACAAGAGATCCCATTGAAGGACTTCCAGTATTGGAAGACTAAATATTTAGAAGGACTAGTAAGAGTCCTATTCCAAATTCTAGAAGTAGCAGATTGAAGATATCAAGGAAGGTCTCATTGAATTCTTGAGAAGAAGACCTAGAGAAGTTGTAGAAATTTGAAGATCCTAGATAAGAGGTCTCAAGGAAGGAGAATATTTGGAGAGCCTTATTGTGATTTTGATGAAGGCCATTGAAGCATCTTTTAGAGAAGGCCATTGAAGCAGATATTAGAGAAGGCCATTGAAGCATATTTTAGAGAAGGCCATTGAAGTAGATTTTAGAGAAGGCCATTGAAGGAGTTTCTAGGAGAACTCATATGAGAAATTTAGTAGAAAGGAGTTTTAGATAGAGCAAAATTTAAGATAATTGTTTCCATCTGACAACAAGTCTAAAAGGATAAGAATTTGATAAGGAGTTTACCAAGTTTTAGAGGAGAATAGTGAAGACCTCAAGACAGTTAGAATATTTAGAAGAAGGCCACTAGATAGGCCAATATTGAAGTTAAAATTTTACAAGGAGGTTGAAGGAGAAAGGAGATAGAGAAGCCACCAAATTTGAGATATTTGGGGATTTCCATTGAAGTCTTGAATGTTATTTTGAAGAAAGAAGGTTTCTGAATTTACAATAAAAAAATGAAGGTATCTAGGAGATAAATCTTAGTTGTGATTTGGAGGAGTTCCCTACCAAATTTAGAAGATTCAAGGATAAAATTTCAAAGGTGAAATTGACTATGAAAGGGCAGCAATAAGGGAAAAATTACTAGTTGCCAAGTCTCATATTTATAGAGAGCATCGTGAAGGAGTTTTAAAGATATAAATAGGTGAGCTAAAGAGCTATTTTGGATAGCAAGGAAGAGTTGTGATTTCATCCATTACAAGGTAGCAATTAGGTGATTCAAATCACCAATATATCCATCATCTAAAAATGCCATTAAGGTAAGCAACTTTGGTGCAAAAATTTCATTACTTGAACATTAGTTACTTGGTTATTATTAAGTTTTGTTGAGCACCATATTAGAGTTTAAAAATTGCAAGGAGAAGGTTGCATATTTAAGTCTTCAAGGGAGTGTAGAAGATAGTTTCTTATAAGGATAAAACTTGCACATCAAAAATAGGAGTTAGATATATTTCAAGAGAAATAAAAATATCAACATCCTATATTTTACTGAAAACAAAGAAGACATTACTCTTAAATGAAGGTTGCATAGATTAAGAGTTCATTAATAGGAGCAATAAGGAGAAATTACTATTACATCATACCAATTATTAAAGGTGCATTAAGTATTCAAGTTAGTGCAAATTTAAGCCATTCAAAAGGGAATTTTAGTTGCATGATTAATATCTTGGATTCATTATCAGAAAGTTAACCAAGAAAATAAATTATAGGAGAGAGTTATCTAGTAAGCAGGGTACCATCAAATCACTATTTTTTTAGGATTATCCATCCTAACATAATTCTATTATTTAATTAATTATTTATTTATTAATTATAATTCACATATGAAAGGTTACGTCCTTCCACAATAGCCTTAGAATAGATATAAAGGTTAGGGTAGATAGTTTTAGGAAGGACATCAAGAAAAATAATATTATTTATTTTTAAATATTTAGGAGGGAGCCCCCTTATAAGTGGCTTGTGATTCTTTTTTCAAATAGTGATTCATTCAAATTTAGAAATTTCTATTATTTTCCATTATTATAATTGTTAAAATTAATATAGAACTCAAGGTTCTATCATTTTAGTATAAGAGCTCTAATTTTTGGCATACCTATTGGGTCATATATTCAAGTTGCTTGTGGATGTTCAAATTGGAAGTCACAAATCTATCACTGTTGCAATAAAGACATCACTTGTAGCCTCTGTATGTGATGGCAAGCCGATATTCACACAACAAAATTTACATTAATTTTCCAAGAAATTGCTTAATACAGTTTTACAGCACCATTTCCAGGCATAAAACTTCTCCTCCCAATCCCGAACTCACCATCCCATTTCTTACATTTTTCTCGAGTTTTTATCGAGGCCTTGATCCTCCAGGCAATTAATGCCCTGCCCAACAAAATTTCTAGTTCGTTTTCCCTCCCGGTCGAGTTTTTCAAAATTTTGCCATAAATGGGCAACTGCCCGATCCACCATGACGCTTGCATTGATGGCCTCCCTTAACCTGCACCGGCCACTTTGTTCAGGTTGTCCTCTGTACTGTTGTCTCCTCCATAAAGCCATCACCTGTAATTGTTGTGTTTCCAGAAGTAATAAATAAATAAATAAAAATGCGTGGCCGACACCTCTCTTATCAATCTTCGTGACCCTCATCTTTGTTTCCATACACGTAGTCGACCGCGTGTAAATCTAGCCATGCCTTCTCCTTGATGCAATATATTCGAAACACGTGTCCTTCACAACTGTCATGCTACACGTGGCTATCCACATGTCAAATTTGGCCTTGCTCGACCATCCGCTTATTCTCTTTTGGGCCTTGTATTCTCCTGGCTGCGATACCGCGAAAGGTCGTGAAATCGTGACATGTCGCGATATCGTGACCAAATGCACCTCTCCTTCGTTGAAGCCTTTTGGGGTCACGATTTTGCGACATGTCACGAAATCATGACATGTCACGATTTCGCGACCCCCACTCCCCATTTTTGCCTTGCCTTGTTCTCTATCTTCTCCAACTCTATAGCTATCAAGTGTCATGCCACGTGTCGGCCTTTAACTGGCCGCAATATCGTGACAGGTCACGATATTGTGACCTATCACGATATCACCTTTGCTTTAAACAATCGTCGCGATATCACGACGGGACTTCACTTCTCATATTTGCTCCGAACTATCATCGCGATATCACGACGGGACTTCACTCCTCACCTTTGCTCCGAACTATGGTCGCGATATCGCGACGTCTTGATATCATGACGAAACTGGCTCAAGCCTTGCCAAGCCTTTTGAGGTTGCGAAATCACGACATGTCACGATTTCACGACCCCTCCCCATGCTTCAAGAAACTTACCCCCTTTGCTCCACAAAACTTCCCCCCTTGGAAAATACCGAAAATAAATCAAATGCAAGGTACTTAGAAAATTTAGAAACATTTTTGGAAGATGCAAGATTGCTCTACGATCACTGGATGCTCCTACATCAGACACCCGAGGTAAATAAAAAAAAGTGACCCTCACTTCTGTTCTGTTAGGGGAAGACCCAGGCGGTCAACCTCCATCTTCGACAACCAAGTTGCATCTTCAACCGGTATGCCTTTCCACTTTATCAAATACTCAGAATACTGCTTGTTTTTGGTGCTTCTGCCTTCACGAGTGTCCAATATTTCCTCGACCTCGTCTGTGGTTGGAGTAGATGCTAGAATTTGCCATAATTCTGCACTTGGTACCTCTGTACTCTCTCCCTCATGATATTCTACTAGATATGAAATATTAAAAATAGGTGAAATATCAAGCCAACTTGGCAATTCCACTTCATATGCATTTCTTGACTCTCGTTTTCCCAGTATTCTGCATGGCCCAAACTTCTTCATCTTCAATTTGTTATAAGTCTTGGCAGGAAATCTCTCCTTCTTGAGATGCACCATGACCTCATCTCCTACTTTGAACTCTTTGAACCACCGCTTCTGGTCTTCCCTTGTATTATATTGAGTATTCATTTTAATAATTTGTTTCCTTACTCCTTCATGCAGACTTTTCATATGTTCCGCAAATTCTTCTGCCTTGACACTACACTTTTCTCTCTTGCCCAACTTTCTTAGTTCAGACACATTTCTTGGGTTGTTCCCATATATTATCTGGAATGGAGATTTATTTGTGCTCTTATTGACTGAACTATTATACGCAAATTCCGCCTGCGGTAAAACTAAATCCCATCCCTTGGGTTGATATGCTATCAAGCATCTTAGCAAATTACCCAGGCTTCTATTCACCACCTCTGTCTGTCCGTCAGTCTGTGGGTGGTATGCAAAACTGAATTTTAGATCTGTCTTCAACTTCTTCCACAAAGTTCTCTAGAAATACCCAACAAACTTTGTATCTCTGTCAGAAACTATGCTTCTTGGTAGACCGTGAAGTCGTACCACTTCCTTGAAGAATAACCCTGCAATGTGAACTGCATCACTCATCTTCTGGTAGGGAATAAAATATGCCATTTTGGAGAATCGGTCAACCACCACAAATACAGAGTCATTTCCCCTCTGCGTCTTCGGCAATCCAAGAATAAAATCCATGCTTATGTCCTCCCATGGCCTCTCTGGCATAGATAATGGTTGGTATAATCCTATGTTTTGCCTTACACCTTTTTCCATCTGGCATATTCTACAACCTTGCATAAACTTTCGCACATCTTGCTGAAGTTGCGGCCGGTAGTAATTTTCCTCCACCAGGGCAATGGTCTTATCCCGACCAAAATGCCCACCCAGTCCCCCGCTGTGTTTCTCCTTGATTAAGTTTTCTCGCATGGAACTCCTTGGAATGCATAACTTACTTCCCCTGAACAACATTCCATCTTGGATTAGAAAATCCAACCATCTTGTCCTGTCCTCAGTAACAGGTGTCAAGCAAGCCATCCAGGCTTCTGCAAAATCTGGATCTTCGGGTACAGACCCTTCAGTTCTTCAAACCCCACTACTTCCACTGTCATTTTAGTCAGTAAATTATGCCTTCTACTTAAGGCATCTACAACTCTGTTGGATTTCCCACTTATGTGCTTCAGCACAAAGGTATAGCTTTGGAGGAACTCCACCCACTTCATGTGCCTTTGATTCAGTTTTGTTTGACTATTAATATATTGTAAAGCCTGATGATCAGTAAATAGAATAAAATCCTTTGGCAATAAATAATGTCTCCACTTCTTCAGAGCTTGAACAATAGCATAAAATTCTTGGTCATAAATGGAATACTTTTTTCGAGCATCGTTTAACTTCTCACTAAAATAAGCAACAGGTCTGCCTTCCTGACTCAGTACAGCCCCTATTGCACTGCCACTGGCATCACAGTCCACCTGAAATACCTTGTTAAAGTCTGGGAGTGCCAAAATAGGCTGTTCTGTGACCTTTTTCTTTAATGCATCAAAGCTCTTCTCAGCCCCTAATGTCCACTTGAATTCCTTTTTATCCCCTCTCATTGTTTCTGTGAGAGGTGCACAAATGATGCTGAAGTTCTTTATGAACTTCCTGTAAAAGCTGGCTAGACCATGAAATGATCTTACTTATGTTGTGCTTCTTAGGGTAGGCAATTCGATGATGGCTCTCACCTTCTCTGGGTCCATTTTTAGACCTTCTGCAGAGATTATAAACCCCAGGTATACTAACTCTTTCTTGACAAAATTACACTTTTTTAGATTTATTAATAACTGCTCCTCTCGCAACTTTTCAAAAACCCTCTTGATATGCATCAGGTGTTCCTCTAGGGTTCTACTAAAAATTAATATATCATCTAAATAAACAATGACAAACTTTCCTAGAAACTCTTTCAGTACTTCATTCATCAGCCGCATGAAGGTACTCGGTGCATTGGACAGCCCAAATGGCATGACCAACCACTCATACAAGCCCTCTCTTGTCTTGAAGGTTGTCTTCCATTCATCTCCTTCTCGGATACGGATCTGATGATATCCACTTTTCAGGTCAATCTTCGTGAAATACTCAGCTCCACTCAAATAGTCCATGATATCATCCATCCTTGGTAATGGGAATCTATATTTCATAGTGATATTGTTGATGGCCCGTGAATCTGTACACATTCTCCATTCCCCATCCTTCTTTGGTGCCAACACTACGGGTACTGCGCATGGGCTCAAACTTTCCTGAATCAATCCCTTCTCCAATAATTCTTGGACCTGCCTGTTTAACTCCTCAGTCTCTACAGGCGTCATTACGTGTGCAGCTTTATTTGGCAAGCTCGATCCTGGCACCAAATCTATATGGTGGCTGATTTTCCTCATGCGGGGTAAACCCTCAGGCACATTATCAGACACAATATCTGGAAATTCCTCCAGCAGATCTAGGACTTCTATTGGGGTATCTTGGCATTCTTTCTCCCTAACTCTAGGAATTATTGCATAACATAAATGTTCATGCTTCAAACCATCCAGAAACTTTCTCCCTTCAACTAAACAGATTCTGGAGCTGTTACATACCTTTTCATCCGCCTCCTTCACGGGTTTTAGCTTATGGCGTACACCATTCTTTGTTAATGAGTAGGTGTTGGCACGGCCGTCATGCACTGCACTCCGATCGAACTGCCAAGGCCTCCCCAGCAACATATGGCAAGCATCCATAGGTAGGATGTCGCACAGGACTTCATCACAATAATTTCGAATATTAAATTTAATGGAGCACTGCTCATTGACCAAGGCCCTATGGTCCTTTTGTAACCATACGACTCGATATGGGTGCGGGTGCTTCTTCCTCTCTAATTGTAACTTGGTAACCATTTCTTCTGAAACCAGGTTATCCGTGCTACCATTGTCAATAATAGTATTGCAAACCTTGCCCGCGCATTTACACCTTGTGCGGAATAAACTTCTTCTCTGATCTATGTCCTTCTCCTCATTCAATAGGACTCTTCTTACGATCATTGCTTCCCCTCTCTCCGCTTCTTCCGAATGTTCAGACTCAGCATCTTCCTCTACCACAGCAGCCCTGGCTGGACCCTTAGGCCTTTTGTTTGTCCTTTTCTCGGTGTTGTGGACACTCAAATGCCCAATGTCCTTCTTCACCACAGTGGAAACATGTCCCATGAAATACTCCTCTTCCAAACCCTCGTCCAGATCCACCCCGTCCTCTTGGGTAGCTATTCTGATCTCGGGGCTGATAAACATCCTCTTCCCTTTGATCCTGGTTACTACTGGCTTCACCAGTCTTCTTTGGGTCTTTATATTTTTCTCCACTGGTTCTCCCACTAGTTCTTCCACCACGGCCCCTTCCTCTTTGCTTGCCTTCAAACCACCTATTCAGTTTTTCTTCCACCTTTAAGGCAAACTAGTAAGCATCCTCAATGGTGCTTACCCGAACTAGGCTCAGCTCTTCCTGGATACCGAGTCTCAACCCATTGATATAATGGGCTACCTTTTCTTTGTTTGCCTCTAAATGCCCAGTTCTAATAGAGATCTTGTAAAACTCCTCGATGTATTCTTGGACAGTTTTGTTTGTCTGTCTCAAGCTCTACATTTTTCTTAGCAGATCCAACTCGTAATCTGCCAGAATAAACTATCTTTTCAAATTTTCCACCATTCTATCCCATCTTGTTATTCTCTCCTTCCCTCTTTTGTTCCTCTCCAACTGTATTCCCCTCCACCAAATGCTGGCATGACCTTTCAACTTGGTCTTAGAAAATCTGACCCGATTGGGGTCTTCAACCTCCTCATATTCGAAATATTCTTCTAAATCATTTATCCAATCAATCACCTCTTCTGGATTCAGGTTTCCCGAGTATGTAGAAACCTCCATTTTTGGTTGCTTTCCAATCTGAGAGATGGCCTTGTACAACCGGGCTTGTGCAGGATCCATAGCCTCTTCCTCTTCCTCAGATTGGTCTTCTTCTTCAACTTCGTCTTCACTTCCCTCATCCCTTTCGGGCTCGTGCCTTCTGCGTAACTCTTCTTGCAGGGCTTGAACTTGTCTCTGCAAGGCTCGAAAGTCTTCGGTCGACACCACATTTCCTACTCCACCACGATTTCTTCATGGAGGCATTTTTCTTTCTTCCCTTATGAATCCTTCCACAGATCCTAGTGTAACTGCCTCTCTTTCGGTGATCTGTTACACGCTCAGGAGCTCCCACTCTGATACCACTTGATGGCAAGCCGAGATTCACACAACAAACTTTACATTAATTTTACAAGAAATTGCTTAATACAGTTTTACAGCACCATTTCCAGGCATAGAACTTCTCCTCCCAATCCCGAACTCACCATCCCCTTTCTTACATTTTTCTCGAGTTTTTATCGAGGCCTCGATCCTCCAGGAAATTAATGCCCTACACAACAAAATTTCCAGTTCGTTTTCCCTCCCGGCTGAGTTTTTCAAAATTTTGCCATAAATGGGCAACTGCCCGATCCACCATGACACTTGCATTGATGGCCTCCCTTAACCTGCACCGGCCGCTTTGTTCAGGCTGTCCTCTGTACTGCTGTCTCCTCCATAAAGCCATCACCTGTAATTACTGTGTTGCCAGAAGTAATAAATAAAAAAAATGCGTGGTCGACACCTCTCTTATCAATCTTCATGACCCTCATCTTTGTTTCCATACACGTAGCCGACCGCGTGTAAATCTGGCCATGCCTTCTCCTTGATGCAATATATTTGAAACACGTGTCCTTCACAACTATCATGCTACACGTGGCTGTCCACGTGTCAAATTTGGCCTTGCTCGACCGTCCGCTTATTCTCTTTTGGGCCTTGTCTTCTCCTGGCTGCGATACCGCGATAGGTCACGAAATCGTGACATGTCGCGATATCACGACCAAATGTGCCTCTCCTTCGCTGAAGCCTTTTGGGGTCGCGATTTCGTGACATGTCGTGAAATCATGACATGTCACGATTTCGTGACCCCCACTCCCCTTTTGCCTTGCCCTGTTCTCTATCTTCTCCAACTCTGCAGCTATCAAGTGTCACGCCACGTGTCGGCCTTTAACTAGCCACGATATCGTGACCTGTCGCGATATCACGATGGCACCATCCCCTCCGCCTTTGCTTTAAACAATCATCGTGATATCATGATGTCACGATATCGTGACGGGGCTTCACTTCTCATCTTTGCTCCGAACTATCGTCGCGATATCGCGACGGGACTTCACTCCTCACCTTTGCTCCGAACTATGGTCGTGATATCGTGACGAAACTAGCTCAAGCCCTGCCAAGCCTTTTGAGGTCGCGATTTCGTGACCCCTCCCCATGCTTCAAGAAACTTACCCCCTTTGCTCCACAAAACTTCCCCCCTTGGAAAATACCGAAAATAAATCAAATGCAAGGTACTTAGAAAATTTAGAAACATTTTTTGGAAGATGCAAGATTGCTCTACGGTCACCGGATGCTCCTGCATCAGTATGTCTGCTACTACATACATAATAGGAATTCAAAAGAAACCAGCATCCACTTGATCACCATCCACAACCACCCTAACAGTATCACCAGAATATTTAAGAAGGTAAATACAATTTTTTTTCTTTCTTTGGTCCCTCACAGCTACAACCATCATGCAATTGGCCACCATCCATAGCCACCCTAGCAAACATCATCAAAACATCTCAGAATAAATTCAAAATCGCTCCTCCATGCAGCATCGTTCTTTGACAAAAGAGTGATCACTCTCAAATCCAAATAAATACCATCAAAACATATTGGAAGAAGTTCAAAATTTCTCCCTCACATGACATCATTATCCAACGAAACATTCAAAAAATTGGGAGAAAAAATTAAAATTTTAAAAAGGTCGTCTAAGGTTTAAAATAATTTTTGTCACTATGAAAGCAAGAACCATAATTTTTTAGTTTTTTTTTTTACAAGGGAAGCGTGGGCTTTATCCCACATTATTCCCCATGAAGGGAAGCTAGGTAAATAAATAAGATTCATCACATATAGGAAGAATGACTACCATGCAGTAGTCACACGGCCCTTCTCGTGCATCTGCAAATCCAGCTTATCCATCATCTTCGATCATCTCACACTCTATGCATGTTGTTTCATATACACCTAGTACTTACTACCTTGTGCTTCATGCTACCCTATCAGTATGCTTCTCACCTCATGCTATGATCTACCGACTACCACCTTGTGCTCTATGCTACCCTATTATTCTTCTTCCTACCTCGTACTCTACTCCACCCACTACCACCTTGTGCTTTGTGTTTCCCTATCAGTCTACTTTCCATATCATGCTCTTATCAGTTGTCTTCATCAATCTACTTGTCACCTTGTTCCATTGCTAGTCACCAGCTTGTCTATGTCTCATTTGTGCTAAAAATATAACCGTTGGAGGTCATGCTAAAATTGTAACCGTTGGAGGCTAAAGGGTCCAAACTCAAGTTGCTAAAAATATTTTTTTTAGGGGTAACTATATTTATTTTACCAAAATTCAAAACTAAATTTAATTTAATTTTTTTGAATTCTTGAATTCCATAACAATTCCTAAAATAGCTTATGGAAGAAGATCACAAGACTCTACTCTCAAAAAATTGGATCACGATGTTCATCAAATAAAAGACCAACTTTCTCAAGTTAATCTCATCAAGTTATCAGATTTAGAAGAAAGGATAACCAGGCTAAACTTGAAATTCGATTCAATGACTCAAAGTCTTAACAAGATGAATCAAAATTTGGTGTTAGCTATAACTAATCCACCTTCAAATTCACAAATCTCGGGATCATCAGGAGGGTCGATGCATCAGGTGCATCTTGGGGGCCCACAAACATTTATCCTTCCAAGAACAACTAAATTGGATTTCCCCAAATTTGAAGGAGGTGATCCCACTAATTGGATTTATCGGGTAGAACAATACTTTTCCCTAAACCAGATCCCTGATGCACAAAAAGTTTGTATTGCATCCTTCCATCTTGAAAATGATGCTATCCAATGGTACCAATGGTATGAAAAGACTAATGGCATGCCTACTTGGCTAGACTTTACACATAATCTATTGGTATAGTTTGGCCCTAGTAAATTTAAATATTTCATAGGAGCCCTTACCAAACTGCATCAAACCACTTCTGTGCATGAATACCAGGCTCAATTTGAGAAACTAGCCAATCGCACAATAGGGTTGGATGCCTCATTTTTCCAAAGTTGTTTCATCAGTGGATTAAAAGAAGAAATTTGACTAGAAATACAGATGTTCAATCCCAGTACCATGATGCAAACCATTGGATTGGCCAAATTAGCCAAAGATAAATTCAATGCTCAACATCGATTAGGAAAAACACCTATTGGGAAATCATAAATCACTTACACTACCCCAAAACCTAACCGAACCTTACCAATTAAGCATCTCAACCTTGAGGAAATGAAGGAACGATGAGCAAAGGGCCTCTGCTATAATTGTGATGAGAGATATGTGCCAAATCATAAATGCACTACACAAAAGTTATATCTACTAGATGCAATTGATCCTTGTAGTTCAATAGAAGGAAATGAGATAGAAGTAGAAGTAGTGATGGATACACCCGATGATAGCACTGAGGATACACCAAAATTTTCTTTCAATGCCCTCACAAGATTTTCTTCTCCACAAACTATGAAAGTTTGAGGATACTTCAAATGACAAAACCTCATTGTGCTCATTGACTCTGATAGTACACATAATTTCATCGACCCACATGTGGAAAAACAAGCTAATTTCTATATACAACCCTATAATAATTTTGAGGTCATGATTGGTAATGGGGGAAGGATTACCTATAAAGGGAAGTGCTAGAATATTAAGCTCACCATGGGTGATTATAGCATGAAAAATGATATGTATGCGCTTCCATTAGGAGGATGTGATATTGTCCTAGGGGTGCAATGGTTGCGAACACTCGGGACAATCCAATGGGATTTTGAGGCATTATGGATGTAATTCACAACTAAAAACCAGACATATACTCTTAAAGGATTACAATAAAGCCCCTCACAAATAGTGAGTTCTCACCGCATGGAAAAAATTATTTGCAAAGGAGGTAAGGGAATGGTTGCACAATTATTTTCTATTCAATCAACTAAGAAGGAACAAAATGAAGTGATAGAATTACAACTCCTAACACGTCATTCCAGAGTATTTGACGAACCAAAAGGGTTGCCCCCACCATAGTCATGATCATGCTATACAACTTCTTCCTGGAAATCAACCCCCAAATATTTGGCCTTATCGATATCCCTACCTATAGAAAACTAAAATTGAGAAACTTGTGCAAGAATTATTGAAGGCAGGTGTTATTCGACCTAGTGTTAGCCCTTATTCTTCTCTAGTCTTATTGGTCTATAATAAGGATGGATCATGGCGTCTATGTATCAATTTTTGTGCTCTTAACAAACTCACAATCAAGGATAAATTTCCCATTCTTGTTATCGATGAGTTGCTGGATGAGCTTCATGATGCTAAATACTTTTCAAAGTTGGATCTAAGATCAGGATATCATCAAATTAGAGTCAGAGAAGAAGATATTCCTAAAACTACTTTTTGAACTCATGAAGGACACTATGAATTTTTGGTCATGCCTTTTGGCCTCACCAATGCTCCTTCAACATTCCAAAGCCTAATGAACCAGGTATTTCGCCCTTATCTTCGAAAATTTATTTTGGTTTTCTTTGATGATATTTTGATTTATAGCCAGACATGGGAGGATCATTTGGTTCATTTAGAACAAACCTTGAAAATCTTGGGCAAAAACCAACTATATGCCAAACATTCAAAATGCTCTTTTGGGCGAGAAGAGATTGAGTATCTGGGACATATCGTTTCCAAGGATGGGGTTAAAGTGGACCCCCACAAAATTGAAGATATGAAAAATTGGCCTACCCCAAAATCATTGAAAAGCTTACATGGTTTTCTTGGATTAACTGGGTATTATCATAAATTTGTTAAAGACTATGGCAAGATTGCTGCCCCATTAACAAAATTAACTTAAAAAAATGCTTTTCTTTGGTCCTCCAAAGCTGACGATGCTTTTGCCAGATTAAAGGATGCCATGTGTTCCACTCCTGTGTTGGCCATGCCAAATTTTTCCAAAACCTTTGTGATCGAAAGTGATGCTTTTGGGTTGGGAATAGGTGTCATTCTCATGCAAGAGGGATGACCCTTGGATTTCACTAGCAAGGCATTTTTTAGGTGAAACTTGGCCCAATCAACATATGAGAAAGAGATGTTGGCCATCATTCATGCCATCCAACATTGGTGACCATATCTCATTGGTCAACATTTCATTATCTGTATCGATCATCATAGTTTAAAATATTTCCTAGAACAACGTATCTCCACCCCTGAGCAACAAAAATGGGTCACTAAACTATTAGGGTATGATTATGAGATCATGTATCATAAGGGGAAGGACAATGTGGTTGTTGATGCCCTTTCACATAAATTCAAAGATTCACCATAGTTGCAAGCACTATCATCACCTATTCCACAATGGATAGACAAGGTAACAAAGGAATGACTTAGTGATAGTTCAACACAATCATTAATTCAACAACTCCAACAAGATCCCACCAGTAAGCCTCACTATACTTGGAGCAATGGAATGCTTAGATTCAAGGGGTGTATTGTACTATCTCCTACCTCCTCATATCACACCAAAATACTCCATGAGTTACATGCCACACCTATAGTAGGACATTCTGGATTTCTGAAAACTTATAAGAGGGTGGCTCGATCCTTTTATTGGGAAGGAATGAAACATGATATCAAAAACTTTGTTGTCGAATGTGAGGTTTACCAAATATAGAAGGGAGAGACTACGGGTACCCCTATACTTCTTCAACCTCTCCCTATTCTGACCAAAACATGGACTGATATTTCGATGGACTTCATTGAAGGTCTTCCCAAGTCTTCAAAAAAAATGTTATTCTAGTAGTGGTGGATCGATTGTCTAAGTATACCCATTTTTTCTCCTTAGCACACCCTTACAAGGCTATTAACGTAGCACAACTATTCCTTGATAATATTTTCAAACTCCATGGTATGCCTTCCACCATCATTAATGATCGTGATCCCACATTCACTAGTCATTTTTGGAAGGAATTGTTCAAGCTCCAAGGCACTCAACTCCGAATGAGTTTGACTTATCATCCCCAAATCGATGGCCAAACAGAGATTGTAAATAAATATTTGGAGACTTACATTGTTTTGCTTCTGCTCAACCCATTCATTGGGTAAAATGGCTTCCCTTGGCGGAATGGTGGTATAATACTTCATACCATACTGCCATTAAAATGACACCCTATGAAGCCCTGTATGGCCAGGCACCACCAACAATCACATATTATATTCTAGGATGTACCAATGTAGCCATAGATTCTGAGCTTTCTACTCGAGCCAATATTTTTCATCTTCTTAAGGAAAATTTACTCACAGCACAACATCGAATGAAACAACAGCGGATCAACATCGGATCAAACGTGAGTTTCAAGAGGACGATATGGTATTCCTATGACTTCAACCTTACCACCAAACTTCTCTCAAACTCAAAGGTTCACAGAAATTAACCCCAAAATTCTATGGACCTTTCAAAATTCTGCAGTGCATAGGACCCATTGCCTACAAACTGGAGTTTCCCGAGTCTTCCAAAATTCATCTTGTGTTTCATGTATCTTACCTCAAGCCAATTGTTGGTTCACACGTAAAAATACAAACTCAGTTACTTGACTTCATCGAGGATGGATCCCTCATGGTTGAACCTAAAGCAGTCTTGGATCATTGCACCCACCAACTTCGCCATCACACCATCACCGAAGTTCTAATTTAGTGGTGGGGCTTCCCATTGGAGGATGCTACTTGGGAAGTACTTCATCAATTCCAACAACAATTTCCTTGGCTTGAGATTTCTTCATCATGTTTACTACCAAGGAGTAGTGCAAAGAAGCTACCTCATCAAGGAAGAGAGAAATCTTGCAAAAGGATATTTAAAGACTTCAAAACTTCAGTGCAAATTAAGGTATTCTATTTTAACTATTGCAAATATATTTGCATTAGATTATTGTACCATATTCCTCTTGTCCTACGTAGAAAAAGAGGACAAATATAGAGTGTCTCAAAGACACTATAATAGCTAGCAAAGTATATTTACAAAGTGGCCATTTCATCAAAGTAAAGTTGCAAATATCAAGCTAAGAAAGAGATCCAATGAAGGGCTCAATAGTTGAGTTTTAAGGTGTCTAAAAACATCAAATCTATCACTAAATTGAGCATAAAAAAGCACCATTAACCTATAACATCAAAACATATGTAAGACAACTTTATATCCATTACAAGTCCAATGTAAAGCAAGAAGAATAGCATGAAGGATAAAGAAGTGCAAGGTACAAGACTAAAGCATATGCAAGTTATGTAAAAATCAAGGTGAAAACAAATGTGTATTACCCAAGAAATAGATGAACCGCCAGCTAAGAAGAATCATCACCAAAGAGGGTACTTTTGGAGTGCCATAAAACCACCATAGCTTAATCCAACTTCATCATAGAATAGCATCACCATTCACCTGAGAGAAAGCATTGAAGACAAGGCCTAGTGCATTTGTTTGTAAGAAGTATACAAGGAATAAAATATGTTGAAGGTATCCTTACATGCAAGATAAAGGAGTGTCACTTGCAAACTCGATCCAAGGCATCTTGTGCCACTTGGCACAACAAAAGAAGATTCCTCACATTATTTTTAATACCTACGCAGGAAGGAAGTTCTCAGAATAAGAGTAATGCTTATCTTGAAGCATTGAAGGCATATTTCAAATGTTAGAAGGTATATTAATCATTTCACATAGTTCAAGGAAGATATGAGCATTAAATGCATTTAAAATAATGCTCATCAATATTGTAACTTCCACTTTCCACCTAAGTAATGTATGCACTACGTGGCCAAAGAATCAAGAAGGTACAAAGGGCCTATTAAAGCACCCAAGTTGAAGAGAAGCATATAGATTTGGAAGCATGTAGTCAAGCATTAAGCATGGAGTCAAAGTGCATTAAAGAATGTAGAGGAAAACTCATAAGGTACCCATGAGCAATAAATACTCTCAATCATATATAATATATTAGAATTACAACACCAAAATTATGGATAGAAGAGCCAAACCAGAGGCCAATTAGCATGTGCATTTCAAGGAAGGTAAAAGCTTTACATAATTAAATATTTGCTTTCCTTAAGGAGTTATAAGGTACTAAGCTTAAAGTTTATTATTGTACTGAAGAACCAAACTTAGTGATTTACAAGTCAACTTAAGAAAAGGGAGTATATCTTAAAAGATATTAAAATTGCACTAGATTCAAACATTAAAATATTTGTAAATAATTAATTAGGAGTTATAAGGTTTTCAACATTGGAAAATTTGAAATACTAGTTTGCAAATATTATTACTTTCTAAATTAGGGAGATATAAGGAATACTACACCATACTTTAGTTTCTTGGAATTTAGAAAATTGAACCATTAAAAATTGAAGGATTAAAGAAGAAAAACTATTAATTGCTTGAAATTTAGAAATTGCATTTTACATTAATCCAACTAAAAGGTATTGAAGTAAAAGAACCTTATTAAAACTTGAAGGTGCATCATCATTTATATTTAGCTTTCTACTTACTAATTATTAGGGAGACATAAGGCAAGAAAGTTGAATATTAGGGACACAAAAGGAATTCAACTCAATCTAGGAAATATAAGCATACTATCAAGGTTGATAGTACATTCAAACCCTTTCTAGATAGAAGTCATTTTACAAAATTTATAAAATTGAAAAATTCTTAGCAAGGTTGAGCATATACTCTAAACTAGGGGGACATAAGGTAGACTACTTCAAAGGTTCTATCAAAAATATTCTCAAGAGAAAAAATAATTATATTGATTAATCATACACTACAATATTTGATCCATCCTAAAATTCAGATAGATAGATAGATATAAGGTCTTCATGCTGGAATTTTTGAGCAATTATGTTGTCATTGATGTCAAGTGCTAGATGCAAGAAAAGTTAATCTAAGTTCAAGGAAATTGATAAAAAGAGTGTTAAAATATTTATATTTTAAGCCCAAGATATTTGGGATAAATCTCCACATGGCTAGTTAAAAGGTTGAATGCTCTGGCCTAAAAATCCCAAAGGAAGAAAATGTTTAGGCTCAAAAAGGAAATAATATTATAATATTAAAGTTATAAATTTAAGCCTAAGGTTCAATTATAAAATAATTATAATATTTATATTATAATATTTTATAACCCTAAGTGGGTTTGGTGCCAACTTTGAAAAAGAGAAAGAATGCACTGGTGATGTCCTTAGCATGGTGGTAAATCCATATTTATATGGTAATTTTTAGTGTCCTAAGGTGGAGTGTTCGATGCGTATTTCAAGTGATTAATGTGAATTTTTGGCATGCACAATCGTGAGTAGAAGAAGATGAATTTTTTATTTTAAAAAAAGAAAGGACTTTGGACGTGTATAAGGATAAGATCATTCGATATTATATCCGACTAGGCAGTTGGCCTAGCTGTAGACTGGGCAGTATTAAGGTGCTTGCATATGGTAGATTTTATGTTCAAATCCGGGTGATGACAATTTTGTTCAGCATTTTTATTGGCAAGGAAATTGAGAGGAAGTCAAAGCATGCATCTTGCCTTTTCATACTTGTTTGGGTGGTTGGCCTAGTGGCATCCCAAAAGGTGCTAGTGCGCTAGCAGGCGGTAGGTGTTGTGTTCGAATCTTCCACAACAATTTTTTGTAAGCATTAATTAAATTTTTAATTGCCTAAGGTTGAGGGTTATGCACATGAGGTGTATTTGATTATTTGAGCATTGTTGACTTAGGGAGGTATAAGGGGAAATAATTTTTAATTATTTCTTGCAATTTCTTTTGGAGAAAAATATTATGAAAATATCTTTTTGCTGAAAAGTGATTTTATGGAGTAATAAGAATTTTTTATAATTCTTTTATGAATGTTTTTGAAATTAAGAGGGAGTTAAAAGGTGTATGAAGTATTTCTATTTCTTGTATTTTACTTCATTTTGAAGGGCTTGGTTTTATGATTTAATTCTCTAGTTTGAGAAACCAAGAGAGTTGGTTTGGAACTTAATTGTGCACACTTGTTGAGAGATATTTCCCAATGTATGAGAAGGTGTTGTGCTAATATTTTGAAGTTGCAAAATATATCCTTTTTGTGAGACAGGTTTTGGAGACATATCTTCATAAGGTAAATTAAGAGGTATGGACACATCTTTCCTTATTTAAGGTGTTTTGTTGAATGAATATTTTTGAAACATAAGGTGGAGTGAAAAGGATTATTTGATAAGAATTGTTGGAAATATTTGAGTTAGGTTTTGTGCTTCATGGTTGAATGGTTTGAAAATATTTGGGAGAGAATTTGAAACAATCCATGCTTCTATGAAATAGTTTAATACATTTATGCTAGAAATAGTGAACTACTTATGCTAGAGTTGAAGACAAGTTAGTGCATCTTTGTGAAATATTTTAAACATTGGTTTAAGAGATATTGATTGCAAGTGTGAAAGTGGTTGAGATTAATTTTGTGAAAGGAAATTGTAAATTATTAAGGTTGATGTTAGAGAGAAAATTTGGAAGAAAGATATATCAGTTTTGTGAAGCAAGTTATACATTGTTTTGATTTTATTTGAAAAGGATTTTTGCAAGAGATAAATATTGGATTAGTTGAATGCAATATTTGTGAATGTGAAGAACATATTAGGATTTTTATAGTGTACATCATTCTCTATATTTTCTAGAGGTTAAATGAATCCTCAGTAGAATATATATGTTTGAGGAAAATATTTCTGAAAAAGATATAAGCTTTATTTGTATGCAAGTTTGGAAATATTTGAGCATGCTTAGTGAGCAACCTTGAGGGTAGATTTCGGAAAGTCTTTTGAGAATGCTTGAGGGCAGATTTGAGAAAGTATTTTGAGAAGACTTGAGGGAAGATTTGAGGAAGTCTTTTGAGAAGGCTTGAAGGTATATTTGAGCAAGTCTTTTGAGAAGGCTTGAAAGAAGATTAGAGCAAGTCTTTTTTTAAGGCTTGAGGATAGATTTAAGACAAAATTGAGAGCAGGTTTGATTGATGATTTGTTCAATATTTGTGTTAAGGCTTGGGGTAGATTTGAGATAAAATTTGGTGTATATTTAAGAGCAGAGTTAGACCAGATTTGTGCTAGATTTTGGATAGATTTTGATACAAAATTTAGATAGATTTTGGTGTATATTTATGAGTAAAGTTAGAACATATATGTGCTAGACTTGGGACAGAGTTTGGTGTAGATTTGAGATAGATTTTAGGGTAGGCTTTGGAGGTTATAGAGGAAAGAGGATAGTAGTCTCCAATGTATAGAAATCCATAAACCAGTGTAGTGGGGATAAATATATCCTATGAAGAGAGATCCACAAGCCAGAGTAGTGGGGGTAGAAGTCTTCTATAAGATCACCAGTTAGAGTAGAGGGGATAGATTTCTCCTATGGAGACATATCCATGAATGAGAGCAAGGGGAAAGAGTTATCCTATGGAGATATATCCATGAACCAAAGCAAGGGGAAAGAGTTCTCCTATGGAGTGAGATCCATGAACCAGCTAGAGAGATAGGGTTCTTATATGGAGAGAGATCCACAAACCATTTGAGGAGATAGATTTCTCCTAGATTGATATCCATAAACTAGAGCAAAGGCGATAGAGTTCTCCTATGGAGAGAGATCCACAAATCAGGGCATAGGGGATTATGTATCATTTGTACATAGGTCCATAAATATTGTAATAGGGAGTTGAGTCCCAAGATATTTGTTGAGAAAATTTAGAAGAAATATTTTCTCCGTGGATGTAACCCACATTGGGTGAACCAAACTAAATGTATGTCTCTCATGTGTGTGATGATATGTGTATTGATTTGATTACTGCTATTGATATTGCCATTGATATTATTGGATAATATTATTTGGGAAATAAAAGTAAAAGTTGATTTTATATTGTTCACCCCCTTCTCAGTATAAGCCTATGTTCTTCACTTGGTATCAGAGCAGGTTCCTTTAGGGAAGCCTACCAGCTTGAAGGAAGATCTATAAGAACACATAGGTAGGAAATGCAAAAGAAGAACCATGAGATCTAAGAAAGAAGGAACATACATTACTATGGTGAGAGAATAATTTGATCCCTTTATTAGCAAGATTGGTATTAATAAAAAGGAAGAAGAAAATTCTATGAGATGTGTTGAATGTGGTAAACTTGGTCACATGGCACTTTATTGTCCATAAAATGAGTATGATAGAAGTAAATTGGAAAACAAATTTGATTTTGATCTCAAAGAGATTGTTGCTCTAAGAGGAGAAGTGGAAATAGATTCAAGTGATGAATCAAGTAGTGAAAAGAAAGCTAACTTTGTAAAAGGGAATAAGAAGGAACTAATAATACTCAAATATTTTATTTGTGGTAACTTTGGTCACCTTAAATATCATTGTACAAAAATTGGTTATAGTAGTAGTGAAAAAGAATATGAATATGCTCTTGAAGACCTAGAGGAAGATTTAGAAAAATAAAATAAGGGAGCCACAGTTGAGGAACTTGTTGAGTTAAAAAGGTAAAACTTAGAATTGAAAGTTCAAATACAAGAGGATGAGAAAACTAAGACAAAGCTTCTACAAAATCCCCCTGACTTAAAATTTAAGGATAAAAAGATAAGAAGAGTTGAATAAGGTATGGTTGAGAAGGTAAAGGTAAAAGAACTAGAATGTGAGAGACTTGTTGTTGATATTGAAGAATTAAAAAGAGAAAACTCAAGATTGAAATCCCAAGTACAAGAGGATGAGGAAACAAAGACAAAGTTTCTACAATATCTCACTAACCTTAAGGTTAAGGTTGAAGAGGTAAGGAAAATTGAGGGAGGTATGGCTAAAAAATTAAAAGCAAAAGAGCTAGAGTGTGAAAGACTAGAACATGAAGTAGCTTTTCTAAGAATGGAAGTGAAAGATACCAATGATAAGCTACACAAGTTTGAAAAAATTTCAAAAGCTTTGGATAACATTACCAAAGCACAAAGATCTTCATTTATCAAAACAAGACTAGGCAATGAAAAATTTCAAGAGGTATAGAAAGGGAAGTCAAGCTCAAAAGAAAAGGAAGTCTCAAAGGAAGCATCAAAAGAAGTGATTTAAGAAGAACCTAAAACTTATGTCGATGTGTTGAGAGGTGATAGCATCAAAAAGGAAGTGAAAAATGCACCATAAAGAGACAAAGATCATAACAAAAAAATCAAGGAAAGAATAACGAGATCAAGGCAAGATGGTTGGCCTAGCAGTAGACTAGGTTGTGTTAAGGTGTTGGCAGATGGTAAGTTCTGTGTTCGAATCTGAGTGGCAACAATTTGGTTCATCATTTTTATTAGCAAGGAAATTGAGAGGAAGTCAAAGTGTGTGTCTTGCCTTTTCATCCTCGTGTGGGCGGTTGGCCCTAGTAGCGGCCCAAAAGGTTCTAGTGTTCTAGCAGGCAGTAGGTGATGTGTTTGAATATCCCACAATAGTTTTTGGTAAGCATTAATTAAATTTTTAATTGCCTAAGGTTGAGGGTTAGGCGCATGAAGTGTATTTGATTATTTGAGTTTTGTTGACTTAGGGAGGTATAAGGGAAAATAATTTCTAATTATTTCTTGCAATTTCTTTTGGAGAAAAATATAATGAAAATGTCTTTTTGCTGAAAAGTGATTTTGTGGAGTAATAAGGATTTTTTATAATTATTTTATGAATGTTTTTTAAATTAAGATGGAGTTAAAATGTGTATGAAGTATTTCTATTGCTTGTATTTTGCTTCATTTTTAAGGGCTTGGTTTTATTATTTAATTCTCTAGTTTGAGAAACCAAGAGAGTTGGTTTGGAACTTAATTATGCACACTTTTTGAGAGAGCTTTCCCAATGTATGAAAAGGTGTTGTGCTAATATTTTGAAGTTGCAAAAGATATCCTTTTTGTGAGACAGGTTTTGAAGATATGTCTTCATAAGAGCAAATTAATAAGTATGGGAAAATCTCTCCTTATTTAAAGTGTTTTTTTGAATGAATATTTCTGAAACATAAGGTGGAGTGAAAATGATTCATTAATAAGCATTGTTGGAAATATTTGAGTTAGGATTTGTGCTTCATGGTTGAATGGTTTGAAAAAATTTGGGAGATAATTTGAGAACAATCCATGCTTATTTATTGAAAGAGTTTAAGAAATTTATGCTAGAAATAGTGAACTACTTGTGCTAGAGTTGAAGACAAGTTAGTGCATCTTTGTGAAATATTTTAAACATTGGTTTGAGAGATATTGATTGCAAGTGTGAAAGTGGTTGAGATTAATTTTTTGAAATGAAATTATGCATTATTAAGGTTGATATTTGAGAGCAAATTTGGAAGAAATATATATCAGTTTTGTGAAGTAAGTTATACATTGTTTTGATTTGATTTGAAAAGGATTTTTGCAAGAGATAAAGATTGGATTAGTTGAATGCAAGATTTGTGAATGTGAAGAACATATTAGGATTTTTATAGTGTACATCATTCTCTATATGTTCCAGAGGTTAAACAAATCATGAGTAGAATATATCTATTTGAGAAAAATATTTCTAAAAAATATATAAGCTTTATTTGTATGTAAGTTTGGAAATATTTGAGCAAGCTTAGTGAGCAACCTTGAGGGCAGATTTGAGCAAGTCTTTTGAGAAGGCTTGAGGGTTTATTTAAGAAAGTATTTTGAGAAGGTTTGAAGGCATATTTGAGCAAGTCTTTTGATATGGCTTAAAGGTAGATTAGAGCAAGTTTTTTGTTAAGGCTTTAGGATAGATTTGGGATAGAATTGAGAGCAGGTTTGGTTGATATTTTTAAGATTTGTGTTAAGTCTTGGTGCACATTTGAGATATAATTTGATGCAGATTTATGAGAAGAGTTAGAGTAAATTTTTGCTATATTTAGGACAGATTTTGGTATAGGTTGGAGACAAATTTTGGTATATATTTATGAGAAGAATTAGAATAGATGTGTGCTAGACTTGGGAAAGAGTTTTGTGTAGATTTGAGATAGATTTGAGAGCAGGATTTGAAGGTGACAGAACAAATAGGACAATAGTTTCCAATGGATAGAGATACATCAACAAGTGTAGTGGGGATGGAGGTATCCTATGGAGAGAGATACACAAGCCAGAGTAGTGGGGGTAGAAGTCTTCTAGAAGATCACCAACCAGAGTAGAGGGGATAGAATTCTCCTGTGGAGAGAGATCCACAAACCATAGCAAGGGAAAAGAATTATTCTATGGAGAGAGATCCATGAATCAAAGCAAGGGGAAAGAGTTCTCCTATGGAGTGAGATCCATGAACCTGTTGGGAAGATAGAGTTCTTCTATGGAGAGATATCCATAAACCATTTGATGAGATAGAGTTCTCTTGGATTGAGATCCATGAACCAAAGCAAAGGGGATATGTTTCTCCTATGGAGAGAGATCCACAAATTAGAGCATAGGGTATTGTGTCTCCTTTGTACAAAGGTCCATAAACATTGTAATAGGGAATTGATTCCCAAGATATTTTTTGAGAAAATTTAGAAGAAATATTTTCTCTGTGGATGTAATCCATATTGGATGAACCGCTCTAAATTTGTGTTTCTCATGTGTGTGATTATTTGTGCATTGCTTTGATTATTGATATTAATATCACCATTGATATTATTGAATAATATTATTTGGGAAAGAAAAGTAAAAGTTGATCTTATACTATTCACCCCCCCCCACTCAGTATAAGCATGTGTTATTCACTTGGTATCAGAGCAGGTTCCTTCAGAGAATCCTAACAACTTGAATAAATATCTACAAGAACACATGAGTAGGAAATGCAAAAGAAGAACCATGAGACAAGAAATAAGGAACACACATTGCTATGGTGGAAGAAGAATTTGATCCCTTTCTTAGTAAGATTGTTATTAAGAAAAGGGAAGAAGAAAATTTTGTGAGATGTGTTGAATATGGTAAACTTGGTCACATGGCACTTTATTGTCCATAAAATGGGTATGATAGCAGTAAAGAGGAAAAGGAATTTTATTTTTCTCTCAAAGAGATTGTTGCTCTAAGAGGAGAAGTGGAAATAGATTCAAGTGATGAATCAAGTAGTGAAAAGGAAGCTAACTTTGTAAAAGGGAATAAGAAGGAACTAAGAATACTCAAAAATTTTATTTGTGATAACTTTGGTCACCTTGAAGATCACTGTAAAAAAATTGGGTGTAGTACTAGTGAATAAGAATATGAATATGCTCTTGAAGACCTAGAGGAATATTCAAAAAAATAAAGGAAGGGAGCCACAGTTGAGGAACTTGTTGAGTTGAAAAGGGGAAACTTAGAATTGAAGGTTCAAATATAAGAGGATGAGAAAACTAAGAAAAAGCTTCTACAAAATATCTTTGACTTGAAATTTAAGGTTAAAAAGGCAAGCAGAGTTGAAGAAGGTATGGTTGAGCAGCTAAAGGTAAAAGAACTAGAATGTGAAATATTTTTGGTTGATCTTGAAGAATAAAAAAAAGAAAACTCAATTTCGAAAGCCCAATTACAAGAGGATGAGGAAACAAAGGCAAAGTTTCTACAAGATCTCACTAACATTAAGGTTAAGGTTGAAGTAGAAAGGAAAATTGAGGGAGGTATGTCTGAAATATTAAAAGCAAAAGAGCTAGAGTGTGAAAGATTAGAACATGAAGTATTTTTTTTAAGAATGGAAGTGAGATATGCCAATTATAAGCTACATAGGTTTGGTAAAAGTTCAAAAGCTTTGGATAACATTACCAAAGCACAAATATCTTCATTTATCAAAACAGGACTAGGCAATGAAGAAGGTCAAGAGGTATAGAAAGGGAAGTCAAGCTCAAAAGAAAAGGAAGTCTCAAAGGAAGCATCAAAATAAGTGATTGAAGAAGAACCTAAGACTTATGTTGATGTGTTGAGAGGTGATAGCATAAAAAAGAAAGCAAATAATGCACCATTAAGAGATAGAGATAATCATAGAAAAAGAAAGGAAAGAATAATGAGATCAATCCAAGATGAATATTTTTTCCAGGGTTATTGTTACTCATGTAATTAGTTTGGTCATAAAGCAGTGCATTGCAGGGTTCATAGAAAGAAGGATTATGGCTTCACTAAGAGGAACTTCAACTTATTTGAACATGGATATTTCTTACAAGGGCATTGCTTGTCATGTAAACAGTTTGGTCACAAATATTTACATTACATGAATCATGGTAGAAAATATTATGGCTTCACCAGAAGAATTTTTATGATATTTGCACCTTTCAAGAACTACATCAAGTGTTTCAATTGCAATAATGTTGGGCATACAACAAGGTGGTGTAGAACATAATTTCTAGAACTTCCAAGGACATGCAAGAAAGAGGATTCTCAAAAGGTTCAAAAAGGTATGACTTCAAAGGTATGGAAAGAGAAAGCTAAGAAAGGAGAAGAGCATTGTAATATGGGAGTAGATTTACTCCCACCCCATAATTAATCACCTCAAGGAGAGGAGGTGGTGAGGGGGATGAGCTAAGAGTCTTATATTTAGCCCCAAAGGAGTCCCTTTGCCATTGATGTCAAAGGGGGAGATATTTGAGTAAGGGGGAGAGCATTCAGTTAGGGGGATTAGTTTCGTAGGGGGAGCAAATTTGTAATCAAATGGTTTGGAAAAATGAATTTTTAGAAAATGATTACCATCAATGACAAAGGGGGAGATTGATGGAAATTTTGATTAATTATGTTGTCATTGATGTCAAGTGTTAGATGCAAGAAAATTTCATCTCAGTGCAAGGTAATTGATAAAAAGAGGGTTAAAATATTTATATTTTAAGCCCAACATATTTGGGACAAAGCTCCACATGGTTGATTAAAAGGTTGAAGGCCCTGGCCTAAAAATCCCAAAGGAAGAAAATGTTTAGGCTCAAAAAGGAAATAATATTATAATATTAAAGTTATAAAGTTAAGCCTAAGGTTCAATTATAAAATAATTATAATATTTTATAACCCTAAGTGGGTTTGGCGCCAACTTTGAAAAAGAATTTTTAAATTCTTAAGCACCGCCGACGTCCTTAGCATGGTGGTAAATCCATATTTATATGGTAATGTTTGGTGTCCTAAGGTGGAGTGTTCGATGCATATTTCAAATGATTAATGTAAATTTTTGGCATGCACAATTGTGAGTAGAAGAAGATAAATTTTTTATTTCAAAGAAAAAAAGGACTTTGGATGTGTATAAGGATAAGATCGTTCGATATTATATCCAACCAGGCAGTTGGCTTAGAGAAAGATTCGGTAGTTTTAAGGTGTTGGTAGATGATAGGTTCTGTGTTCAAATCAGAGTGGCAACAGTTTTATTCAGTATTTTTATTGGCAAAGAAATTGAGAGGAATTCAAAGTGTGCATCTTGTCTTTTCTTCCTCGTGTAGGCGGTTGGCCTTGCGTTGACCCAAAAGCGCTAGTGCGCTGGCAGGCAATAGGTGTTGTGTTCGAATATCCCATAGTAGTTTTTGGTAAGCATTAATTAAATTTTTAATTTCCTAAGGTTGAGGGTTAGGTGCATGAGGTGTATTTGATTATTTGAGCACTACCAACTTAGGGAGGTATAAGGGGAAATAATTTTTAATTATTTCTTGCAATTTCTTTCGGAGAAAAATATTATGAAAATGTATTTTTGCTAAAAAGTGATTTTGTGGAGTAATAAGAATTTTTGATAATTCTTTTATCAATGTTTTTGAAATTAAGAGGTAGTTAAAATGTGTATGAAGTATTTCTATTGCTTGTATATTGATTCATTTTTAAGGGCTTGGTTTTATGATTTAATGCTCTAGTTTGAGAAACCAAGAGAGTTGGTTTGGAACTTAATTGTGCACACTTGTTGAGAGAGATTTCCCAATGTATGAAAAGGTGTTGTGCTAATATTTTGAAGTTGCAAAAGATATCCTTTTTGTGAGACATGTTTTGAAGACATGTCTTCATAAGATAAAATTAAGAGGTATGAGCACATCTTTCCTTATTTAAGGTGTTTTGTTGAATGAATATTTCTAAAACATAAGGTGGAGTGAAAAGGATTCTTTGATACGTATTGTTGGAAATATTTGAGTAAAGAATTGTGCTTCGTGGTTGAATGGTTTGAAAAAATTTGGAAGAGAATTTGATAACAATCCATGCTTCTATTATTGAAATAAGTTAAGAAATTTATGCTATAAATAGTGAACTACTTGTGCTAGAGTTGAAGAAAAGTTAGTGCATCTTTGTGAAATATTTTAAACATTGGTTTGAGAGATATTGATTGCAAGTGTAAAAGTGGTTGAGATCAATTTTGTGAAAGGAAATTGTGCAATATTAAGGTTGATGTTTGAGAGCAAATTTGGAAGAAATATAGATCAGTTTTGTGAAGCAAGTTATACATTTTTTTGATTTGATTTAAAAATAATTTTTGCAAGAGATAAATATTGGATTAGTTGAATGCAATATTTATGAATGTGAAGAACATATTAGAATTTTGATAGTGTACATCATTCTCTATATGTTCCAGAGGTTAAACGAATTCTAAGTAGAATATATCTGTTTGAGGAAAACATTTCTAAAAAATATATAAGCTTTATTTATATGCAAGTTTAGAAATATTTGAGAAGGCTTAGTGAGTAGCCTTCAGGTTAAATTTGAGCAAATATTTTGAGAAGGCTTGAGGGTAGATTTGAAAAAGTCTTTTGAGAAGGCTTGAGGGCAGATTTGAACAAGTCTTTTGAGAAGGCTTGAAGGTAGACATGAGCAAGCATTTTGAGAAGGCTTGAAGGAAGATTAGAGCAAGACTTTTGTTAAGGATTGAGTACAGATTTAAGATAAAATTGAGAGCAGGTTTGATTTATGATTTTTTCAATATTTGTGTTAAGGCTTGGGGTAGATTTGAGATAGAATTTGATGCAAATATATGAGTAGAGTTAGAGAAGATTTGTGCTAGATTTGGGATAAATTTTGGTATATATTTAAGACAGATTTTGGTGCAAATTTGTGAGTAGAGTTAGAATAGATGTGTGATAGACTTGGGATAAAGTTTAATGCAAATTTGAGATAGAGTTGAGAGCAAGATTTGGAGGTGACATAACAAAGAGTATAGTACTATCTAGTGGATAGAGATACATCAACCAGTGTAGTGGGGATAAAGGTCTCCTGTGGAGAGAGATCCACAAGCCAAAGCACTGGGGGCAGAAGTCTTCTAGAAGATCACTATCCAGAGTAGAGGGGATAGATTTCTCCTATAGAGAGATATCCACGAACCAGAGCAAGGGGAAAGAGTTCTTCTATGGAGAGAGATCCACAAACTAGAGCAAAGGGAAAGATTTCTCCTATGGATTGATATCCATGAACCAGCTGGGGAGATAGAGTTCTTCTATGGAGAGAGATCCACAAATCATTTGAATATATAGATTTCTCCTGGATCGACATCCACGAACCAGAGTAAAGGGGGTATAGTTCTCCTATGGAGAGAGATCCATAAATTAGAGCATAGGATATTGTGTCTCCTTTGGATAGAGGTCCATAAACAGTGTAATAGGGAATTGATTCCCAAGAGATTTGTTGAGAAAATTTAGAAGAAATATTTTCTCTGTGGATGTAACCCACATTGGGTGAACCACGTTAAATTTGTGTCTCTCATGTGTGTGATGATTTGTGCATTGCTTTGATTACTGCTATTGATATTGCCATTGATAATATTGGATAATATTATTTGGGAAATAAAAGTAAAAATTGATCGTATACTGTTCACCCCCCCACTCAGTATAAGTCTGTGTTCTTCACTTCAAGTGACAATAGTCTATTAAAACTCTAAGGAACTCTAAGGAATTATACCTCATAGAATAATATAAAAGAAACATGGATGAAATAGTAAGGAATACATTAAATAATGAGGAACTATTCCATGAAGTGGAATTTTACTCTCAAAATTTAATAGATACTTTTGAAGGATATATGTATTTGCCCACTAGTAAAAAGGAAATATTCTTATTATTCTTCAAAGAAGCAAAAGAAGGTAATTTTGTAATGTTAATTAGTTATCTTCATGAAGTCTTTTCAGAGCCTAGTGGAATACACAAAAAATAGTTATATTCACATCAGAAGAATGTTTGATGGTATATCTATCATTAATTGTTTTTGAACTCATTCAAAACATAAAATAAACTAGCAATCCTAGTCAATATTATTGTGATGATAGACTAACTCATCATGAAGCAGATATTCCTCTAGTAACAATGCAAAAACAAAGAAGAAGGAGGAAGAGAAAGAATTTTAGAATAGAACAAGACAAAATATTCATCTGGATACAAATTGAGAGTATAATAAAGAAAGCACAATGACTAATTCTAATACTAAATCTAAAGAAGAAGAAGAACCAGATCAAGATGAATAATATCCAAAATATGAAGATTTATATTGAAGACTAAAATATTCAATACCCAAATAATATAATACAAGAGGGTGTGAGTATATTACATTATTTGGTACATGCCAATGTATCACCTTGGGTACATAACTAGAGTAGGAGTTTACTTTAGAGTAAGGTTTGAGTACTTACTTAAAGCAAGTATTAAATGCACAAGTGTTATAATATGCAATGATGTAAATATTCATATAGTCCACATGTACATGAGTCATAGGATAGGTAGATGAAGAGTCATGGGTAGAGTAAAGGCCAAGGCACATATATTTCTATATATATGCCTTTAAGGTATAGAGCAAGTGAAATAGAAACAATGTTATAATAGAGAGTCATATTATAGTAGTGAGTAGGTACAATGTAGTTCTTCATTAAAAAATTTGGAGTGTTCAAGTCCTCCATTATATTGCATTGTACTATTTTTGTGAGCTTTCATTAATGGCATATTACTAAGTTATTACAAAATTTTATCTCATTATTTTCTTGCATATTATAATGTCATTATCATATAGTTATCATAGCTTACTTATTTTACATCTTGTGGTTGCATTTCCTTCAATATACATCCTCAAAAGCTAACATTTGTAGCTTCTAATGAATCTTCAATTTGCTGCCCAATCTTGCTTTCTAAAAGCTTTAACTTTCTAGATTCTTCTTCTATAGATTTTTGTCCAAAACTCTTTTAGTTTACAGCTTCTAATGTAGCCAATTCCTTCTTTGTTTCACTATCCAAAAACCTTTCTAAACTACCCCAAAAATTCTCCAAAATGTAGCTTTATGTCACCTTCAATTTGTTGTCCTGTGACTCTTCAAATTATGCTACAAAAATCAGCAATCTTCTCCTTCACAAATCAGCCTTCAAGCCTTGAATGGCAGTCTTCAAATTTCTTAAATTGGTGGCCTCTTCTACCTTCTTTATCCTCCTTAGCTCTTATTGAATTTTGAATTCAAATTTGGCCTATTTAATTGGTCTCTTTCTCAAGAATCTGAATGTCTTGAGATCTTCAAAAATCCTATATAAAATTTGGTAAACTTTCCAAATCCTTCTTCCTTTTGGGATTTTTTTCAGATAGCAAAATGTTTTCCAAATTCTTCTTTTTAGGAGCTACTCCTTTTCTACCTTGAGCTATCTTCAAATCTTCTCCAATGGCCACTTTTCCAATTTCTTCAATAGGGCTTCTCTAGCCTTCTTCTTTCTCCTTTCAATTGTTCTTGATACCTCTTCTATTGGGCCTTCAAATTTTGTAGCTTCTCAAATATTCAATATGAAATTTCTTAGTCCTCTTCTATATTCAATATTGTAACTTCCAAATCTGAAAGTTCTTCAATGGAACCTTTTCTTGGGTCTTCTCCTCCTTAATATGCAGCCTTCAATATTCTATAGGGACCTCCTTATTTGTTCTCTTTAATCTTCTATGGGAAATTCCTTCTTGAGTCTCCTCAATATTCAATATCCATTTTTTTACAAAAAAGAGTGAATCCCTGCAAGAGGAAATCATATAGACTTTTAGGTAATCGAAGATGAAATTCTTCTCTATCTATTGTAGGAAGCTTCTCAACATCTGAGAACTAAATTTATGTAGCAAAAATCTTAGATAGTAACAAGCAAATCTATGCAATTATCTAGGTCTCTATAAATCAATAAACATCACTAGTTATCCTTCAATTTAGTGGGAAAAAGATCTATGTTGAGTCCTAATCTTCATGAGTTTTCCTACAACCTTGAGGAAATATTCTAGCTAAATAACAATTCTAAAAAATTTAGAAATAAAATATCCCTATCTCCTCTCAATATTATTATGGATCTCTCTATTTCCTATCATTCTACCTTGTGCTCTTATACCATTGTTAGCTTTTGATGCTATATATTTAATTAAATGTAACCACAAGGTATAAAATAAACATACAATATAAAATCTATGATAATGGTAATATATTAAGCATGTAAAACTCATAAGAAACTTCTATAATAATTCATAAAATTGCCATTAATGAAATATCATGAAAATGGGATCTTCATACAAAATATGGAGATCTCAAATGCTCCATTATTCATTCATGCTCTACATTGTATCTAACTTGAGCACTACTCTACTCTAATGTGCTCTTGCACTCTCACTATGTTCTCTCTACTAAAAATATATATATACTGGAGTATGACTCATGGCCTTCCATATTCCTACGACTCACTATATTCCTATTCTATAGTGATGCATCTTGTCGGAGCCATAACTTGTGAACCCATTTGCCTTGAAATTTAACAAGTGGTTCTGCATGCGTGTTCTGCATCAGGTTAATCTCTGATTCAACTGAACCTCCTAAAAACATGTTTTTTGGAGGGTCAAGCAAATCAGATATTAGCCTGATGTAGAACATGCACGCGGAACCACCTATTAAATTTCAAGGCAAACGGGTGTACGGTTCACAAGTTATGGCTCGACAAGGTGTATCATATAGACTCATGTACACATGGACAACATGCACATTTACATCATTGGAAATCCTAATAACACTTGTGCATTTATTAAATTGAATAAAGTAAATACTCAAAACCTAATATAAGAAACTCTCCTAATCTAGAGATGTACCCAAGTTGGTACATTAGCATATACCAAATAATGTAATATATTCCAACATATGTGTGTGTGGAAGGCATACATCAATTATTGGACTAGTCATATATGGTTGTTCTCTAACCTATTTATTTATGAACATATGTGTTAGTAAATCTCATATCTGCTTAATTTTTTCAAGGAGAGGAAGTGTTCACTATTGGCACATTACATTCAGGTTGTTGCATAGGGATATCTTAGCAGATCTTTTGGTGCATCACCACCCTTTTATTTTTTGTTGATTTTTACTTTTCTCTTGCATCCATTTTCCTCCTCCTTAACTTAAAGTGTACCTAAATATCACATCCTAAAAAGGATCCAACCTTTTAAAAAACTCTTGAAGACCTCTAATTGAGCTAAACTCCATGCTCTCGATAATGGTCTTGCTATGTTGCTCTGTATAAGGCACAATTATTTTGAATGGGATGATCAGATATGACAACACTACCAAATGGGTTTCCTACTCTCTTCATAAAATAGAACCTTATAAAGACATATTTATGTGCAAAATTTGTAATGTATCTTTTGCGGATAAGTGGCAAGCTACTCCCTTGGAGAATAATATTTTGAAGACTAGTAATTTTAAAATTAAAGGCTCATTACCTCTTATTCAATAATAGTTAGCTTGGGATGATATTTTATCCATTATTCTAAAAATATGGTATGGTTTATTGTGGCCTCAATATAGGAAGGCCAAATATTTGGTGGAAAAGAGTGATTTTACATAAACAAATTCCCTTAGCCTTGCACCCCAACATCAAAAGGATATTTTTTTTAAAAAGAGGATTAACATTGTCTTGGATTTATAGGACCATTCAACATGTTTTTTTCTTGGATACTTGCTCAAGTTACTCATAATTTGTTGTTACACCTTTGAAGTGTATGAATGAATTTATCCTTTAATTTTAAGTAAGACCGTTATCAAAATCAAAAACTTTATATAAGATATCCTAAGGGATTAAATTTTGCCCAATTACTCTTGTATTCAAGAGTGTAAGTACCATATTATATATAGACAATATATTTCTTCCTTGCCTCTCTCACCCATTATAAACTTTAAATGTGAAGGTATCATTCTTTAAAAATGAATGGTGTATTCTTATAGATCATATGTGGAAAGCAAAGGTAGAATCTAACCATAAATTATTAATATTAAGACTTATTAATTTCAAGCTACCCACCTCTACTTTACTTCCTCCTATGGTAGGTTACTTTCATTGTTGTGATTTTTGCTTAAGTCATGCATTAATTCCATATATTTTTTTATGAATTTGTGCAAAAGTTTTAGTTTTTTCTCACTTAAAATAACCTAAAATATTTCCCTTGATAAATCTAAATCTAATAATGATAGTCCTTTTTGGAAACCCTATATATTGACCATTCTAAAATATAAATGGAAGAAAAGATGGTAGAAAGTGTTTATTGATTCTACTCCTTCAAGGGGTATTTATGTTGAATGTAATATTAATTTTACTTTTGTAGATCTCTAGTATTCATGTTCATGAGGAAATATTTCCAATAGCAATGGAGAAGTTAAACTGCATCCATCACCAATTCCATCATCATATTCATGAACAAAATAAATCTAGTGATCAACTTATTGATGTTGAGGCTATACACATTTGTTCCAAATATTAAGGCCATAGAAAAGGCTTTTGGTTAGAGCATCTCATTGTCTACGATAGCAGTTATGGCCGTAATCTACCTACCAACAAGACAAAATCATGAATGAGACCTCTATTACTTTTTAATAATGTTTTCCTGTGATTATTGTGTCATGGGCACTTGTATCTCTCCAACTTTAGCAAGAATCCTAATGGATATACACATTATTTACATGATTTTGTTATTTTATTGGTAGAAAAATGAAATTTTTACTTGGTTTAAAATGGATTCTATTTTAAACAAATTTGAAGAATACTCTTAATGATGCTTTCAAGTTCTATTACTCGTATTTAGAAGAAGAGTGGATACATTGTATCCACTCTTCTTCTAAATACGAGTAATAGAACTTGAAAGCATCATTAAGAGTATTCTTCAAATTTGTTTAAAATAGAATATTAAAAGGTGAAAATACATGCACACTTAAAGGTACTCCATATATTTTGAACTAATATCATTCCACATAACATAAATAGAAATATATATTTTAATGTTGATTATTAAAACTTTTGGCTAATATTTTTAGTTTAATTGTATCATATATTATTTATTTTTTTTTGAAAAAATTGAAAAAACTTGTATTAAAACAAAGATCAGTTACAATTGGGAGTAGACACATCCCAACCGAAAACAATGAAAGCACATGATTACAAGAGAAGAGGAAGATTTGCAATGGAGCCAAATCTCTTGAACCAATACCAAGCTAGCAGAGGGAGCTGATTGGTCTGTTACAACAACTTGTCACAAAATCGCGCAGCAAACACCAACTTCACATTTGGCCACAAAAAAGCTACAAGTCATGAAATTGCGACACAAGACTCCTCTGATCGCAAAAATTCAACCTGTCACGAAATCGCAACATGTCACAAAATCACGACATGTCGCAAAATTGTGACAACAATCCTCCCTTGGCCACGACGGAGCAACATGTCGTGAAATCATGACACCTTTCCACCTTTGGCCATGACGAAGCAACATGTCATGATATCGCGACAACTTTCCACTCTTGGCCGTGACGAAGCAACATGTCACGATATCGCGACAACTTTCCTCCAGCGGCCGTGATGGCGCAACACATCACGAAATCATGACAACTTTCCTCCAATGGCTGCGATGGTGCAACATGTCATGAAATCGTGACAAATTTCCTCCTTTGGCCATGATGGCACAACATGTCACGATATCGTGACCAATTACTCCAGCAGCTGCGACGACAGAACATGTCGCGATATCGCGACAACTTTCCTCCCTTGGCTACGACAGTGCAACATGTCGTGATATCGCGACAAATTTCCCACAATAGTCGCGACAGTGTAACATTTCATGATATCGCAACAACTTTTCTCCAACAGCCGTGACGGTGCAACATGTCACGATATCGTGACAACTTTCCTCTAATGGCCGCGACGGTGCAACATGTCATGATATCATGACAACTTTCCCATAGCAGTCGCAACGATGCAACATGTCACGATATCATGACAACTTTTCTCCAGCAGCCGCGATGACGCAACATGTCACAAAATTGCGATAACTTTCCTCTAGTGACCACGACGGTGCAACATGTCATGATATCATGACAACTTTCCTCCAGTGACCGTGATGGCGCAACATGTCACGATATCACAACAACTTTCCTCCAGTGGCTTTGATGGTGCAACATGTCATGATATCATGAAAAATTTCCTCCAGCGACTACGATGATGCAACACGTCACGATATCACGACAGCTTACCTCCAATGGCCGCGATGGCGCAACAGGTCATGAAATCGTGATAAAAACCACCCTTAGATTTTTTTTATCATTGGCTCAAGGATATTTCAAGGCCCTGCCTGATCACCTCATCTTCAATAGGCATGTCACTATGCAGCTGCACCCCTACCTCTTTCTCAGCACCCATCTTAGCCAATAAATCGATCGCTTTGTTTAAATCTCTGCTCACATAAACTGGAATCACATCATCTAATTCCCTCCATAATTCCTTGATTTGAGAGACCATAATCCTCAACCTCCAAGCTTTCAATGCAAAGTTCCTCATGCAATCTAGAGCTCCAACCAGAATTTGAGAATCAGATTCAAGAATTATCCTCTTGTGGCCCTGAGTGATTGCCCAAATAGAAGCAAATTTGATAGCAATGGCTTCTACTTCATTATTTGTGGCTCTACCCAAGCCCTGCAGTTCCCAATAGAGCACTGATCCCTCATGATTTCGATAGACCACGCCAATTTTGGCACTACCCGGATTGCCCTTAGCAGCACCATTAGTATTGATTTTAATCCAGCCTTCTAGGGGTGGTTTCCAACTGGCTCTGTCCTGTCCCTCTTGCTTTTCAACTCCCTCTTCCATTGGCCCAGGACCAACCTAAGTTTCCTCTTTAGCGTAGATGGCAACAATTTTTGTGACTTTGCTCCAGATGACCTGCCAAACTCCATCTAGCAAGGAAAAGGTTTCTCTAAAAATTCTAGCATTTCTCTCCAACCACACTTGCCACAAAATGAAGTATAATCCAAGATCCCACCCAATTTGAAGAGCTTTGGATTTAAATCTACCTCGCTTCCATCTTTCCCAAATATTAGTCCAATTCATGTCACCATTAACCTAGATTTTATAGTGAGAGAACCATCGCTTACAAATCTGACGTGTGAAAGGGCACTCAAACATTAGGTGATAAGTTGTTTCCTCGTTCTTGTGGCATAAAACACATTGAGAAGGGCCGATGATTCCTCTACATCTGAGATTGTCAAAAGTGAGAATACCATTGTGCATAAACTGCCAGGAAAAAAAGTTTACTTTCGGCCAACCCTTGGAGTGCCAAATATTTCTCCAATCCTCAACCGTATAAGAATGGGGGGGAGGCTCTGGGAGGATCTTGTCATATTCATCCTTCACTGTATAAACACCAAGGCTCCCATAGCCCCAAGCTAATTCATCCTCCTCGTCTCTCCCATTGAGAAACCTTTCTGTCAATATTTTGGTCAAGATGGGTGCCAACTCTGGGGGGATTGGAATTGGCCACTCCTCCAACCTCTTAAACTTCTTAAACTTATACTCCCCCAGCTGAGTAGTGTTGAAATAACTTTCAATTTGGACCCAAACCTTGGTTTCTATAGCATATTTTATTGGAAGTAACTCGGGGAATTCAACAATGATGGGTGGGTACTGATCCCATGAATTGGTCTAGAAATGAGCCTTCTCCCCTCTCCCCACTTTCCAAAATAATTGGTCTTTAATAACCTGAGATCCTAGCTTGAAAGCTTGCCACACTAAAGATCCAGTACCATCCAGAGGGAAATGACCCACCTCATTGGGGTTAACTTGACCCAAATATTTACTAGTTAGGATTCTACTGAATAAGGAAGTTGGTTGGGAAATCCACCTCCAGTACAACTTTCCAGCCAAGGCTTGATTATTTAACTTGGATCCTCTCAGTCCCAAGCCACCTTTTACCTTGGGCTGGGTGACTTTATCCTAGCCCACTAAGGCCCACTTTCTCTCTCCCTTAGCTCCTTCCCACAAAAACTTCCTAGCCATCCTGTCCAACTCTTTCCATATTGTAAGCGGGGCAGCCAGGATAGAAAATTTGTAGATTGGCATGGCTTGAGTGACTGACTGTAAGAACGTTAATATGCCACCATAACTTAACCACTTGTGATACCAGTGATTAATTCTATCCTTGATACACTCCAACAAATTCCTCCAAGTGTCTAATTTTAGCTTCTTGAAGTGCAAGGGGATCCCCAAGTAAACCATAGGGAGAGAAGTCCTAGTGAATCCCAGGATTTCTAAAATTCTATTCTGAAGCCTTTGCTCCAGATTAAAAAATACCACTTTGGATTTCTTGTCATTAATGACCTGTTGAGTAGCCCTAAGATAGACATTAAGAGTATCCCTAATCATTCTTGCTTCCCTGAAGCTGGCCACTCCCATCAAACCAGTGTCATCCACAAACTACAGGTGTGATAAAACTTCATCCCCCACCCTAATACCCAATAATCTGCCTTGTTGTCTTCTCCTCAAGAAAATTTTGCCAAGACCTTCAGCCAGAATGAGAAAAAGATAAGGGGAACAGGGATCCCCTTAGCGTAGACCCCGAGAAGCTCCAAAAGGTTGCAAAGGAAGGCCCCTGATAAGCACAGAGTAAGTCAGGGAAGAGACACAGCTCATGATCCACTCAATACAACCCTAAGAGAAGCCAAAGGCTGCCATCATTTTAGCCAGGAAACTCCATTCAACCCTGTCATAAGCCTTTGACATGTCCAATTTAATGAACATCCCTTTATTACCAGAAGTGCACATTGAATGGATTGCTTCCTGGGCCACAACCACCCCATCCAGAATCTGTCGTCCCTCAACAAAGCCCCCTTGCTCAGAGGAGATAATGTTGTGAAGAAGAGGTTTTAGGCGCTCAACCATTACCTTTGTGATTATTTTGTACAACACATTACATAGGGCAATAGGCCTATAATCTAAAATATGAACCCCCTCCTCCCCTTTTGGAATCATATATTATTTTTATTACTTATTAAATTATAATAGAATTATGTTGACCATTTTCTTTAAAGTAATTTTTTGTTTTATAATATTATATTTTAACAAATAGTTCATGTTATTAAAAATAATAAAATTATATATGTTTTATATTTTTATTGGTTATATATATATATATAAAGAGAGAGAAAGAGGTTATATGATATTGAAATTGGCCCTACCCATATTACACAAGACTAGATGGCGGTATTATAATTGCTTGGCTATTATGCATGTATCACTTGGAAATATTTAAACCTAGGTTTCATTTTAAGATTCAAATAAGATTATTATTTCTTTTTCACTTTTAAAAATATATTAATATATTTTACATGCAATTATTTTTTATGAATTTTTGGAGTTATATATAATTTAGGAAAACCTTATTTATATTACTTCTATTTCAATAAAGTATATTATTATTCTTCTACAATAAATCATATTATCTCATGTTGCCTTACTATAAGAGTGTCCATCACAATGTAGATATTAAATCTCGGTCACACTCATATGATGACAACATCTTTTATTGTTTTATAATGCTTTAAACTCATAAATCACACAAACTTGGCCAAGAAGCCCATTGAAGCTTGATCTTGATCCTCTTCCATGGAAGAAGACCCATCTCAACTAGTTAAACTCAACTAAATAAACATGCATGTGTTTAGTTACATGAAATTGTAATAGGTCCAACTTATATCCAATCATGTCTATATTACCATGGTCCAACTTATATTCAATCATGTCTATATTACCACCATATTTCAATAAATTACATAATTCTATTATAACAAGCCATATCATCATGATACCCAAAAAAAATAAACTTAATGGGATATTTGTGATAAAAATATTATTGTTGGTAACACTTCAATCCCATGGCCAATTGGCATATGAGTAAGTAAAAATATTTTTAATATTTTTAATAATCTATATATGTATTCAATAGGTGGGCACTCCAATGAAATTAAAATATATTAAATTTTCTATTAAGTGAACTAGTTTGTATACAACTTGCCTTACTATCAAAAATATCAACTCCATATTATTTTTTATTAAGATATAAAATATCACTAGGTTAGTTGTATTTTAAATTTTGAATTTTGCTTAGATGAACATCAACATCATTGACTAAATTATCTACTATCACATTTCCTTCTATATAGATATGATGAAATTTCAAAGATAGTGTCTCCAACAATAATTAATAGACATAAAACACAATGTTATTTTGTATTCAATCCCCATATCCATTTTTCTTGATAAAATTAATAATAATTGTGAATCCCCCTCTCAATTAAAATATATCTCCATCCCTCTTCAATGGAAATCTTGATTATTATAAGAATTGTGCCTTAGCCTACAGATAGTTTTTGATAGTTGTTAGTTGAAGTTCCAATGGAAATCTTGATTATTATAAGAAGTGTGCCTTAGACTCAAGATAGTTTTTAGTTGAAGTTCCATATATTTTTGAGGAAAATATTTTCCTTGGTATTTCAAACAATAGTTTCCTTGGTATTTTTGTATATTTTTTTATCTCCTTTAGAAAACCATGTTTTCACAATCAACTCCATATAACTCTTATTAAGAGATAAAATCTCACTCAACCACTTCTAAAAGCTTGTAACTAGCTATTAAATTATGTGCTACCTAGTTTCCTTGTTTGTGGACTATAGGTTAGTATAGGTTAGAATTTAGAATGTTATACTTACTCAGAATATTGAAAGTGATATAATATATAAATATATTACAATATAGTCTTTATGAGTCATCATCTTCTAGCTACAGAAGAAAACTTACCTTTCCAATATGTCAAACAATATTTTATTCTATCAAAAATTGAGTCCTAAAGCTCCTTCTTTTCTTTATCAATAAATAAAACCTAGATAAGTTAATAGAAATTTTATAACTTTAAACCCTAAAATTGATGCAATAATCTATTGTAAATATAGGTCAATGTTAAAGAAAATATCATGGATTTTATAGTATCAACCAATTATGAAACAACCTTCTCATAGCATGAGAGTAGTGATTTAAATTCCATTACCTTGTTGAATGAGGGATGACCTAGAAAAATATGATCAATAAATTAGAGATGAGATACAAAGGGACCATTTGTTATAACCGAAGTACCTTTGAAAAAGTTCTTTATAATGTGTCAATATGAATAATAAATACTTAAGGAGATTGTATGACACCCTAGTACATTCCACAAGGTAATTCAATTTCTCCTTTTACTTTCTAGCAATTGTCCATCTCATTTACATAGTCCACCTCCATCCCATTTACATAGTCCACGAGACAATTCAATTTTGATATTTCTTTATTTCTTTCAATATAAACAAAAACCTAATTGCTTTTTATTTCTATAAATTGTCCATCCCATTTGTATAATCCACAAGGCAATGCAAAGTTAATATTTTATTCTTTCTTACCAACAAAAACCAAATACTCTACATTTCTAGCAATTGTCCATTTCATTTCTATTTTTTTTAATATTATGGTAATACCTCTTGAAGCTACCACAAACTCCCTATAGAAGAAACTATTGGACAATATTCCATCTCCAAATATTTTCTAAAGCATCCTTAAATTCATCACTACTTAACTTTAAAACTTGTATTAAAATAAACTCAACCAATTCCTTAATAATTATACTTTTAGGGGTCTTATTCATATCTTTAATATTCTATAATTATGTTATAAATTATATTAAATATATTTTAAATTACACTAAATAAAAATAATTATTTGATTGTTATTTTGTTTGCATGTTTAAGAATATATACAATAATCCATTCCTTTTACTCTTGATTATATTGCTTTCATTTCTAATTTAGATTAAACCTAAATAACTCAATTAAAATTGAGTTAATGTTCTTTCTAAAAAAATATTTGTTAAATATCTGCTTGAAGTATTTTAATAAAAACAAATTGAGATTTTTACAATAAGGATTACTAATGACGAGTAATTCTCAAAAAAGTAATAAATTGAAAGTAATAAATTTGGTATAATATTTATATATATATATATATATATAGGAACTTATGCAGTCTTTTCCACCCGTCCATAAGGAAAAGATGTTATTAAAAATGATCCTCAGAAATAAATGGAGCCCTTCAGTTTTGAATAGTGATGCCACCCTATACATTGATTACTTATATGTATCCCAATGACAAAATTTAGCCGTACATGCATGGCTACCTGATAATGGTTGGTGCCATGGTATTGTGCATACTAGGTGACATCATCTTAAGAACGAAGGCAAAGACCATCTTAAGTTTGAAGTGGATTGTGCATAGTAGGTGACAGCATCTTAAGAATGAAGGCAAGATCATCTTAAGTTTGAAGTTGAAGAGGAGGTGTTAAAGTGGGAAAAAATCCAAACATAGAAATGCAAAGAAGAAGTGTATCAACAGATTGAAGTATATAGAGAAAAGAAGACGCATAATGCTCCAATTCCATATACAAACGCAATGCAAAAACAATATATGTATTAGTACGGAATCCGGATTTACTAATTTTGGTGCATTCACGATTATTTTCTAGTCAAGATAGAAACTACGTGAAAAAACTGGAGTTTATCAACGATTTCCTTGATATGGTGTGCAGCTCTTTTCTCCATTCTGCTGAACAGTTGCTCACTCAAATCACGGCCCACGTGATGGTCCACAAGCACTCCGCAAACGCTTCTGCACGAGTTGGTATACGCTCTCGCCAATTCATCCTCATCGCCGGCGCATTCCACCACCAATGGACTGCCCGCTTCAAAGATATCAACTTTCTTTATTTCGAACGACTTCTCTGTCTCCACCACCTCTCGAAACTCCCCCGCGGTCGGTGCGAAAAGCGGAAGGTTGAATGAGTCCAGCTTTTCCGCTTCGATAAGTCCCTGCCGCATTTGCCATCACATCACTATAATGAAAAATTGTTTGGTTTACATAGAAAAGACTTGCATTTATGTACAAACTAATAAAATAATACAAAGTGGAGGTATTTATTGGAAAGAGGTTAAGTTTTTTTTTTTTTTTTTTAAATAAGTTTCTTATAGTTTTCCAATATTCTACAGTAATCCTCTTGTAATCTGAGGTCTTGTACATATAGATAAAATCATTAACAGATCTGAAGAGCGTGTACAATAAAATACGCCCCCAAAAAAAGAAGTTGGAGTTTTAAGTTTAGAGTAGGGTCACCTCTTCCACCATATCATTCCATGACTGCTCAAAATGTGTGCCAAACAAGATGCCAGCCCCACCTTGATCAGTGGGGTCCGGGGACGTCCTGCCCAAGCAAACGAGGAACATGCATCCCCCGCTCTTCATCTCTTCCGCTCTCCCTCGGAGAAAGGTTTGCAAGCCGCCCTTGAATTGCTCTCTGTATGCATTGGCCGTGACGGGCGATCCCCTGTGTATGAACACTCGCCCTTTGTTCCACGCTGCTGAGCTTGGCTCTTGCACAACATCTGGAACCTGCACTTATATTTAAATTAAGATACATAAATACATGTGATTGAAATTATAATCATGAAATTTGTATATGTATTAATGTGGATTGAAATTATAATCATAAAATATATTATTAAACGTGTATTATCACACTAATCTATTACAAAACAAATATATCATGAATACACTAAAAAAATCTAGTCATTCGAATCTTAAATGTAAGGTTATGCATTATATATTGTGGTAGATGTGTAGGAATGTAAGGTTATGCATTATATGTAGTAGATGTGTAGGAATAAATAGATAGATATTAAGGTGAATGGAATATGTCATTAGACTTGCATTATCACATTAATCCTACACATACCCAAACTCGAAGTAAATAGGAATGTGGTGGATGGATGTGTAGGAATAGATAAATAGATATTAAAGTGAATAAAATTTCAATCATGGAATATGCCATTAGACTTGCATCATCACATTAACTCCCACACATATCCAAACTCTATGTTAATAGAAATGTGGTGTAGGAATAAATAGATAGATATTACCGTCAATGAAATTCATACATAGATATTATCGTCAATGAAATTCATAGATAATAAATATTATCTGAATGGAATTCCAATCATAGAATATGCCATTAAACTTAAATATTATCTAATATGTCATTAAACTTGCATCATCATCACATTAACGACAATGCACATACCCAAACTAGATATTAATAAGAATGAAGAATGCATAAATAAACGTTGTGACCATAAAAAACTACATTACCTCGGAAAGCCAGTGCAGAGAGAAAGATGAGTGGACGATGTCAAGCGTAGCTGAGGGGAAGAGTCGTTTGTAAAAGGAACCCGGCACTCCCGCGGCAAAATACGATCTCAATGTATTCTCCTCCTTTTTGTACATGCAGGCTTCTCCTTCCATTAAAGGTGGGAGAATCTGGAAGAGGGTGTTGAAGTCTGTGGAAGGCAAATCTGAGAAGAACACTTGGAATTCGGGTATGCGAAGAGAGTTGAGCTTGTACTTGTTGACCATATGATTCACTATGAAATTGGCCGTCACCAGCGTGTTCTGCCCTGAAGAACAGCCGAGGTCAGCTATCCTTACGATCTGAGACAGAGGGAGATCCAAGCTATTGAGTGCTTCTTCCAGCATAGGCCGAAGTGATTGCATATGTTTGGCCTGCATGTAATTAAAGATAATAAAAAAAAAAAAAACCACGATAAGGTGAGGTGATTGCTATTAATCGAAACGAACTAACATTTCTGAAGAGCGAGAACTTGCCTGTCCCTGAGAATTTTTGGCATAGCTTGTTTCCCCATTTCCTCCTTCCATGGAGAACACCATTTCGATCTTCCTCCTCTCCCGTGTTAAATTGGGCGGCTGAACAACATTATTACCGTTTTCAATCTTCCTCCTCTCCCTTGTAAAATTGGGCGGCTGACAACCATTATTAGCGTATTCTGAACTTGTATCTTCCATTGCCACTGTCTCTATGCAGCCTGGAACTTCTCAACAGGCAAGCTTCAATTCAATCTTGCATATGCATGGACAAAGCAGCACGCTTTATAAGTGGAATGCCTCCACTTTGGGCAATAGAAATAATAGGGATAAGGGCTCGAGGAAAAAAGAGATCCAGGCAACTCAGAATATTAGTCTTTCTTTCCAAAGAAAACTCTACCAGTCAAAAAGGAAATTTCCTCTTTATATTTAAAATCATAGGCACGGTATGCGGCCTAGATTTGACACGCTTCCCTACATGCGCTCCTTTTTTAGCACGATAGAAATCTATGATTTCTTACGCGGCTCCTCCGTTTCACTAAAATTTTTCAAACTTATTTTGAAGTTCTAGTCAAGAGAAAGAACGCCCTTTTTTAACCATTCCAAGAAAGGCACGACATCGCGAAAATTTCGTCGAATAAAAAACCTGTTGTGAATTGCGAGGGAAGCGCAGACTTTTGCAAAAGAAAAGTTGATTTAGGTAACTATTCTTGCATATGAATGCCAGTATCACAATAAACCCAAAGCCTCATCAGGATATTTTTCTTTCGGTGGGAAACCGTAAGAAAAAGCGTCATCACCGCCATGACCGACTCACATATCCTCGGTAAATCCAATCTACTGCTTAAACTTGAGTTCTCCGCGTTTGCAACTATAAATCAGGCTTCGCGTTGCCACCGACAATTATTAAACTTCAGCTGTTGAAAATCTTTTTCCTTGCCATTTTCTAGAAAATAGTGGTTCGTGGTTCGTGGTTTATATTGAAAAATATTTCAAATATGTTATTAGATTTACATCATAATATTAATCAATTATAAAATAAAAAGATTAACATTTTATAATTTTAAATATAAAAGGTTAAACAAGTAAAAAGTAATCAAGATTAAAAAATAAGAAGATCATAGCTTTAAACGTAGAAGGTTCATAAGCAAGTAAAAGAGTAACCAAGGTTGGAAGAAAGTTTCCATAGAAAGTCGGTCATTTCTTATCTTCGTTTTCAAAACAATTATGCAAATCAAATTGAGAGATGAGCTTCGACGGCCACCCCAGGCTGTCAATTTAAAAAAAAAATCTAATAACTAATTTGGAAGGTCAATGCCTATCATTTAATTGCAATACCCCAGGTTGTCAATTTAAAAAAAAAAAATCTAATAACTAATTTAGAAGGTATGCCTATCATTTAATTGCAATACCCCAGGCTGTCAATTTAAAAAAAAAAAAATAACTAATAACTAATTTAGAAGGTCGATGCCTATCATTTAATTGCAATATACAAAATTTCAATCTATCGTATTGAATGTATTTTTATTTTTATTAAATGTGAAAGGAAAGAGAGGAAGTCGAAGAGAAGAGGCAGAACAGGAAGAGGTTGAGGAGAGGATCTTGGGAAACACCTTAGGGAGGAGACGTATAGCCAGAGAGAGGCTAATGTTTCATATAATGTTGTATCTGCTGTATAAATAAAATTAATGCAAAAATATTTGATTCGCTTTTGTGTTCAGTTTTCCCATCTGCATGTATGTTATTTTTGTTGTAGTTGCATGTATTGTGTTTTTTTTTTTTGGGTGCAGGATTTTAGGATAAAACCAGACATTGCAGATGAATGAAAGTTACAGGCCTGTGTAACCTTACGACAAAGTTGTTATTCAGTTGGGTGTTGGGTGTTGCCGTGCCAGCATCATTGGGTCATATCCATTGTAAGTGTTGTGTCATGCAATCTAAGTGGACGTTTGAGCAATCAGCAAGGTTTGTTTAATTAAGTGTTGTCCAAATAGCAAGCAAAGACTTAGAGAGAAGATACTGTTCAAATGATGGAAAGGCAATCACCGTTCAAGAAGTGAGTGAAGTGTCATCGTTCAACAACTTATCATTGACATTCAACATGGCATCGTACCTGAGGGAATGTTCAAATAAGGGTACAGGACAAAAATTGTTGGTGCCGTACAAATTGGATCATTGTTGTCATATAACTTCACCATCCCCATATCAATCAAATTGGTGATCTTCTTGTTTTACAATGCAATCTTATCAATTTTTTAATAACTATTTTTAATTGCGAAATCAAAAGAATGACACTGAATAAAAATTACTTTATTTTGGAGACCATGAGGGTCCTCATGTTGATTCAATATAAATGTCTTATCCATTAGTATATAGATTCACATGGATAGATGTTTCAAAAGCATTTAAAACAAAAACAAAATCCTACTATGTGTAGGTAATGGAGAAAGTCAATACATGAAATCTTTAACAAATTTATTTATTGGATAGGTGAAATAGTTAGTAAATATCATAGGTGTGATACACCAAGCCATGCCATTCAAAATTAAAATAAAGAAAAATATATGAAGTATAAAATTCTTGTAACACAGTTCTTTTCAATCAAAAATATTTTCATCTTCAAAGGTAAATTGTCATGCCTAGGCTTTTCAGCCTTTGGCCATTGAATATACCTCGTTGGTTTTGTGCTTAGATAGTGATTGGGCCTTGATATAGTTTGATATGATTATTTATGCTTTGTTAATGCAGATATTAAATGGATATTATGGTATGTAGACTTTACATCATGGATGATAATGTTATAATTACTTAGAGAAAATATGTTATGGTTTCAATGATTTTTAATTGGTTGATGGAATGTATAATTACTTATAGGAAAGTTACTTAAATTTGCATTGTGGTTAAAAGGAGAGATAGAGTTGTAGGAGCATATGGAACAAAACTATGTTGGAGAGAAGCTTTTGCAAGTTTACATTGCATGTTTATTTAAGGCAATGTCTTAGGCCCATTTCCTTTCCATGCATATTAAGCTATGTAATGGATTATCAAATGAAAAGAGAAAGTCAATAAAGAAGGGTTTTACATTTTGCACTTGCTTTTTAGGCTTAAATTTTTGTTGCATGGTGATATGCATATTATTAGAGATTGAAGTATTGATGTAGAAGTAGATTACTTAGTGTTCCATTGATATAGTTATAAAAATTAAGTTATTAAAAGGAGTGTAGGTTAAATTGATATTAAGGTTTTTAAATTTATTGGAACCAACAATTATATTAAATAAATAAAAGAGATTACAATAAATATGAGTTGGAGAGATCATAGGTACGGGTGTTGTTGAGTGAATTTTTTTCCCTATTGCAAAATAATCACCACAATCAGAGTATTGAATTGAAAACTCCCTCTTGCAAAGAAATTAAGTGCAAAAATAAATTTCTCCAAGATTTAGATAGACAAACATTTTGCATACATACTTGTAATTGACCATGATTAAAATTAACATATACTAGAATAGTCTCCTAGTATGCAAGTGACAGTTAACAAGGGGCCTTGATAGTTTAATTCATACAATGCTTAGCGATCTTGGATCTTCAATCCTCAAAGTGCATGTGAACTTTTCTTGTGTGAAAGTGGTTTCTTTTAATGTTCTTAATATTAATCTGATTTACTCTGAATCCTAGCTAGTAAATCTCTTTTATCTTCAAATTAAAGGTTTAAAAATGCAAAAGTGCATGGAATAGTCCACTTCATTTTAGATTCCATGCCTTTAATGTGAGATTCATTTTACAGTATTCATTTTATCTTCATTATGAGAATTCTACTAAAGCTAAATCAGAATTTGGCCTTAGTACTCTCCCTCCTAAGATTGATTTTATCTGAAAATTAAACTTAGTGCAACTTGGAGGTGCAAAAATTTTGGATGAGGACCAGAATGTAAGCAAATGAATAGAAATACATATATTCTGATATTCACCTAGTATAACCCCTAAAGGCATCAATACATAGCTATAAACCGAAATGAAATGCAGTAAAAATAAAGCAGTAAGTTCAATAGCCTTAGACACAATCTCCTTTTGGTTTGCTCACAAGGTGTGTGTTTGCCAAAATGAATGCATTCGATTTCTTCAAAAGTGATCTTGCTTTACAAAATTTTCCAACCCTTGTAAAATGACCTCCTTGAATATTTAAGGTTTCAATACCTCCCTTCGTTTCACCTTCCCTCTTGTTATTTTTTTTTATTAAAAATAAATAAAAATAACACAAAATTTATTCGCTTCATATTCCCTTATAACCCCTTTTTAACATCATAATATTAAAAATAAAATAAAACTTTGGATATCCCTTTCATATTATAATATATCCCATACTTTAAATATTCTATATGTAACCCTTATATCTCCTTTGGACATATTATAATATAAAATAAATCAAAAAAAAAAATTCAAATGTAGGCCTTATAGAAAACCTTGAATATTTGATAATCAACCTCCTTATAACTCCCTTTGGTATATCATAATAAATCACAAGGGGTTTTCCTTATTACCGAAGGCATTATTCTATAATATAAAGGCTTCCCCTAAGCCTTTAATCGAATGATATAATATAACAAAATAAAACTCAATCTTAGTCAACCTTATACCTTAGGATATGAGGAAAATGGTGAGCCAAGTATTTTTTTTTTTACTATTCGACGATGTATCGAACCTTAGCTATCAGGAGCCACACCTTAGCCACAACGAAACCCCCCACTAATATAGCACCATACTAGGCTTTAATCCTCCTTGTGTCCACTCACAGTAGCTTCAACATCTTTGAAAATGCTTAAACCTGCACCATCCATCCCCTATGACTCCGACTATGTTCGTATAAACTAATCAACCCTCCTTCGATTGGGTGCCCAAGAATATACATTTGATTGCCAATGTTCTAGGGTTTCAATTAAATATTCAACCTAATATTTCACCCAATTCTTCTACATGTTTCGCTTCGTCATAAATTCAACGTTCTTCGTAACTCATCCTGCATACTGTTGGTTATCTCTTAGCATACCATGTCGTTGCTACCTCGAGATATCTTGCATTTCCACCTTGGCAATTGACCATGTTTACATGCTAGCTAATAGATATTTTTTCTAACATATCATGTCACGCTGGTAACCACTTCGACTTTACCGCTGGGTATCCTATCGATTTAGCATTCATTATTCATTATCATGTTGGGCTAGTAATCCCTTAAATAGCATTTGCATGTTTCCATACTACCGTGGTCCATCAAAACCCTCGAAACATCATTTTTATTGGATTCATTCATGTAAACTAGACCTCATCCATGCCTGGCTGAACTATCTCACCTGCGGCATTTGATTCTGCTACATCTGCACACCTCTTTGTGCTATTATATCTACTTACCAGGCTGAGTCGTCCGTGTATGCTGTGTATACCTTCTGTGCAGGTCCACTAGGTCTTAGTCACCTTCCTCACAAATGACCTGTTAGAAATGCCTCTATCACCACATTTTTGCAATGCTTGGACATGTAACTATGTCCACATCCTCTGCTTCTGCTGCCACATCGATGATATTCTATCCCAAACCTTGACCGATTCATCTTATGTATTTACATCCACCATAATATTTTTATCAGATTGCATCACTCGCTATCTACAACATAGATGTGACCATATTACTGTCCCTACATGTGTCGGTACATGTCATACTATTTTTTATTATACCGTGGTTTATCATTGCTCACCATAATGCCACAATCACCGTGATTTGTCCACACGTTCCACATTGTATGGTTTTGAAATCATCATCTAGGCATGTGCAGGGGATATTAATGGCTACAGGTCTCTTCGAATAATTCATGGTAGTCTAAAACCATGTCTATTTTTATTCGTATCCACGCTATGCTACCATCCTTGTTCATCTGATCTGACACATCCCCTGCAATTTTCCTTCAACCTACTATTAAATCAACCTCCTCTCAAACCCGCTCCTATGCGTATACACGTGCCCAAAATCCACATACATCGATGAATTCAACCATGATGGTATCGATGAATTCAACCATGGGGTACATTGTGGAGCAACCACAACAAATGGTGACTCTATTGGGAAATGCTCCTGAGCATTTCGGTAAGAACCCAACCTGAAATGAAAACACACAAGATCAGCGAGACACAATAATTTAGCAACGTCTCGAGAAGGTGGGGGTAAACAACTTTAGAATGAAAACAACTAATCCATCTGCCTTTGCTCAGTGTGTGCAAAAGTGATTCATTCCTGCATTTTTGAAAATCCTCCAGATTCCATCATCCCTTTCTGCATTAGGCTATGAAGTATCGCTCATAATGAAATGGCTATAGATAGAGCCCCACTGCCAGTCAGGCGTCTATAGCCCCGGTGAGGTTTATCTAACTCACCCTTGTGTTTGCTCAATGCTTTGCAAAGCCTTTCCTTTTACCCGAGCTATATCTAGACAGAGCCCTACTGTTGGTTAGGCGTCCATAGCCCCGGTAGAGTTTATCTAGATCTTGTGACTGATATGATCAAGCTTTTCGATGCTCGTTCTCTCTTTTTTTCTCTTTTTTTCATATATAAAATTTTTCCTTTTCAAAAGACAAACCTTGCAAAGCTTCAAGCATCACTAGGGTAAGGCAGCCTACAAGTGAAGCATTTTAGATTTTTGCCTAGGGTTGCAGATCAAGATAACTTCATCCTTCATAATTCTAGAAACACCATTTAATGTGTGTGAGTCCCATGTGGAGCTTTGGCTAATATTTCATTGTTCCACTTTCCACCATTTTAGTCCCAAAATCTGAGCATGATCACCAAATAACTCATCCCCCTTTTCTCGAGTTCATCAATTTTTAGATCAGGTACTCCAACCTACTAAGCAAAGAAACACCAAAACAAGCCAGAGACCAAAATTTAGCGACTACAAAACATTACCCCAAAACCAGGGAATAATCCATCACACAAAATAGATAAACCCCACTCTAATATAAAACAAACCAATAATGAATAACATACTCAAAACCAAAACAAACCACACAAACAATCCAAACCAAAAACCAAAACACCAAGCATATATACATATAATACAGGTCTACACCTTTCAGGCCTTGAAATAGTGCTTTAGATGCAGCCCATTAACAGGCAAAGCCAAATCTTTCCCATCCAAGGTTTTTAGTCTAAAACTATTCTTACCTAGGATTTTAGAAACTTGGTATGGACCCAACCACAAACAATCAAATTTTTCATGATCTCCTTTCTTTTCATGCCCTTTATCCCACAATAATACTAGATCTACAATTTTGAATGTTTTGATTTTAGACTTCTTATCAAACCATATTTTTACTATATCTTGATGTTTGTTGAAATGAAGCATAGCTTCATCTCTCTTCTCATCAAGATGCATTAAATGTGTCAATCTAGTTTCAAGTTTATCATTGGTTCCAATGTATTCCTTCATGAAATGCAGTGTTTGTAATCTTAAATTTATGGGAAAAATAGGATCTTGTCCATAAACTAAGTGATACGGAGATGTTCCTATTGATTCTTTTGTTCTGATCCTATCAGCCCAAAGGGCGAATTTTAGCTTGCTATGCCAATCCCTAGGATTCTTTTCAAGTAATTTTTTGATTACACATAGCAAATTTTTATTAGAGGATTTCGCTAAACCGTTACCTTGTGGGTAATAATTTGAGGAGAATTTCAAGCTTACCATGTTATCATATGCCCAAGTTGCAAATTGTAGAGAAGAAAAAATAGAGTCGTTATCACTTACAATTGAGTTGGGCATTCCGAAATGAGTCACAATATTATCCTCTAAAAATTTAATAACATCTGTGGTAGCATGCTTAGTGGGAATGGCTTCAGTCCACCTAGTGCAGTAATCCATGGCAGTAAGGATATATTTATGAGAATCCGATGAGTTAGGATTAATAACCCCCACAAAATCGAGTCCCCATTGTGCAAAAGGTCTTGCCTCTACCACAGATTGTAATGGCATTGCTGCATTTCTTTCTCTATTGGCCGCCACTTGACATGTGTGGCATGATCTCACATGAGCATGTGCATCTTTGAATAGATGGGGCCAATAGTATCCGGCCCTAAGAATCTGATGTGTCATTGCATTGGTTGACCCGTGTCCAGTTCCATACTTACCATGGAAATCCTTAAGTACTTGGGTCGCCTCTTCTTGATTAACACAACGAAGGTAAATCCCTTCATGGTTCCTCCTATACAAAACACTAGACTTAATTAGAAAATTTGTAGATTTCAAATGCAAAGCTCTATGTTGAGTGGAATTGAGATGCGATGGGCACTTACCATTCAACAAGAAATACACAATATCAACATACCACTCATATTTGGTTATGTCTTCTACCTCGTAATGTTGGCATGATATCAACGGATCAATTTCTGCGATTGACTTGACCAAACCTTGTCCACGAACTATTTTCATGGGTTGGATTTCTAGATCAAATTCTTGGAGGGTCGAAATCCATTTTCCCCATCTTTCACCTAGTTCATTTTGCAAAAACATAGACTTAACAGCAGGGTCAGGGACTACAACAATGACCCTACTATGAACTATGTAATGTCTGAATTTCTTAATGGTCTTGAACAATGCATACATTTTTTTATCCAAAATAGAATATCTCAATTTTGCATCCTTCAAAGGAGCACTCAAGAAAGCTATGGGATTTTCAATGTTACCTTCACTCTTTTGGGTTAGGACACTCGCAAAGGAATGATCTGAAGCAAACGTATAGACATAAAAAGGCTTTGAATAATCTGGACTAATTAAAACAGGGGCCCTAGAGATAGCATCCTTGATGCTCTTGAAAGCATCCCTATTTTCATTTGTCCATTTGATCTGAACATCCTTTTTTAACATGTCATTCAAGGGCTTGGCAATCTCTGCGAATCCTGAAATGAACTTCCTTACAAAATTGATTTTACCGAAGAAGGATCTTAACTCTTTTTTGCTATTGGGTGGAGGGATGGCTAGTATAGTGGCTATTCTTTCCAGATCAATAGAAATCCCTTCCTTCAAAATAACATGTCCCAATAGCTTACCTTCCGTTACCCCAAAGATGCATTTTTTTGGATTAAGGGAGATCCCATGTTCCCTACATCTCTGGAGAACTTTCCTCAAATCCCTGACATGATTTTCCCTTTTCTTAGAAAAAATAGGAATGTCATCCACGTAAACAATGATACACTTACCAATGAGCCCTTTGAATGCAAAATCCATAGCTCGTTGGAAGGTGGCACCCGCATTCAATAATCCGAATGACATTCTTCTATATGCGAATGTACCCCATTTCGTTGTGAAGGTTGTCTTCATTCTGTCATTTGGATGAATAAGAATCTGATTATATCCTGAATAACCATCCAAGAATGACATCATTTTTGACCCATTAACCTTTTGAAGAATCTCATCGATAGTAGGCAATGGGTAATTATCCTTTTGAGAAGCCTTGTTCAAGTTCCTGAAATCAATACACAACCTTATCTCTCCGCTCTTCTTTCTCACCGGGACAAGATTGGCAACCCATGTGGAATGCCTAACAGGAAAGATGATTTTTTCTTCTAGCAATCTCTTCACCTCTTTCTCTATTAGGGGCTCTAATAAAGGGTTGACAGGTCTTTATCTCTGTCTGAAAGGCTTGGAGTTTGGTTTTAATGGAATCGTATGCATTATCACATTTTGATCATAGGTCTTCAAATCCTTATAACTCCATGCTATGCAATCCACATATTCCTTTAATGCATGAGTGATAGACTCCTTTTCTTGTCTTGTACATGCCTTAGCAATGAATACCTCTCATGGATTCTCTGCACTCCCTAAATTGATTAGATCACATGCTTCTTTAGGGGGTGGTACCTTTTTACCTCTTTTTGCTTGATATCCGATATCAAATATCTTTTCTAGTGAAACCAAATCATTTGGCATTTTGTTCATAATTTGGGTTGTTTCACTTTCCACATATGTTTCTTCTTGCCCTCTCTTATCTTCATCTATCACCTGATTTTCAAAAATACCAGAATTAGTGATGAAGTTGAAAATGTGTCTGTCACTATCGAATACTTGGAAGTTGGTAACATTATCTGGTATCGAGGGGCATGGCACTAACTCAATTGAAAATTTCTTGCATTTTTTATGGTCCACAGGTTTGAGCATGCTTGCGGCTATGGCTAAAGAATCTGCCATTCGATTGTTTTTCCTAGAGATAAGGGAGATATTGAAAGCATCAAACTCATCTACCAAATCCTTAACTCTAGTTTTGTAAAGGCTTAATATTTTATCCTGACATGCATATTGCCCTTTCACTTGTTTAACCACTAACTCCGAATCTCCCAAAACTTTGAGACATTTAACCTTCTTCCTTAGGGCCAATTGAAGTCCGAAAATCAATGCTTCATATTCTACCACATTATTGGTGGCTGGAAACTGTAATCTATAGGCAGCTAGCATAGGCTTGCTACTAGGACATGTAAGTTTGATACCAGCTCCAACACCTTGCTTTGACTTAGATCCATCAAATCTTAAAGTCCAAACCAAACTATCCTCTTCAAAAATGCCATAAGAAAGGCTTTCCTTTTGAGATTCTTCGAGAACTTCTTCTATGTCAAATGTGTAGGCCCCTAACTCAGTTTTAGCAAATTGAATTTCATTGGGCCTATTATACTTTGTTATCATCTCTTTGAGCCTTGGCTCACTATCCACCCGAATTTGGTTTGCTACTCCTCTCCAAGGTAACCACATATGGGAAGAATCTGTAACGATGTATCCATTCAGGTTCTTACTCCAATCTCTTCCCAATACCATGCCATATTTGGTGGGGATATTAAGCACAAGTATGTCCACATGATGTTGAACTCTAGGTTCTAAATTGATCTGAATCAGGACATCATTTAAAATTCCAACCACATCCACCATCGATCTATCCAATTGTACCACTTTACTCTTAGAGGCAATTGGTGTGAATCCTAACTTTTGGTAAATCTCGAGGGGCATGATGTTACCCGAGGCACCCGAATCTATCAAACAATTATGTAGGTTTTTGCCTGCAATTCTAATGGTTATGAGAAAAGGAGGTACTTCTCATTTTTCTCTTCTCAACACTAATTGGGACTCGATGCCTTTGACTTCATGAATTCGACTAGGTGGATTCAACCCTTTCACAAAATATTCCTCTTGACCCAACAATTTAGCAACCTCAAACATCGAGATATTAGCCTTAGTCCTTTTCATATCCTCTTCTAAGTCGTAAGTGGACTTTTCTAAATTTGGCATCTTTTGCATTGGTTTGGACACTTCAACAACCGAAGGAGGAGGTGGATTAATGTCACCTTTTGCATCAGGAGGAAGTAAGGGGTTGTTTGGAGGAGTAGAGGAAGTTTTGGGATCCTTAGAACTTCTTGTGTAATACCCATGATTTCCTTTCCCAAAACATCTAATGGCTTGGACTTCCAAAGTTTCATCATCTTCTTCTCCTAAGATTTCAGTGTCCTCCTCCCCTTCCTCACTTTCTTGATAGTGGACAACTTCAGTCACCAAAGCATCCTATTTCCCTTGGAAACAATGGGGTAATTCCTCATCACAGGGCTCTAACTCACCATAATCTTCCAAAGTATCTACCTGATTGGCTATAGGGTTGGGTACGTGCCCATTATTGGGGTGAGTATTATATGGTCCCTTTCCTCCTATGGTTATGATTCTGATTTGGTATAGAGGTTTGGGCAACTTGTTTCTATAGGTGGACTAAGTCATTGCCTTGTTTTAGAGTGATTATCTTTAATTCATCCAATTCAAAATTAGATCCTTGCAGTTGGGGCATCACGGTGCCAAATCCACTAGCATTTCCTATATTGGCAACCTCTTGACTAGATATGATGGTTTGATTCTGAGCATTTTGGTTCCACCCAAGATTCATGCTTTGAAGAGGTGTGACCAACGGATAGGTTATCGGGCTTTGGGTATTGATCACACTAAATCTAGGCATGGTCAACTGATTGTTGATCACACTAAATCTAGGTATGGTCATCTGATTATTTTCCAGCATGGATGTGGTGGGTGGAATGGATGTGTTAGGATAGGTGGGAAAGGGTGAATATGTGGGCATGAATGGACTTTGTTGATTATATGATATAGCATTCATCGTTGGTACCTGTGGGACCATAATTTAGTTCATCATGGCAAACTGACTGTAAGGACCATACTATCCCATCATGGACAATTGGGCCAACCCCACACCTTGCGATGTCATTTGTTGTTCAATGGTCATGGCCTCCGCATAAGCTAGGGCAAGGGTTGTAACCTGAGGATTTCTCCTAGCAAACATGACTGTCAGAGTATCTAGAGCTCCAAAATATAATTGAAGGGCCACAATGGCATCTACCACAAAGTGGCGAGTTACATTCGAGTAAAGTTTTTGGAACCTAGCATTGAATGTCCTAATAGGCTCATTGGGTAACCTTTTACAGGACACAAACTGATTATAGATGATGGAAGGATCTAAAAATGACCAAAATTGGTTAATGAAGGTTGCTTCTAATTGGGCCCATGAAGTAATGGACCCTATGGGGAGATTCATATACCATTCATGAGCCATATGGTCCAAACTGTTAGGAAAAAGTTGACAAGCGACGTCTTCATGATTAACTCCTTGTCTAATCATATAGTCTTTGTAAATTTGGACATGCTCCTCAGTTGTAATGGGACCATCATGTATAAACTTGGGTAGCGACCTCTCAATATGCCTAGGTATGTCATGGACATCCTTGGGTATATTCAAGGGAATACTTTGCACACCATACCAAGGAGCGGGTGGTTGGGCCATGTTATTCAATGGTAGTGACCCTACGAGAATGATAGAAACCATTGAAGTGATGGGGATAGATACACTTGATGTAGCTACCGCAATGGAAATAGTGGGCACAAACCCACTAGATGTACTTGAATCTAAAGATGACCCTAGATCAAGTATATTGGGTGGGATTTCGATCTCTTGAGTTTTGTTTCTTGGTCTCCTAGAATTGGGAGAAAGACTTTGAAAAATGGTTTCCCTAGTGGTTTTAGACCTAGTAGCTATGTACTCAGGTTGGGCCAGCTTGGAAACACTAATGTTCTACAAGGCTTCTCACAAATCACTCACAATAAAACCTAGATAAATATTGTACCTACAAGCACAATAAGGTGGAAATAAAACTACCCACATTAACTATTAGAAAATATCTAAATCACAAAGCTATGAAAGAAGGCCCTCCTTCTAGCACCAAAATGTTGAGTGAATATTTTTCCCTATTACAAAATAATCACCACAATCAGAGTATTAAATTGAAAACTCCCTCTTGCAAAGAAATTAAATGCAAACATAAATTTCTCCAAGGTTCTGATAGACAAACATTCCACATACATACATGTAATCGATAATGATTAAAATTAATATATACTAGAATAGTCTCAAAGTATGCAAGTGATAGTTAACAAGGGGCCTTGATGATTCAATTCATACAATGCTTAGTGATCATGATCCTTTAATCCTCAAAGTGCATGTGAACTTTGCTAGTGTGAAAGTGATTCCTTTTAATGCTCTTGATATTAATCTGATTTACCCTGAATCCCAATTAGTAAATCTCTTTTATCTTTAAATTAAAGGTGTAAAAATGCAAAAGTGTGTGGAATAGTCCACTTCATTTTAGATTCCATACCTTTAATGTGAGATTCATTTTATAGTTAGTAGATTCATTTTATCTTCATTATGAGCATTCTACTAAAGCTAAATTAGAATTTGGCGTTAGTACCCTCCCTCCTAAGATTGATTTTATCTAAAAATTAAACTTAGTGCAATTTGGAGGTGCAAAAATTCTAGATGAGGACCAGAATGGAAGCAAATGAATAGAAATGCGAAATGAAATTCTGGAAAATGGACCAGAATAAAAGACTGAAATTAAATGCAGAAATTTTGGAAATGACCAGAATAGAAATGAAATTAAGTATAGAAATTCTGGAAATGACCAGAATGGAAAAGAAATGAAAAATAGAAATTCTAGAAATGACCAGAATCAAAGAAAATGATGAGCAGAAATGGAAATGGATTAACCTAATTACAAAAAATAAACCAAAAGAAATTATTTACAAAAAAGCTGGAAAACAACAAAAATGACATTAGATTTTGGTATCACAATCCCCTCCCTGCAAAACCCCAAGTTATGAGATGAATCTAGAGGCAACTTGATCTAAAGGACCTGCAGAAAACACAATCAAGTTAGACCAAGTGCAAGACTCAAAGGACAAAGAACATTTGCATTTTATTCCAACATTCACCTAGTATAACCCTTAACGGCATTAATACATAGATACAAATCAAAATGAAATGCAGTAAAGATAAAGCAGTAAATTCAATAGCCTTAGACACAATCTCCTTTTGGTTTTGCTCACAAGGTTTGTATTTGCCAAAATGAATGCATTTGATTTCTTCAAAAGTGATCTTGTTTACAAAATTTTCCAGCCCTTGTACAATGACCTCCTTGGGTATTTAAGGTTTCAATACCTCCCTTCGTTTCACCTTCCCTCTTCTTCTTTTTTATTTATTAAAAAGAAATAAAAATAACACAAATTTTCTTCACTTCATATTCCTTATAACCCCTTTTTAACATCATAATATTAAAAAATAAATAAAACTTTGGCTATCCCTTTCATATTATAATATACCCCATACTTTAAATATTCAATATTTAGCCCTTATATCTCATTTGGACATATTATAATATAAAAGAAATCAAACGAAATTTTCAAATGTAGGCCTTATAGAAAACCTTGAATATTTGATATTCAACCTCTTTATAACTCCCTTTGGTATATCATAATAAATCACAAGGGCTTTCCCTTATGACCCAAGGCATTGTTATATAATATAAAGGCTTCCCCTAAGCCTTTAATCGAATGATATACTATAACAAAATAAACCTCAATCTTAGTCAACCTTATACCTTAGTATACGAGGAAAATGATGAGCTGACTATTGTTTTTTTTACTTTTCGGTGGTGTCTCAAACCTCAGCTATCGGGAGCTATGCCTTAGCCACAACGACATCCCCCACTGATATAGCACCATTCTGGGCCTTAATCCTCCTCGCATCCACTCACAGCGGCTTCGACGTCTTCGATGACACTTAAACCTGCACCATCCATCCCCTATGACTCCAAATATGTTTGAATAAACTGATCAACCCTCCTTCGGTTGGGTGCCCGAGAATATATAGTTGATTGTCAATATTCTAGGGTTTCAATTAAATCTTCAACCTAATATTTCACCCAAGTCTTCTGCATTGCCGCTTCAGCAAAAATTTGATGTTCTTCATAACTCATCCTGTGTACTATTGGTTATCTCTGAGCATGCCTCACTGTTGCTACCTCAGGCTATCTTGCATTGCCACCTCGACAGTCCACCATGTTTACACACTAGCTAACGAATAGTTTTTCTGACATATCATGTCACACCGGTAACCACTTTGACTTTGTCATCGGGTACCCTACCGATTTAGCATCCATTATCAATTGTCGTATTGGGATAGCAATTCCTTCGATAATATCTGCATGTTTCCATACTATCGTGGTCCATCAAAATCCTCAAAACATCACTGCCATTAGATTAATCCACGTGAACTAGACCTCATTCGTGCGTGGCCGAACTATCTCCCCCGTGCCATTTGATTGTGCTGCATCCGCACACCTATTTGTGCTATTATATCTGCTTAATAGGCTGAGTCATCCGCGTGTGTCACGTATACCTATTTTGAGGACCCATTAGGTCTTAGTCGCCCTCCTTGCAAATGACCTGTTAGAAATGCCTCTATCACCACATTTTTGCAATGCTCAGACATGTCACTGTGTCCACATCCTCCGCGTTTGTTGCCACACGAACACTATTCTATCCCAAACCTTGACCGATTCATCTCATGTGTTTACATCCACTATGGGGTTTTCATTGGGCTACGTCACTCACTATCCACCACATAGGCGTGGTCATATTACTGCCCCTACATTTTTTGGTACATGTCATACTATTGCTGATTATATCGTGGTTTATAGTTGCTCACCATAATGCCACGATCGTTATGATTCATCCACACGTCCCGTTTTGCATGGTTTTTAAATCATCATCTAGGTGTGTGCAGGGGATATTAATGGCTATAGGCCTCTTCAAATAATTTATGGTAATCTGAAACTAGGTCCATTTTGATTCATATCCACGCTATGCTGCCATCCGTATTTTTCTGATATAACACATCCCCTACGATGTTCCTTCAACCTATTATTAAATCGACCTCCATTCAAACACACTCCTATGCGTATACACGTGCTCAAAATCCACATACATCGATGAAGTCGACCACGACGGTGCTGCATATGATTCTGCACATCCAATGACTCGTCTCGAGGGGCTCGTCGAAATAACTACCACATCGTCCTCGCATTTGCCACGCGAGCACTGTTAGGCATCTGTGTCCTCCTAAAATGAACATGTTCAACAAATTTTCTATAATTCTACTGGTCAAATTCATACTTCGAACTATGACAAAATTGCCCCAATCCTCATCAACAAATCTTTGGGCGTGTCCCGAGAGTAGGATCTAGGGTTTCAGGTCCTCGCTGTATTCTGCATTGCAAATCTCACCTACACTCTCTATTATTCACCGAAGATTTTTCCACGTGGTTCAATCCTGGTCCCGCCATTCGTTCATTTCAGTGAACCGATCCGATTCAACAGTGGGGTCCGCCAACACACTCCCCATTCGAACGAGTCTACACTATGCGTTGCCGACATTGCCATTCAAACGTGTCCACTGAAGCCTGCCTTGGAAGCCTGCATTCATCCCCAATGGCAATTCATCAAAACATAGACCTACAAGACAAAACACTAAAATCAATGTTGCAACATGACATTAAAAAAATTATCATTACAATTTAATCCGAAATTGAAAGATCACTTCTATTTTATATATACATATACAAATGAAACATATTTGTATATGATATATGTATTTTTATTTATTTATTTTTTATCTTTATATGTTTTCCATAAATATAAATCCATATATGCTTCTATGATTATTTTCTTTCGTAGAGTTATATATACATGAAAAACATATATGTATTATTTTATGTTTTTTATTTGATTTTCATTATAAATATATATAATATATATAAATATATGTTATATATATTTATTTATTTCTTATTTTTATGTTATTATTATATGTATATATATAATATATACATATATAATAATATTTTGTTTCTTCTTATTTTTTTTTTTTTTGGTAATTAAGGTACAATTTCATTACATCCGGGTTTTCCAGGTTGACCCAAAACCTTTTACAAAAATCAGCACTATGCTATTACGGATCAAAACCTCAATAGGGACAGTCTGTCCTTCGCTACTAGTACCCTTCTGAGGCCACCCTGCCAAGAAAGAGCACAACCCCTTACACATATTTACAAACACCTTAGAACACAGGCAGCGGCCCACCGCAATGCTTTCTTGCTGCCCCAGCCGTGAAAATGCGACCTGTCACGAAATCGCGACGTCCTTAAGTCTTCTCCTTCATTTGCTCTGGAGAGTCGCGAAATGGTGACATGTCACGAAAATGAGACATGTCGCGAAATCGTGACATTCTGCCTTCGTTCTGCTCCTTTGCCGCTATAAGTCGCGTAAATGCGACATGTCACGAAAATGAGCCATGTCGCGAAATCGCGACATTCGTCTCCCATTTTGCACTCTTTCTGCTTCCAACCGCGAAAAT